>VZRI01002656.1:100269-127532 GCA_013397515.1 Upupa epops
GTTGGAACTGGATGATCCTGTGGTCTCTTCCAACCCTGACCAATTCTATAACTTCTTCCCAGGGAGGGCGATGGGGCACTGGAGGGGGCTGCCTGGGAGGGGTATGGAGTCTCCTTTTGAAACCCGCCTGGACTTGGCCCAGGTGATCCTTTCCAGTTGCTTCCAACTTGTAATGTTCTGTTTATGATCTAGATGTCAGATGTTTAGATTTACTTGGTTGGTTTTAGGTTGGACTGGATGATCTTTAAGGTCTTTTCCAGCCTCATCATTACTGTGATACTGTTCTGTGACTTGGTCTAGGGATCCTGCTGTGGCAGGGGGATTGGATTAGATGATCTTTCGAGGTCCCTTCCGATCCCTGATGATTCTATGATTCTTAATGATAAAGGACAAAAGGGCAGAAGATTCACAGAAAGACAAATAGTAGCGAAGAAGAAATATGATTAGATGTATGTTGTCTTTGTTATGGCAATAATCGCCATAGCCCTTGCCTTGATACAAAGAAATGTGTGTATCATACAGGAAAGCTGCAACCTTTTGCATCTAAGTCCATAAAAAAGTCCCAATCTCAGCACACTTGTGTTGTCAAAAGAAGCTTCACCAGAAATATGAGTGACAAAACAGGCAGGGCTGGGAACTGGCAGGAAGCATTTATATCTGAGTCTGTCCTGAGCTATCAAGTGTTCTGATGACTTAGGATTTCTTTCAGATGAGATAAAGAGGATCCCAGCATCTGGTGGCCATTAGGAAAGCCGAGATATTGTATTTATTAGATGTTGTATCCTGGTCATATACCAAAACAAAGTTATATTTGGCCTTAATATTCTCTACTGTTTCAGAGAAAATCCTATATTTCTTTACCCATTCAAAGGTGCTGGGCAATGGGTACTGGTGATTTATAAAACAACACTAACTGCATGAATCTAACACCCTGCACTCCATAATGACATGACACTGGCTTCACCTCTTATTTATCATCTGAAAATGGCTATATTAGATTTTGCTACCTGCATAACTCCTGAACCTTCCATTCCCCAAAGTGATGGAATGAGGACAGGCTTCACACCCTGCAAAAGGATCTACAGAAACAGTTTACATGAATTAAATCCTGTAGAGTTGCCAGATTATCACCACAAAGAAAGGAAAAGCAAACAGCTGTACTGTGTATTCTCCTTGCTTTTGTACCTGTTTCTCTCTCACATACTGCTTATCCATGCACTGGCTTACAGAAGTATTTTCCATAGCACGTAGGATCTTTGTGTCAGAGGGAAGCACTTATATCCCATGTCCATCAGTCACCTGGTCTTGGTGCTCCAAATTACCCTCTTAGCATTCTCATTTGGCCATATAAGTTATTAATGGTCATTCCCAGAGTCTAATATTTTGGTTAAGTGGATAAATTAGCTCTAAACTAAGTGGGCTAAATATCCTCTTCTCCTTTAACATTCTCCCAGAGATCAGAAAAGTCAGTGAAAGATAGTGAATAACTAAACTGTATATGATTCCAAATTTACTCTGAAAACTGTTTTCCACCTGCTGTTTTTGCCCTGTGAGATTTTTAAGAGGTCAGAACTAAGCAATAGCTGTATATAAATACACACCCACATGCATTTTTACTTGATTCAAGCATAATAGCTTTGGCTACTCTCATGTTAATCCTTCCCAAGGATTACAACCCTCATTTATTTCTAAGAGGTGTGTGTATTGTTCCTAAAGTGAACACTGAGATGTATTTTCTGGCTTCGCTGGGTTTCCTGTATTTTTTTGGCTGTACAGGGGCAGATTTTTCCTGAGTATATGAAATAGTTTGATGTTTCCTGGAAGAGTAATGCTTCTGCTGTTGCAAGGAAGTGAATGACCCCTTTGGATAGCTGATCATTGACTCAAAAGATTTATGGTCTATCACATCAACAATCAGCTTAACAACAAAATACTGTTGCAGAAAGGGTCCTTTTTTTCTGATCTCTATTTCCATGCCAGCAACATAAAGTACAGCTGTGCTCTGAGATCAGTGTCCCACCACCGCTTTCTTGAAAGGCTGAGAAGAACAGTTTTTGGAGCAATGACAATTGGTTCCAAAACTTCCTCCACCTCCTAATTAACAACAAGTTCCTGCTCAATTGAAAGCAGGCCTGAACATCTGCTTCTATACCCAGTAGGGGACATGTAAGTAGACAGATATACATACACATGCACACATATAATTAGCTCAGACATTCTCTGTGTTTGATGGGGCTGAGGAGCTGGCACTATTAAACAGGATGAATATCCGAGAAAACTGGTTACACACAGTTTCTTACCCAGCAGCAATTCTGTGGTTGGTGTGATGAGACTGCCCTTAGCTGAGCAGTATTTTCTCGTGATTTCTTTAGGATTTCCTTGTATCTGGCAGGTTTCAGATTTTTTTGGAGTGGTATTCGTATTTCAATTCTGGCTTTTGCCACAGGAGAGCACAGTCAGGTCAGATCTGGTGAGTTGAGTTCACAGGTAATAAAAACGTGAGAAAACTCACAATAAAAACCACTGTTTGCATGGAGATCCTTAAACTTCACAAACTTTTAACAAAGTACTACCTGAAAAGTATTCTTGAAACACACAATATGAATATAGTTTCATTCTCTGGACTTCCTAAGGTCTACATTTCCCCATTCATCCCACAGACCCACTTCTGCTGGGATGGGTACAAAACCTATAGCGGCATTGGGAAAATTATAATCAAAACCCATAGTTAAACCTTTGAACCGAGACAAACATTAACTTCCTAAACACCCCCAGAGGCAAACAGCAACTTCAAACTGAAGAGCAGTGGCAGCACATTGTACACTGCGACACCCTGCAGACTCCTGCAGAGTCCTTTGTGGCACAGAATACAAGAATAAGGGCAAAAGGTTATTTTTCAGCAAAGTTTGTAAATTAAATTTCACAGAAAACCGAACAAAAGCTTACATGAGTATTCACTTATCTACAAGCAGTGAACTCAAAAGAAAATACTTCATTTCAAATGTTGCAAAGGTGCAGTAACAATGGCAGCTTACACACCATAGGGACTTGGCAAATGAGGATCAAATTTTGGACAAACATACTGACCTGAGAAAGACTTTAGATTATTTTCGGCAAATGAGTTCAGGTTTTAAGATCTTTGCTAATAGAAAGAGTAACAGAAAGGAAGACCACCTTCACATTTTATTTGATTAGCCTAGAGTACACAGGCTTGCAGAGTGGCACACATGGGAAATAAAGGATGGAGTAAGAAGTTGCCTCCTTCAGTTAGGTAAGTTCTCTTATCTAGAGGTAAAAGTTATCAAACCTACTTGGATTTAAATCAGCTACAGAAACATTCTTTGGCTCACACCGAGCAAACTACCTTGCATTTGCTATCCTGAAGGTGTAGTTTGCACCAAATTGCACATTAAACTGCAAAAAAAGGTTCCTAGCAGAGCCCTGCTGAGAAGCTGTTCATACAACCTTCCCTCCTTCCTCCTCTACACACACAGGGCACCAGCACAGCCTCCTGCTGCATTACAGCAAACACAAACAGGATTCCTGGCACCTGCACTGCAGGCTCCTCCACTGGAGTTTCTCCGCTCCATTTACCAGCCTTTCTCCCTCCACAAATTCGAGCTCATTCAAAGAAACAGACATTGTAAAAAACGTTTAGAGAGAGCACAATCAGTTAATGACGTTTTAAAGGCTGAACTTTGGTCTGAAGTTTTGTCCACTGTGCATCTAACATGACATAATCAGCATAGCAGATCCCACAGAACAGGGAATTATGACTTACTTTATTTCCCCAGCCTATCTAAACAGACTTCCATCCAGCTTGTCAGAGATCCTGACTCCAACAGCACCCGATGCCAATTATTTCATACAAAGATGCACAAAGCCCTACAGCTGGCAGATCTGAGATAACCCTGTCTCAGGGAAACATCCTCATTTCCTCCACACTGCTCAAGTCAAAGATAAGAGATGTTACATAACAGAGCCCTACAGTTAAACACCTGACTTAAAAACTTATAGAAGAAAACCTAGTAATTTTAGAATCATGTTATCTCCTGTTTCCTCAAATTTTGTCTAAGAATCAGGGACAGGAACTGAGATTTTATTTTAAACAAAGAGTAGAGATTCTCAGGGATGATCACAGCATCTGCAAGGCTCAAAAAACCCAAATTCTTTGTAATAAAAATCAGACCTGAGAATTTACAGGACTGCTGAAGACTGCCATGACTTTTTACAATAAAAAATTAGCACTGTTGGAACAATAGCACCCTAAAGGTAGGACAATTAACAATTACTAAATCCTTAGTGGTAAGCCCAACCCTCATGCAAAGAATGGACTCACTTGTATCCCCAGGCACTATAATATATTTTTTGTTTTGATAACTTGAATAAAATAAAACAATTCAATAAAAGAAACTGCCAACTTTGTCTCGTTGCTTTACACAGGTGCTATTTGTTTGGTTGAGTTTAGGCTTTTGTGTAATCCTAATTTCTAATCAGCCCCATGGGACCTCAGGAGAATTTGTATAAAGACAAGGACAGGTAAATTCTTTAGTTTGGTGAAATGAAAACTCAAATTCAAAGTTGCACTTAGATCAATTTTTACAAATAAGTGTTTTGTATGTTGTTACTATGATTTTCTATTCATACACTTTAGAAGAACTGGAAAACAACTCATTAAGATTATAAGAGCAATAGACTTGTATCATCTTAGGGAACCTGAGGAAAGCACATAAGGAACAGGTACAGCTCCCTCCCACCACATTCACTTCAATGTTACCAGGTTACTTGTCATTGAATACACCATCCCCTCCGAAAGCAGCTCTGCTACAATAACCTGAAAAAAAAATTTAAGACTTTTTCCCTTTCCTTGATAAACAGGCCACAGGTTATTTTGGAGGGACACAAATACAACATAGCAAATTTAAGTAAACTACCTGAAATTGCTTTGTCAAGCTATGTTGAGATTAGAATGTAGTTTTCCTTATGTCACAAACAGCTCCTTCTGCTTTATCTGACAAATACTACCTTCCTGCCCTAACCACAAAATACCTGATGGAGTCAATATCCTGCTACAGTTATATGATACCATCAGACAGGAATCTGTGATTTCAGGCTTACTGAGAGCAGACATTGTGGTGGATATAAAACCAGCAAGTACAGTAGATTTCATAACTCTGCCAAGTACTTGAATGAACTGTAGTAGTTTCATCTTACAGAATGTGGTTCCAAACAGAATTTGAATGACTTTCCCATTGTAATTTTATAATGAACTTATTTAATGAAATGTTTTAGTTTTCTTCTGCAGTGTTTTCAAGATACCAATTGATTCTGGTGTTACTTTGATGCAGTGTGAGGTAACATCTAACAGTGTGAGGCACAGGATGTTGCTGACATTGAATAGGTAAAGAACATAAGGATTATTCATGCCAGACATTAAATACATTTCCAGTAAAAACTGAATATAAACAGTCTAATGAGGGCCTAAATGCCTGTGTAAGGTGCAGACTAAACTCTCACTGACTAGTTAAAAACAGCGGCACAGACCACATCTGACAGCAGTGAGTGGGTTTTAATTGTCTCCACCTTTCTTTATTTCTTACATCCACAACTTTGAAGGGTCTTTCAATATACTTACTGCCTATTATTAAGGGAAAATGAACAAAGAAACAGCACCCATTATTTGAAAATTAAAGAAAACTCACAACATTCTTCATAAAGATTTATCTTGCTATCCCTTCTTTTCTTAAAACACACATATACAGACACAGCAGTGCAGTAAATTTGAGCTCTGCAAGGTGCCAGGTTGCAGCAGGGCCCCTCTACATAAGTATGTCATGGAGCCAGCCTGTACCTATGTCTCCCTGCACATTCCTCTGACAAAGGAATTTTGATCCAAAAGCTGGTACCCTTCTGCCCTCCAAGTGTTCTCATAATGTTGGAATGAAGAGGAGGGAAATAACTTCGTCACTGGAATTTCTTTAATGGACATTATATGGATGAATCTTGATGAAACGGATGCTGGAAAGATTTTGCCTAGTTATTCTTACACAGAGAACACATTATATATAGAAAACATAATTTCCTCCTCAAAATTCATTTCTAGTGAATCCAATGGTATCATCAAATCCAAACAAAATTTGTAACTAGTATCCGTACACAAAGATGACTGGGCTGACAATCTTCTAAGCAGGGAAAGCTAAATCAATCATTAAAGATCTGGACAGCAAAGAAATATGCTCCTCCATTGCCCCTCCCCACCCCAGTTTCCTTTTCCTTTTTTTCATAAGGTGAAAAGTAAGAAAGAATCTTTGGATCTGCAGATCTACAACCAGCTGCACACTTCTGTGAATACTGGCTCAGAACAAAAGCTATTAAATTGCTGAATTTTGAAATTCAAAACCAAAATCACCCATTTGCTGAAATTTGTTAAATGTGTATTATTTTATGAGTCAGATTTATGTTTGGGGAAAAAAACAACTCACAAATCATTACAAATTGTTTTTTAACGTAGTATTAGTTTACTTCTATCCAAACTACTTGGAAAACACTTGATTTGTGGTTCATAAAGTATCACTGGATAGAGTTGAAAAGTTAGAACAGCACTGCAGATCTGATATAAATATTAATTAATTGTACTCTACCACTGTCAAGCTGCAGTTGAGATTAACTGGTATTTAATCCTCAGCACTCCTCTCTGAAAGACATGCAGAGCTTGGCTGGAGAGTGTGAAGCTGAAAGGTAAAAACCAGCCAAATTCTCAGCAAAGTTCAGAGAAGAAAATTGTATTGACTAGAGAGTCTTTAAATGGGCACAATCAATTTCTTACTGGTTTGTGCCTCACTGGCTACAGGTTCAACCTTTCCCCACCTCCAAAAGCAGTTTGTACAAATTGTATATTTTACTCAGGCTCATCTGCAAATCACTAGAAGCCAAGGGTGAAAGACAATACAGTAATGCACACCATGATTATGGGTTTTACAGTTACAACCACAATACTTTACTTTGCATCTGTGTAAGGGAAACAGTGTGAAATGCATGTCCATGATTAACAAACTCTAGGAAAGGGACAAAACATACTGATTATTGTTGCTGTAACTTTAACAAGCACATTCATTCCAGGATTCAACGTGTCCTGCAATGCTCAGAACTCTGGAAGGTCTGTACACAGATTTTACCTTAAATGTAAAAAGTGTTCTGCAATGTTAACCACTGTCCCTATCCAGACTCCAATTTGGACAGTCTTGGAAGAACAGTCTATGTAAAAACTCTGAGGTGATTTCCTGCAGATTTCTTGAGGCACTGGAGAATCTCAGCTCCCAGAGACTCTGCTGAAGGCTCTCAACACACCCCACACTCCAGGGCCAGCCCATTCACATGGAAATTGTACCACCAAGAGATATTAGGTCAAACCACGGTTTGGAACTCACTCTAATTATACAGTCAGATTTCAGTTTAATCCTAACAAGATTATAGATTCACAGAGATTAAAGTTGTTGAAAGTACCACAGAGCAAAGCATAGCAATCCACCTTGAAGAGACTGTCTAAAGTTTTCTGTCTATGGTCACCAAATAATTTAACTTTAAAATATGTGTGGTGTTTAACAGTGTTTCCTCTATCTATATGTAGTAAGAATAGGCTGAGGATCTGACAGTTACTTAGGTGACTAGAATAAACAACTTTGATCCAGGAGCAGCTGGAAAGCTTCTTCCCTTTACCACCCTACTAAGATCTTTTCTCTACATTTTCATTAAGCTTATGCCTTACACCTTTTCAAGGCACAGCAAAAAGCCAAGTACCCTCTGTATGAGGAGATTTCATGGGCAGTTTCCAGATTAAACCAAAACTACTTTATGAAGTTAAAAATACACTGCTCTCCTCCTCTATAAAAAGGATCAAGTAAAGTTTACAAGAGAGAGCAGTTAAAAGCCGAAAGAATGCGCATTTCAGAACTACAGTGAAAATAAGGTACCCAGGTCTGCTAATGGCAAACCACCTCAGTCATGCCCACAAGACCGACTCACCACATTTCAAACCCTCATAGTAATAAAGAACCAGCATATTCAATGCAAAATGCTCTATCCTGTGCAGTGCAATTCAGGACGTGTCAACCCCACCTTCCAACTGAATCCACACTGTGCATGTTGAAGGTATTTACAAAGACACATTAGTTTTACAGATAATGCTCCAACATTTCAATCCTTTCACGCACACTTTGATGATAAGTCTAAAATCTTACAAGGAGGGCTGATGCGAAAAGCCCACAGGCTCCTTTTATGGGGAAGTCTGAATACTACTATAAACTGTTAATTTCCCGAGCCTGCTTTTTTTGCCAAATGCTTTTGGTCCTGCAGGCTATGTTCTTCCAGTTCAGTTACACCCTGCTTTAATCATCAAAGCACAATGCAGTGATTCACCTTCCTATTGTTTTTACATGTTTCCACTATAGGGGTAGTGATAATTCCAATCTGCGTTCTGCAGATCTATATATTCTAAAGAGCAAATGACACCTTCACAACTCCTTCACAGCATAATATAAGGAGATAGAACTTAGGGAACAGATGCAAAGAACAACTATCACAACTTTAAAATAGTCCTGCTCCTGTTTAGGAAAGTCAAGCAATTATTCTCTGTGTCAATGATGTTATTTAACTCTACTACAGTAATGAGCTGCACTTGTACATGCATTTCTGAAAAATTGACTTGCCAGCTTATGAATTCTAATAAGAGGTTAACTGAAAGAATAATATTAAGAATAATAGATTCATCACATTTTATAACTATATAATTTTCAAAGAAAACACCTTTTGATTTAAGACTCCCTTTTAGAGCTAGGTATCCTTTCATGTCCATGCTACCTGTGAGGGCATGACCTTAATTAATAGAAAAGAATACCTTCAGTGATAGAAACAAAAGGATAAGAAACATCTGGACCTGATTTAAGAACTCTGTGATGCAATGTAAAGTACATGAATGTGAACATGCAAAATACATGCAGTAATATTTAAAAGTTGTGAAAAGGCAAAGCACTGACTTGTTGCTATTTAAAGCTTTAAAAGTATGGGGAAAAAAACCCTAGCATTATTATTTTCCATTTCACTGATAGCTAATTTGAGATTTGAAGCAGCACAGAAACACTTGTAAGTCCATTCCTTGTTTAACTGCATTTTATTTCCCTCTCCTCTGCCTAAATCGAACCCAACCCCTCCTAACAGTGTTACAAGCTTTCAGCTTATTACTCTGTACAAACACTAAGTTTCTAGAAAAGGGCAAGTCTTGATCTCTGTCATTGAAAAGGAAATGTTTAAGAAAGTGTTCAAACCTTATTTTCAATTTCTTTCCCATTCAGAGAAAACAGAAAAAGTGACAAACAAGCACAAGCAAAGAAAAAGGAGATGTTTCTCATTTCTTACAGAAACATTGATGCGTTTATTGCCTTTTCTAGCTGGTTCCCCATTAGTCCAGGTATCTAGATCATGTTTACATTTTACCAGTTACACACCACACTGAGGTCTTGCCAGATGCTTGTGTCAAGGATAGAATCGTTTGTTCCTATTAGTAATGGGAAAAGTAGCGAACATTAGATGCAACCCTCTTAAACAGATCCATGCAACAGAGATTCCTGGGTAACAGGTATTGACATGTCCTTGCTGCTGCTAGAAGTGAGGCATCAGAAAAAGCCCCACAGGATTAACCGCCAGGAGTCATACTGGCAGCCTCCTGCAGGTGCTGAGGCACAAAGGAGAGCTGGAAAGGCGGAGGAGCTGAGGAGCACGTTGAGGCAAGGGCTGGAGGCTGTACAAAGTGCAGCAGGTTCCACCCAAACAGGAGAAAAGAAAGCAGAGAGTGACTGAGGCAAACTCAGATTATAGTAGCTATTGACTGAAGCAAATCAGCCCAATTTGGTTCAGTGTAGATTCTCTCAATATTAAAGTAACAAAGTGAGCAGAGACTATGAACACTGGATGGTGCTGGTTTAGCCACCCAATGAGGTTGACACAAGCAAATCTAATCCAAATCCTGCAGAAACAACAAGTTAACAGAGATTGTAGGAAGCTCCACAGTTTTGTGGCAGTTTGAATAAGAGCTGAATCAGAGGGTCAGCAAAGCCAATTCTGACCAGCAAGAACTGTTAAAAATTCTGTCAAAAAAGCCAGAGAAGCAGCAGATCTGTGAAACAGCTTCTCTGACAGTATTAATTCCACTTCTTCACATTTCCTCAGCCCTAAGAGGTGAGGGACCCTTTCTGATACGAAAAGAAGGCTTTGAATGTAAAGCAGTAAGATTAATGGCAGGATCTTTTGAAAAAGTAGAGAATTAAATGCAGCTACATGAATTTCATACAAATTACACCATCAGAAAAGGGGAAGTCATATGAAAAACCCAAGGCAAGCTCAGCTGCAGGAAATCTGTGCAAAAAGCACAAGAATAAATTATTTGCTTTCCCCAAATACATTCTGATTTATTGCCTACTCTTCAAATTCCATTTTGGTAAGGAACAAGTAGTAAGAACTTCATGATTCCACTCTAACTTCTCAGACATGTCAACTGAAGGAAGTGTAAATCAAGCTCAGTTAGGTTTTACAGCCTTGTCAGGAGAATGAGAGCCTTCCTGGTTTATAGGAATATTTTGAACACACTCAAAAGCCAAAGCACTTGAAGAAATAATGTAGAGAAAATTAAGTTTATAATGTCAGTGATCGACCACCTTTCCCAATAATCTTCTTCCTCTAATACTTCTCCTGGCAGCCACTATCAAGTCAGCATTTCACAGGTACCTTCCAACAAAGCTCTCAGACTCCCTCAAATCCCTTTCCAAACAGACTGAGATCTTGCTAGAACAATTCCTTTCACAGGTAACAGCAGAAAAGCTTTCATTCTACTTTTGTCCAGTGTAACAGAGCAAGCAGTCCTTTATTTTAAGATTGTATTCTCAGAAAGCTTGAAAACAATCTATCAATCTAAACTTCAAAATGTTCTGAGTTTTTCTTCTTTGTCATCATTGTAACATCTAAGCTGAAATACGGGAGTCAGCAAAGTCCTTTCTTTTTGACCTGACAGTAACTTTATACTGGCATCTAAGTAATTATGTAATTCTATGTTAAAGGGCACAAAAAAACTACTCCAGGAAGGAAGGAGAAGATGTCAAGTAAAACAAGAATTCTAGCAGCAAAGGATTTTTCATTTCTGTCTACCGTGACTTTAAGACACCTCAAAACATTATTACATCACTCTACAGTATGACAACTTTATTTTCCCCACCTTTATTTTCTTATTTCAAGATAACTGAAGAATTACCCTAAAAGAACTGGTAAGCCCATAGCAGCAGCTAGCATCTCTGAAACACATTTGTTTCCTCAGCACAGTTCCATACAGGATCAGTAGCTTTGCAGTGTTTTGTAGCTCTCCCAAGTTAATCTGAAAAGATGTTAAAAAACCAGGTGGGTCATATTTGCTGATACACAACCAAAACTGTGTGATAAGAGGCCAGTTGGATGGCTAACCTTAATGCTTCAGGCAGCAATCAGGAACACACATACCTGAAGAAGCAATGCAGAGTTATCTGCATGAACAGGAAATAGCTTTTGGATCAGTTACACTCTTTTCAAAACCACTGCAGCTTCCTATGGATCATAAATACATCTGATTAAACAACAAGAGCTGGTAGTACTTTGGAAAACCTTCCCTGAGGAGAGGCTGAGTCTCTGGCAATGTCAGAGACTCCTTTTGCAAGTTACCAGCTCTCCTCCTGGGGTGGTTCTATGGCTACCAATAGAATGTGACTATTACTACAAAAGGAGCCAGACTGTTATATAAAAATGAAACAAGAGGCAGAGTTAAGACCGAGTAGAGTTATGGACTTGCAAGCCAGAACCAGTTAAATATACTTTCTATTTCTTTTTACTATGTCTTATTATTTTGATACTGAACCAGGGCACAATTCTTGATGTTTTGCTATGGACCTAAGGTTCTGCAAAGCTGATCTTTGCAGAATGACCATTGTCACTGTAGTATGTGATTCTTTATCACTTGACTGTCTCTACATACTGCATTCTTACAAATTAGAAGCTGCATAATCCACTAAAAAGCTCATGAGATTTACAAGATTAGGTTTGTATTTTACATTGATTCCATAATTGTGCAGGTTCCTCCCTTACACAAATAACTTCACTACAGGTGTTACCTGTTGCCCAACAGAGTTCACAGCTATAGAAAGATCTATCTGTAAAAGCCAGATTGTAGGACTGTGTATCTATAAATACTGATTATAATGACAAAGAAAGTAACAGGAAAATATTTCTTAAAGAGCTTTTAATGGATACGATCTGATTTGCAGAAATTGATTTGAAAATGCAGAATGATGAGAGCTGCAACTCTGAATTTAAACATCCATTATTAAACAGCTACTTTTTTCTCTCTGCCAGGTCTCTGGGACAAAATTTATTTTTGGCAGGACATCATTGAAAACAATGAGGCTGGTTCAGTTCAGCTGGTCAGATACATACTAAACAAAAAGATGTTGTGAAATAGTTGTATCATATATATTTAAAAATAAAAATAATCATACATAAAACTTGAGATACAGTAAAAGAAGAGAGGAAGAAGTTCGTCTGGACAAGGGTGTTATAAACTAGCTATCTTCAGAGAGCTTCAGAGCTGACAACTTCAAACAGGTTTTGGCTCACAGTTTTTATTTGCCTTACTTGAATACTGTAGATGTTCTGCTAAACAAGATACTAAGCACTAGAAAAATACGGTCTCTCTAGTTGATCTGCCAAAAAACAAATGCAGAATATTTTGAAAAGTTTTGATAGCACATAAAGTGTCAAGTCATAACATAAAAACTAACTGAAATTTCATCTGATCCAAGAGAACATGTAAGGCACATGAAGTCCTTACAGTAGCTCCTTAGGATATGCCATGGAGACTGGCATGTAATTCCAGACATGCTCAACCAGCTGAACACAGCATAAAGGCAATAAATGAAGATCTGCCATCTCACCTGTGTATCAGAAGTGCTCTCCAGTGGGCACACAGTGGCTGCCAAGGATGATGATGCAGCTCAGCTTTATGATGAGGATCTCAGATTTCACTGCAAGAGGCTTTCTAGGCTCTGTAACCATTTGTATCTCATGCTTCACCTCACATTTATGAAAGGACACCCAAGAAACATCAGCAAGTCTCTGATTATCCTTTTGACCTATCACCTGGAAAAGGCTCAGGAGTAGGCAGCACTAATCCAGACTCTCTAGCACTGTTCCCATATTTTGTTGTATTCCTCCCAGCTCCAGACCTGTCTTTGTCCATCATTTTATCAGAGAAATGAATGAAGATTGCACTAAGCTGTTGTTTTATGCTTGCACAGTATCTTGCACTGACACTTCTGGTTCATTATTAATGCAAATTACTGAGAGTGAAAGATTGAAAATCTGAAAAAAGCATCACTTCCGGAGTGACTATTGCTGAAAGCTGTTACAAGAAAGCTCACAGGTCACTCCCCACAATGGGTCTACAAACAAGGTATCCAAGTCTGCAAAAGTAACCCTGTGTGTAACAGCAAGTCAATCCTATTTTCAACATTTGGCTTAAGCAGATTGCATTGCAAGACTGTTGTCATTGTCTACTACATGGCTCTTACCATTCAAAAGCTATATCTGGGAAAAATAATTACAAGCTGAGAAACTAATTCAAATACAGTCTAAAAATCATGTTCTTACACAGGGAGGGATAACTACACCTTGCAATTGAGAGCTCTGAGTAAAAGCCATATTTGATACAACTTTATTCAATATGCTGGCCTGACATGCCAGCCCCTGGGTCCTAGCAATGCTCACAGCAACATTCCTGAAGAACATGCTGCAATTGGGTACAATATCTTAGGATGTTTCTTTCACAGCTAACAACTTGTTGAAATGAGATCATCTGAAAGAGAGAAGATGCACAAAATGATGACATCATCTTCACCAACAAGTGCTTTAATAGCTAACTGTGTGAATAGTCTTCTAGAACTTATCATAGATTCATAGAACGGCTCAGGTTGGAAGGGACCTTAAAGATCACCTAGTTCAAACTCCCTACCATAAGCAGGGACACCCCACCCCCCACCCCCCCCTGAACCAGGTTGCTCAAGGCCCCAACCAATCTGGTCTTGAACACCTCCAGGGAGGGAGCATCCACAACCTCCCTGGGCAACCTGTTCCAGTGTTTCAGCGGGAAAGAAGATTACTCCTCACTAATGTTAAGTTTTAACCTGTTTATTAACACTGTACATTGCCATTCTCATAACTTCAAACCGTACAGTGGAATTACAGAATGCTTCTGAGATCCTGCTTTTCCTAAAATATGCTCTGCCTACTGCAAAACTAATTTCAGTCACTAGTGTTTGAACAGCTTCTTTCTGACTGGAAGCTGTTGGGGTGTGGTTTTTCACATAGTGATACCAAAGAGCCCTGTACCTACTGCTGTGTCTGAAGTTGACACAAAGCTGAACCATCTTTCCTGTGCAGCATGTTTAACGTCATTTTTAATAATTAACTGTTTAGACATGTAAAGCACCAAAATTAAGTTTAATTTATGTTCTTTTCCATACTTTTAGACTGGTTACACAACAATAAAGACTTTGTTTTCTAACCATGAGGAAAAATGAGGTGGCATAAAAGTAGTGATTTTTAACTCATTGCAATAGACTTAAATTGTTGAAGTTCCTTTATGGACAGCAATAATGAAATGCTGACAGCTTAACAGACTTGCAACAGGTGTGAAGCAAAACATGAGCAAACAATCTGCTGTCTGTTACATCTGCATCAATCTGCAATAACCTCACTGGTGCACTGCTTTAATACACAGAAATGAGTACCAAACGTGGTGTTTTTGCCTCCAAAGAGCCCTGAAAGGACTTCACAGATTTCTACAGACTCCACTGCAGCAAGAATATGTGGAAGAACAGTTCTTGGTTTTGTTTAGGAAAATTGCCTAATCTTTAAATCTTTGAGAAGATTAGATCTTGTAACTGCCACCTGATCAGGATGATGAAATTCTACCAGTGCCATTGATTCCAAAAAAGCACAAAGCAGAATCGAGACTTCCATATTTACAAGAAGTATAAAACCCTCTGCTATTATAGCTTTTGCAAAAGATTTCTTCTCTGAAGATTCTAAACCCTTAACATTTTAATTAAAGAGTAGCAAAAGCAGCAGAAACACATTGGCTGACAAATCAAGAACTCATGCTTTAGCTGCTCTTGATAGAAGCCTGTTAGCAGTTGAATTAAAATACACATGCTTAAAGCACATTATAGTAACTACTCCACTGCACTCATTGTAGCCTATGTTCTACAGAATCCCCACTGCAAGGATCAGAGCATCGCACGATCTTAATTTACATCACAATGTAACAAAGAGCTCTTTTTTGAATTGCTGACTGTACATCAGCTGGACACTTAATTACATATTTTCCAAAGGACTCTTGTCTTCACAACACTTGAGTAGGCTAACAATTCTAGCAACCCAGCTGCAGAAAATCTGTTACAGCATCAGAAACATGAAAAACTATGAATGTTTTAAAAGCCTGTGACCCCTTCCTAATCTCTTTAAACGTTAATGAGGAGCAGCAAGAGAAAACGTGTGTTTATGTCATAAAATCATCGGACTGACAGATCATAAAGTCATTGCTTCTGTGTGCCAGCTTGGAACTGAAAACACGTTTACTAAACACTTGGTACGACGCTTAATCCTTTAATTTCTCACATCACTTGTACTCAGTTATGAGGTGTTCTGGACTGGATCCCTCACAAGTGAAGATCTAGAGGGTCAGCTTTTAACAGAAAGGTTTAGGAAAGGGCTAAAAGGGAGCAAGAGGCAGTTGCGGTGATTATACTTTCAGGCACAGAACATACTTTAGACACTGAATACTTTCACCGCAGCGAACTTGGCACAAACTACTCGAAGCGGAGCTGCCCAAAGGCATCAGGAGCTCCGGAGAGGAGTTGTATATAAAAAAAATGCTAACGTGTTTCAGAGAGGTCTGACGGAGAGCCACAGGATGCTCAAACCCCCACGGGTTTGCCCAGGCACATCCAGAGAGCCCCGGGCCCTACACACTTACCCCACTCGCCAGTTCCGTGCCCAGGCAGAGGAGAACCAGCAGCACCAGGACCCTGCAAGGACAGCGAAGTGGTCAGTCACCGCCAGGGCCACGAGGAGCATAGAGGGAGGTGGGGAGCGAGACCCAGCACTCACCGTGCGCCCGAGGGAGCAGCGTCGGGGTCGCAGCCCATCCTCAGCGCCCGGGCGGGAAGTTTTGCCCGGTTCTTCGCGCCGCACCTGAGCGCAGCCCGGCGGGGCGGGACTGCTCGAACAGCAGCGCTGCACTCCCCTCACAGTCCCGCCACTGCCTTGCCGAAATGCCACCGGTTGCTTCACCTCACACACTTGTTGCTTCCGCCGCACAAAATAGTCCGGGGGTCCCGCGGCTGCACGCCCAGAGGTGGAGGTGTGGGGTGGAGATAGGCGGCTCCCGCGCTTCGAACATTCAAACCCACGGCTCCTCAAGGGGGAGGTGGTTGCGGAGAGCCGCAGCCCCCTCAGAGTGGGGCGTCCGCGAGCCCACACGGCATACCACCCACCTCACCCGCCCGCTCCCGGTGCGGATGAATACAGTGGCAAGTAGTCCCGGGAGGACTTGAGCCGGGAGAAGCGGGCGAGTGGTGCAGAGAGGCGGGTGGAGGGGGTTAGGGTGGGAGCTGCGTGGAAGTTGTGTTACCTACCTTCTACCCTGAGCAATGTCCGCACCGATGGGCCGCCTCCGCAGCTTCTGAGCTAGCATGATGGAGCCGCTGCGGCGACAGTGGAGCTGCAGCTTAGCCTCCTGTTGCCTGGTGGTGCTGCTGCTATTACTGGGCTGCTGGGGGCCGGAGGAGGTGGCGGCGGCGGTGAGTGCAGAGCCTCGGGGGGAATTGGCTGAGGGTGCGGGAGCCGCTCTAGAGATGAAGCGGCTGAGTGAGTGGGGGGAGCTTGGGCTGTGCAGCCCTCAGGTGTGGCGGCCCTTTGGTACAGTGGGCCCCGCGGGACTCTTGGACCGGCTCTATCCCACCCACCCGTCTGGGCTGGGGACGGAGTGGGAGGGCGAGGCGGGGGAAGCCCAAGCGAGCTTTGTGTGTGCTCTGAACCCGCTGCTCTTCCTCGGGACAAAGGAGGGAAAATCCCCCCACATGCCTTCCTTCACCCCAAAGGACTTTCGCGAAAAGTCCCCCGATATTTCACCTGCCTCTGAGAGCCACAGCTGGAACTAGACGATGCGGGTGTGGGCTTGGCTTCCCTCAGGGCTGTGTTTCTGCCGTCTAAAATGTTGAGCTGAGATGCTAGACGCGAGGACCCGAGCAGTGGTGTGGAGGGGACATAGTAAATGACCTGAAGAAGGCTTTTGTTGTTCTTTCTCGGAGGAGATGCTTTCCCAGTTTCACTGGAGAGGCTGGGCCTTGAAACTGGGAGGAGGAAGACCTGATCACCAGCTTCCCCCTTCAAGGTTCTCGACAGACCTTAAGAACTGGTGATGGTAGTTGAAGGGTCCTACTTCGAGTTAGCTTCAGATTTGTACAGCCCTTCTTCTGACTTTTAAATTTTAAAACAAGTTTACTTACAAGGGAGGATAAATAAATTTTTCTGTTGTTCAAGATTACTCTAGTTGTGAAATCATTTGTTGCACTCTGATGTAGAATACCTGATATTCTCTCTACCTCAAATTTTGTAGCTAGAGCTGGCAAAATCTTACTTGGCTTAACTCTCCTTTGAAGTGCATTCCTTTACAGTGAGACTTTGTGGACCTTTCATCTGCCCTTCCAAAAAGCAAAGGCCAGTCACAATATACTCCCTTTTTTATCTGCCCCATATTGGCATGCCCAGGTGTGTACCCAACTGCAAGTGATACTGGTGTGCAACCAGTGCTTACTGGTTTGGTGAACTGTCTCCACACTGTCTATAGTGCTAGTCCTGTTCTGGTCAGTACTGCCTCACCCAGGCTACCTCCTGTAACTTTCACCTCCAAGGAAGGACAATACCCACACGCAGGACTGTACTGTTTTAGCAGGTGGGGGTTGAGGTTTGTGTGCATCAGTGTACATGAACACAAGCAGGGATATATATGCATGGTTGGTGGGAGTCTGTAGGGTCTGGAAATAGGACTGTGCTGGGCTGACCCTGTGGTCAGTCTCCTGCGTGTGGAGAAATGATGGTAGAGTTTCTGGTTCTTGACACCACCTTGTGCCTGTCTTTTAGGATGGGTCTCCCTGGAGACTTACTACCCTGCAGTGAGACAAGTTTAACTGATGGCCTAAAGGCCAATGCTGGGTGGGGGAGGAGACACTTCCATTGCAACCTGTGTAAGTCCCTCTGACACTGTATTATAAAGGTCTAATGATTTGTCAATGCTTTGATATTTTGATGTCCTTGAGTCTTCTGTGCCTAGAAGCTTGAATGATGCTGATTAATAAGGATTAGCATTTCCCTAATTACTAGGTGGCAGGATATAGTTAAAAATCATCTGCCTGTGTGGATGTCGGGGAAAACCCAATGACCTGTTCAATAACCCAATTGCCAAACTTTCATACTGGAGTAAGGATTAATTTAACTGCTCAGGTCTAATTGCTGGATTTCCATAGCCCGTTATCTAAGTCTGATGAGCACTTCCAAGTGGGAAAATCAATGAGGTGGAAGGTGGTGTCATCAGTGCATGAAGTAATTTCAAATTATGTTATTAAAAAAAGTGCTTATTGTTCTCTTTCAGAGGGTATGAATGCTTAGAATGAACAGTATTTCTTAATTCCCCTGGTGATGTAATATATCTACATCCTGTGTGTACATATATTAAAGCAGGATTTTCTCCTAGCTGTTTTGCACTTGCCCTGTGCTAAGAGAAAAGTGATTGCGAGGTGTAGCTAGGAAATTCAGCTAATTCAAGAACATGGATGGTTTAGGTCTTGAACTGTCCTGATCTATGAGAGTTGCTTGAAATTAGTGTCTGATTTGTGGTTTAGAGAAACTTGTTTCCCTTGTATTTCAGATCTATATTCTTGGAGTGTAAGTAGACTTTGTCAGCTCTGAAGTTATTGAAAATGAAGTAACTTCTGCAACTTCTGTTTTTCTTTGTTTTGTATTACACCTTCAATCAAACTGGCCTTAAAGGGTGTACAAATTTGGCTGTACAAATGGGGTGAGGCCAGTTGGTGAGATGGGTATTGCTTGTGTTCAACTAGAAAACGTGGTGTTTGTAAGAGGTTTCCAATTGTAGTTAGTGTTTTTCCTTTCAGAAACATACATGCTAACATGTTATTAATTACAATGTACCTGATCAATGTGGTTAATTTGTGCATGATGGACATCTTTCTCATTTCATTATGGCAGTGGTGGTGATTATTTCCCATTTCATAACTATCTGTGCCTCTAGTTATGAAAGCTAGGTCTGTGAAAGTAGACTGAAGTTGATGCTGGCTTTTAAGATTTGAAAAATATTTCATCCTGAAATTCCATGGATGTGTCTTGATTAGTCATGCACAAGACTTTTGTGATTTCATAACATCAAGGCTCAAGCCCTTCCACTTGCAACTTGTCATTCATCATGTGTTGTGACCTTTCATGCCTCTTACTTAAAGATAGGGAGTAAAGGTGTGTTCTATTGCATACTGAAATAGAAACAAAGGAATCCTGAACCACATCCTCATGTTAGTCATTTGGATCATAATGGGGTCTTTTGTGGCCATAAGTACAAAATCATTCTGTCTCATTCAGTAGTTCCACATGATGGAAATACTGATAGTGCAGTGGAAACTCCTTGGCTTTAATCTTCCTGGTTGTAAAGGAGTTTATTCAATGAAAGCCATTATCCAAGTCTGTTTTAAAGTAGGATGAAGTATTATCTTAATTAACAGAAAATGTGAATTTACGGAGTGATTTTTCTCCTGTGAATAATCATTAGTACACTGCAGTTTGGTGGCCGATTTACTGGATCATGTGGAAAACATTCTGTATTTCAAAGCAACTCAAATCAGTAAGAACATCCCATCAAGTCTAATATGCATGTTTTTCCTCCGTGGAATGAAGTGTGCTAAGGCATTTCTTCTACACATTCAATGAGGATGTATTGTGCATTTTTACCTTAGATTGAAATACTTCCTTCTCTAATTGAATCAGTTGTGTAAACCAACTCTCCACACATATCACCACATAGTGAGATACTTAGATAACACTTGTGTTCTTGGAACAGAGTTAAGCAAGTATGCTGAAAGGAGAGCAACCTCTGTCAGTGGTGATACTACCAGACATATGCTTTGAATGAAGATGCCTTGGTCTTACCTGTTTCATAAGTTTATGTGGCCTCAGGAACATCATAAACCACTGGTGTACTTTAAGTTCTTGCTATATGCAGTGTTTAGTGAACTGACATTGACTGTAGACTTAACTGTGCTATAAAAAATTCTTCTTGAGAATGCCTAAAATAAAACTTGTTCAAAAGCTATCATGCCAGAGGAGTTCTAAGGATTCTTAAGCAGCATTCTTTGCCCTCCTGTGAAAGGTTGGCAACATGATTAAATGATGTTAAATAACATTGATAAAGTACAGCTTCTGAAAAAGGAAATGTGCTGAGCATCCAGGTTAGGTAAGTGCTAGAGTGGAGGAAACACTTCAGTGTAATGTGAAATTATCAGCGGAGTAAAACATACCTGAGCTTAAGGAAGAAAAGGTAAGAAAAAAATGCTGCTTCTTAATGTTGCTTTGTAATGGTCTCAAGTCTGTCTTGCACAGCTTATGTCTTTCTTGGACAACTTGTAAGGGGATGAAAGAAACAAAAACTGGGATGTGATCTTAATTTTTGGAAAGGTCAATATTGAGCAGTTAGATAATAGTAAATGCAGTACTTTAGGACAAACTTGTTAATGCTTTACTGTCTCTCTAGGAATAATTATACTTATACTATAATTATTAATAGATATCTCCTTTAACTTTGTATTGCTTCCATTTACAAAACTGCATCTATTACCATGATATGAGTGAGAGGCTGGACTAAATCTTACAAGATGTTTTCCAGCCTAAATTATCCTACAAGTCTAGAGTTATGCGGGAGTACAGTTGCGCTCCCAAATCTACCTTTTTGTAAGACAATTTAAATATCCTGTAGTCAAAAGTAATAATAATTATGTATTGCATTGTGAATTGGAAAGTTTATATTTGCTTAAACACTTAGGACTTATTGGCTAGTTGCAACTTTCCTAAGCTGTCAGCACAGCAGTATTCACAATTCTAGTTCTTATTATCCTTTTGTGGAGAGTGTTTTATGCAGTACCTGTGTTTATTATTCCATCATAATAAAGGAAAAATAAATCACAGTTGCTATATGGACCACCCAAAGTGAATTGTGTTAGTAAGAAAGAGGAACTGTGAGGCTATGGATTCTGGCTGACTTCAAGATAGTAACTTCCATTGTTTTTAGTTATTGCAGTTCTGTTGGTGGATTTCATTCTGTCTCTTCTGTAGTTTGAAGGAGAAGGAAAACTAGTTCAGTCTCATCCACTTTGTTTCTTTTTACTTAATCTGTACAAAGAATTAAAATGCCAGAGTTGAATTTCAGTGCTGTTTCCCGATACTGTAATAGGCACCTGTATGCAATGCACTTAATGGACGTTTTACTTCTAGCTCTAGTTTATCTACAGAGTGATTCTTTATTGCAGCATATAGCTAGACCCGCAAAACTGTCCTGCTGCAGTCTGATATGATCCCACTGTGTCAGATAAGCTTTGCTGCTGCAGCTCTGCTGAAACCTCTGCTTTCCCTCCTCTTTCCCTGAGATAAGCAAAGCTCTATTCACTTCCCTGGCTGAAAACAGGCTAGTCAGTCTTTTTGCCGGTGTCATATCTGTCAGGACTTTCTGCTGAAACGTATTAAATTTGTTGGAAAGTGTGTTTGCTCTAGGACTGACTTCAGTTACTGGGCTGGTTAATGCACCAAATATAAAACTTTGGTTTTATTTGGTAACCACAGTGTTGAAGTGAAGGGACTTGCCAATGGCTGTACTGAGAGAAAGGCAATGAGGTTGAATAGCAATGCCATTTTGGGGTGGGTTGGTTGGGGTCTTTTTTGAGACTCCTGTTTCTACTTAGGTTTTCAGAAACTTGAAGAACCTTAAAGGGCTGCCATCTTGAGTGGAAGGGCAGAAGCCTGGCAAAAGTATAAAAGATATTGCACTTTATATTTTATAACCTGAGTAACCCATAGACCTTCTATAGCTGATAGTTGTGTGGCTGTGGAGTCAAAGCATGGTGCTCCTTTTTTTTTGTAGCATCTTCTCAAATACAAATTAGGTTTATTAAATGTGCGCCAATATATATGCATTGGCATTTCATACAGTGAGGTGGAATCTCTCCCTGTGAATAGGAGGGAATAAAATAGGGTTTCTCTTGTAAGTCAAAACTGAATAAATATCTGAGCTCTTGGTAACAGTGTTGGGTTTTGAATGATGTTTCAAGTCATTGGTAAGGTGTTTGGAATAATTGATTGCTGGGCCTTGGTTCCAACTTCTGAATATGGAAGCCAATCCCTTTCTACCCTGTTGCTTTGCCTGATTAAATGGTGTGATACATAAATTGAGGACTACTTAAATGATCAGTGCCAGATCCATTTTTTTCATTCAGCTGTGGACTTGTCCTATTTTAATAACAATTGATTTGGTTAGTAATGCAGTTATGTAAACCAGTTTCTGTCAGTATTTCTTCTCTATAGGTGTTGAAAGGAGTTCTGAATCTTGGCGTTTCACCTCTATCCCAAACATTTTCTTCGCTGTTTTTCTGGTAATTGTACTCTTTTACTTTCCTTGTTCAATCACCCTAGGAGAATTAAAAATTATGCTTTTGATAATATATACTAGATTTTTAAAAATTTTTGCCTCACCTTGCTCTTGAAGAAATTCCTTACCAAGGAAGTACTATATGGGCAACTTATGAAGAGACTTCCCATGTGAGTCTTTCTACTCAGTACTGTAGTGCTTCTTCAGAAGTAAACGTTTCTTTTCCTGCATACTTGCTCTTGCAGGTGTCTAATAGAGAGGAAGGAAATGACCACCCTGGGCAATGAACTGCACTCCTTCTACACCTTGAATAAAAGTAGCAATTGCTAAAAACCACAATTAACTGGCATTACTTAAAGCAATGGAAACTAATGTTACCTGCAGGGAAGGCTAGACAAGCCTTCAACTTCTAGAAAACTTGGTTCCCTGACAAGAAATGCCACTGCAAAATAATGTTTGGGTGAAGGAGCTTATGAACTCTATTCAGAAACCTTTTAAAATCTTTAAAATTAATCCTTTCTATAGGGCAGTGATATTTTCTTTTTTCTGTAGTCAACTTTGAGCCAACATGTTCTACAGAATGATAGCAGAAAGGCAAAGCAGCTTCTAGCTATCCTTCAGACAACATGTTTTGGCTTAATTAGAAAATACTTTTTATGAATTAGCTTTAAGAACATGTTTATTTGTATATTGAACCTTGAAGTGTAAAGGTTTTCAGAAGGAAAAGGAAGAAACCACTTTACTGGACTGAAAGGTTGGAGTTAATATTGGACTTGTTGCATCTAGTCTTTGTGGTCTTTTCATCAAGTCACTGTTTAGTCAAGCATGAAGACAAAACCTTGAGGTTTCTGCAAACTGACTTTTAAAATATTTAATAATTTTTAAAAAAATCTAGAGAGGAAAAGTTACAAGGCTTGAGTGGTTGGTTTTTTGTTAGTTGATTATCAGCTTAACTTTTAGTACTTGTTTGGCCCTTTCTTAATGGGGACGTAGTGCCAGGAAAATCTCCAGAAGCCTGTGTCCAGAATCTGCCCAGGCAAACAGCAAAAACATGGACACAAATGTTGGTATTTGTGTGAGTGGGGTTTTTAGTATTTTTTTTGACTGAGGTGGCTGTTTGTTTAGTGTAATTAAGCATTCTTGCTCAAAACGTAATGGAAACCTTGTGGCAATAGACTTGGTGACACTCCTTCATACATACATGTGCTCAAATCTTGAAAGTGTCTTTTATGCTCTAAAAGGTCTCAAACTCTTGAAGCAATAGTAGTAACAAAGTGTTAAAAAACCTATAGCTGAAGTATGATTTTTTTTTTTTGTATCCTAAGTGAATGTAGAAAATTTTTCAGCTTTAGACCTGAATGAGAAATGAATGAGAAATTGCCGGGTGACAGGTCTAGTCATGTTCAGATGATATATTTTTAGAACATCAGTGAGCATACTGTACTGAGAAGACAATCAGCTAGGTCTCTGTAAGGACCTGTACGTTGCTGACATGCCACAGAAGCAGTTGTGGAGGAATAGCACAGGTAGTCATGGCAGTGATGAAGATGGTGGTATTTTTGTTTCCCTTTTTGAACAGCCACGCTAAGCAAATGTGTTTTAACATCAGTGAGATGATGGATCACTGTGAAAGTGGTTTCATTGTGAGCTTTTCAGCAACTCTGTCTTTGTGGTAGAAAAGATACACTTAAAATCTAGACAGAAACTCACTATTGAGTGGTGGCGATTAACCTACTGGTTGCTGCAGGATGCAGAATGTTTAGCACAGACGTGCAGCAGGTTATTTTCTTGGCATATGTTCAGCTCCAACTAGCACTTGTGGGAGTTGGAATACTCCCTAAAATAGGGTGCCTCAGAAGATAGTTTCCCTTAGAGAAAGTGACTTTCTGGTTTGGAATGTGTGCAGATGCAGGGGCTGTTTCATATGGCTGCCAATCCTCGCACAGAACTGTACCTTGACCTTTTATAGTACTTGAGGGCTATTTCCTATGAATGGATCTCCTCAGTTTATTGCTCTGCAGTGCTGGAAGTGTGTGCTCTGACTTCTCCCACTGCTTTTAAACTCAAGTGTTTCACTGTCAGCTTACTTATTGTCTCAGACATAGTCAGAGAAATCATTTTAACAAGACTTCCAGGTATTGTTATCTTGCTGCTTGAGTAACCTCCAAGAGTGTCTGAATAAAACAATTTGCTAGAGAAAGGAATAACTAAATTTATCGGTGTCAGAGCAACGAGAGGCTTTATGTTGCTGCTGAGGACTTCTTCCTGCCTTTCCAAAACAAATGTTATTCAACTATTTATTTGCATTGCACTCACCGAATGTGACTGCTCCAAGTTTTAGGGGGATGTCATCCATCTAACGATTTTTAGAAAAAAAAACATGTTTGAGTTACATGTTTTAATTAATGGCTTTACTAAAACACTATCTGGTAGGACTTTGTTTATTCAAGCAGAGAGGTTTTTTTTATTACTGAATCTCTCAGGAAGAATACTCTAGTATGAAATATTCCAGTGTGACTTCCTTAGCAATACTTATTTATGGGGTGTAATAGAGATATAATGCAGAAGAAATTATACATATATATTATAAATATGTAATATCAGCTGTCTGACACAAAAACACAACATTTCCTTTCCCTCTGCCTTCCCTTTCTCTAGAATCAGTCAGTAATAGGAAAGGCAAAATAAATCTGACACTGTGTCAATTTTTTAAAAAAAAAGAAAACAGCTTGTTGGTTTTTCAGTGTTTTTTGTAAAGATCTTATCTGTGGCCCTTTTACCTAGCTCTTTGGCATGAGTTCAGAATGGTTATGTCTCTGACAAGTGTGTCTTACTTCTCAAGGTGTTTTTTCTGTTTACTGATGATCAGTGCAACCTAAATGTAATGAATCTCAGCGCAATGTAACGTGTACCCTCTAGATGCAATTTCTCTAGTGCAAGGTAATTGAATCTGTTTCTTCTAATCAAGTTTGACTACCTAATTCCAAGATCTGTGCAAGTTAGATAAAATGATCTGTTAGCAGTAGCCTGCCACTATCTCTTCCAGCATCTCAAAGGCAGTAAAACACTTTCAGGCCCATTTTTGCTTTGCTCCTGTGAGGTAGTCGGTGAGAAGTTGCTACTGTGATCCTCTGTACCACTCTAAGGTCACTTTTTGATAGAAAGATGCATTGTGATGTGTAACAACTCGCTTTGAAGTGACAGGTGCTCTAAGGAGACCCTAAGCTATAGCATTCACATAGCTAGTGCATGAATAAACAAACTCAAGAGGCTGATACTGAAGGCTGCTCTTTATCTGCTGAAGTGAAGCTTGTAAGGTGCTCGACAGGCATCTGACAGCTCCCACTAAAAGCTTCTGTCATCTTTAGGAATTTCTGGACTCAAATTAGTAAAAAAAGTGGGGCCTCCCAATGCATCAGGTCCTGATTCTCCGTGCTTTTGGAAGCACCTCTGATTTACAAGGTTAGGACAGTGGCTTTGTCCTCATTGCTTCCTTATTTAGCTTGGCCCTCATCAGTGCCAGTTTATCAACTTTTACCTGAGGCAGGAGTGTAACTTTATGTTAGTATTGAGCAATGCAGAGAAGGTGCAGCCCATGGCACTGTCTGTGGGTATTAGAATGCATATACGGAGTGTGAGGGTATAAGCATAAACAAATGATAAAACAGCTTTAGCTAGAAGAACCTTAGAGCGATGATACTTGGTCCAAGAACTGAAGGAGACTGGAGGTGATAATTGCCTCCACCACAAAAAATCCCCCAGACACCCACCAAGCCCTAAGTGAGTTAGGTCTTGTTCTGACAGTTAGGAGGGTGTGTACAACTTCAGATAACATCTTGGTGCAATATTGCAGTGCACAGCCTCTTAATCTTTGGTATTAATTTTACTACCTTCATAAGTGTCAAGAGAGACCTCGGCAGGGTTGGATTAATCTGAAATTTTACAAATACATCAATGAAAAAAGAGGTGTAGTAATACACTCCACTTCTTACTGGACATGGAGGGAAATTTTAGTAACTAGAGATGAGGATAAGGCAGAGGTACTTAATGCCTCCTTTGCCTCTGTCTTCAACAACAGGGTAGACCGTCTTCAGGATGACTACTGACCTAAACTAGTAGCTCCCCTGTTATCCAAGAGGAACTAGTTAGAGACCTGCTGATCCGTTTGGATCCCTACAGGTCTATGGAACCGGATGGGATTCACCCCAGAGTGATGAGAGAGCTGGCGGATGAGCTTGCTAAACCGCTCTCCATAATTTATCAGAAGCTGTGGATCACAGGTGAGGTCCCGGATGATTGGAGACTGGTGAATGTGACCCCCATTTACAAGAAGGGTCAGATGGATGATCCAGGTAACTATAGACCTGTTAGTCTCACCTCAGTTCCGGGCAAAGTTATGGAACAGTTAGTGCTGAGAGCTATCATGCAACAACTG
>VZRI01002656.1:128188-142365 GCA_013397515.1 Upupa epops
GGGGTGACCTTATTGCTGTCTATAACTACCTAAAAGGTGGCTGGAGTCAGGCAGGGATCAGTCTTTTTTCCCTGGACACTGGGGAGAGGACAAGGGGTCACAGTCTTAAGCTCCATTTGGGGAGGTTTAGACTTGACATTAGGAAAAGGTTTCTCACTGAAAGAGTGATTCGATTTTGGAAGGGGCTGCTCATGAAGGTGGTTGGGTCACCATCTCTGGAGGTGTTTAAGGTTAGTCTGAATGAAGTGCTGAGTGGCATGATCTAGATGTCAGATGTTTAGGTTGGTTTTAGGTTGGACTGGATGATCTTTAAGGTCTTTTCCAGCCTCATCATTATTGTGGTACTGTGAAATGCTTTTCTATTTTGCCTCTTCTCCAAGGAAAAAGTGAATTTCAGTGTCTGTGATCTGAAGGTGCAGTTATTGGTGACAGATGGCTGACATCCATTAATGGGACTCAGTAGCTGAAGTTTCCCCTATTGTACATTGTATGGATAATGGTGAGGAACTGGTTATTTTAGTGAGGGATTATTTTGGGGCCTGTATTTTGATTCCTTAACCAGGAAAGGAGTAAGCTGTATCACCACTCAGTCGATCTAAGACCTGTCTTGTTGCAATATCTGAAGTTTATAAGCCAAGTTGACAGTTAGGTTTATATTTGTGTTACATTTGGATGTGTCTATAGAAAGTGGCAACACCTGACACCTGTTGCTTGGGAAAGGTTCTAAATAGGTAGTAAATATTATCCTGTAATGAGTACCATATGGAACTATTATTTGCAGCTGGAAACAATCAGGGAGCCTCAAGAGGGTAGTGATTAGAGACTGTGTAAAATTCATGTAAACCCGAGACTTCCTGAGAAGCCAAGTGCCTTTCTGCATGCTGTTAAGCCAGGTACTTAATTCTTGTGCCTCAGTAGTGCTGCCTCTTGCCTGCTTGCAGAACTGTGTAACTGGGCAGGCAAAGAGGGAAGCAAGCTTAAAGGAAAGCATTCCTCTAATTTGCTGTACTAATTTCAAATGTTTTATTATCTGTACAAAAGCTAGAGTATGGATTTTGTTGTGCTCAGCATTTAGAACTGTATGAGTAGCAGTGAACTGCCAACAGAGGTGGTGTAAACCTTGTCCATCCCCAGAGCATCACATTCCATAACTCAAAAGCCAAGTAGTGTCATTGTTTGTGGTGTTTCTCCATTAATGCTGTTTGTTTAGAGGTTCTTGTGGGTGAGGTGCTGCCCACTGAAGAGGGAGGTGTGATGTTTTGCATCTGCCAGATAATTAAGTTGGAGATGAGGTGGACTAGAGGACCACCTGGTAGCTTATATTCTGCTTTTAGTGCTGATTGCTTGCCAAAAGGTGTATTTGCCAAATCTAAACAGATGTCTTGAAGATACTGCTTGTGGATGGCAGCAGAAAGAAAGGTAGTGCTGAACCTCAGCTGTTTATTTAAATAACTTTTGCCAGTTCATACAGTGTGATGGAGTTGGTTGGCAATTTGTTTGTTAGGGAAAACGTACTTGACCTCTTGGGTCTTTCCTGGTTTAGCTTTTGAAAAGCTTATGAAAAGGGCAGTGGAGCTTGATACACAGAAACAAATAATTGTATCCACCTGGTAAAAAGGACTACACTGAAGCCCATGCTGTGTTTTTTAAGACCAACAGACCACAGAAATGTGACTTCTCAGTGATGAAACATGTCCATGTCCTTTACCTTGCCTATGCTTGAGTGCAAGGCTGGTAGCCCTTGGTATGGCAGTGTGGCAGCAACTACTTTTTCCAAAGATGGATGAATCCAGAAAGGGACTAGCTGTGTAACTTTGGAGCTTAAAAATGGCTTGTATGTAAGATGCTTCTTACTAGCTTCCAGCCTCTCATGGAATTGCTGGGGATGAGTTGTTCCCATCTTTTTCTGGATTAGCAGTCCAAGCATTTACCAGTTGTGCAACAGGAGCAGTTGCATGGCACATAACTTGCCTGCCACAATCTGTAGCTGAGTGCTTCTATATATCTTGCTGAGCATTTTTTGGGATCTTGCAGGAAACAAGAAATTTGTTCCCTGTGGTGGTGTCAAGCTTGTAGGGTGAGCTCTTTATGGGCAAGTAGTTGCAGCTTAGGGATGAATGAAAGTTAAACAAGCTTTGGTACACTAATCTGGTAAAGAGTCCAAAAGTTGCTTGTGGTTAGACACTGTCAGTTGGTCTAAGAAAAGATCTATTGCTGCAGATATTGACTTTATTTTAACTAGGAGCTGCTGTAAAGATAACTGTCCCAGAGAAGTGTGTGTGTGTGCTTGTGTTAAAAGGCTGTAATGTGTTCAGTTTCGAGCAGTAAAGTTCCATATATAATTTTAGTGCAAAGTACAGGTAGAAAAATTCAACAAAGGTTAGAAAAGATCTCACCTTTACATCTTGTATTGCCATATTTTTTTAACAGGGAGATTTTCTAAACTGCCTTCAAAATATGCAAGACTTTATGGCAAGGTTCTCTCTTGTTTTTTTTTCAAAAAAAGTAGCCCTTAAATCCAAGCAAATTATAATAACTGTGTTCTGAGAGGAAATGTATTGATCTGTTCTGACTACTCAGAAAGTTGATAGCTGTTTGGAGTGTGGTAACTCGTTTTAGTGGGTCTCTTAGTAATTTTTCTTGTTACTGCTGTATATAAGTTTATATATAAGTTGGTGTCTAAATAGCAACCAACCTAGTGTGGTCCCTTAAGAGGAAAAAGGGTTGTTTGTCCATCAGGTGTCTCAGACTGTTTAACCTGCCTGTGCTGTGTTCTCATTCACAGTAGCTAGAGCTGCAGCTACTGCAGTTAGAGTTGCTTCTGCAAGTCTGAACAGATCTTGCATTGTGCAGACGTCAAAGAAGACAGTGCCTCAAGGTGCAACAGGTTAAGTTGTATGTCAGAAGTTCTCTTAATTTAATAAAAATTGGTCAAGAGCTTCTGCAAGCGTGTTTTGATTCTCACATTTTACACCATAAGACTCATTTTCATAGTATCTAGGTAAACTGAGGGAGACAGTTACTTAAAGGGATATGTAAAAAATTAAAATTTAAAATTAAAAGGTTAGATGCTTCATCATTGTAATTCAGTAGATCTCTTAGAAATGTTATTGGGGACAGAATGGTGAGAACAGAATGGCTATTTGGATTGCAAAACCAACTATGGCACCAAAGCCAGATACGGGTAACAAACTATCTGCACACTTGTACTCTTAAGCCTGAAGAGCATGTATGTGAGGACATAATGAGAGTTCTCAATAGCTGCTTTAACCCTGTTTGTGAGAACCCCACAAAACCTTATCTTTCTTGGTTATATTTGTGTCTAGATAAATGAAAGGAAACTTGGCTTCCTGAAGACAAATGGTGAAATCTTTGACCTGAGTGAGCAGTAAATCTTTAGCCAGATAGCCATACAGGTGTTTTGTTACACACTTCTTGGCAAGACAATGAGTGTATGTCCTTGAGGACCACCACAAAAATGAAGCTTTATCTTGTCTGCTTGGAACCAAAAGACTGAATTTCTTTTCTAAGTAGGGTACAAGTAATTGAATTTGAGACTTGTGGCTGCAGCAACAGGAGTACTCTAGCCTTCTTCCTAGGCCAAAGGCATTTGTAACTGATGTTTTTCTGTCTGTTGAATTTGCTGATGAGTGAACTTCTAACTTTCTAAATTAGCAAATATTTATTCTCCTTTTTCTCTAACATTAATACCTCATGTTCCTATGTGGTATTGAAGTGCAGTGGGTGATATACTTGTAGTGTTTAGGCAACTCCTGTACCAGCTACAACAACTCTGAAAATTTTCTCCAAACCTTATATCATGAACAAGAGGAAATAAATTAGATGTTGCAATTCACCTTGGGAATCTGCAATTTCCAGTTTCATGAACTGTGACTTGATTCAATTCTGTCAAAATGCAAGACTGTTTTGTTCAGGTTTTTTTTTCTTTGTTCTCCAAAAGAAATTGTACTGTTTTAAATTGATTGCCTAATTAGCTCACTAACAGAAATAGCTACTCAATGTGATATTGGTCAATACTCAAGGGAGAGATCTAAGGTGCTTGATAATAAATACAAAACTTAGGAGTGAGGCCTTTTTGCATTAATAGTAGCTTTTTTGTAACACATGGAAGGAAAAGAAAAAAATAAAGCCTAAAGGGTGTACCTCCTGAGAATGAATACACCTTTTGAGTAATGCTAAGTTGTTGCCTGAGTAGCTGTATAGTTTGGTTTCTTGCAAGTAGTAGCCTTGTAGAAACAGCAAATGTATGTGCAGGATTGAATTACAGGTTTCAGGATTGGTAGTTCTTTGACCATTCTAGTGGATGAGGATCTTAGTGGAACTGAACTATTGAAAGGCGTGGTTGTTACATGTGCTAGAATAAATGCCAGTGAAGCCATCAGAAAAAAGCATAGGGACATGCAGATACAGGGCACTAGCAGTAGTGACTTTATTGCATATTACCATTTCTTCTTGCCTTTCTGCCTGCTCTTTGCTCCTTTCATGCAAACTGTGGAGCATTGTTCCATAGACCAGCTATGCTCCTGTGATCAGTATGTGGCAGTTCTACACTTAATTTACAATTCTGGCTAACTTTTCCCAGGCAGTGTTTTCTTAAGTGATTTGTGTCTTTTCCCTGCTGGAGGAGAGGGATTTATCACCTGATGAGATAGATTACTGATGAGATAGCACTTACCTGATGAAACTGTTACAAAAGATATGTACAGCCACTAATTTTGATTTTTACTTGATCTCTTGCTGCCACCAGAATTGAGTTGTCAAGAAAAGTCTGTCAGTACAAGCTGCATTGTAGGTAGGTTCAATAATGGCACTGTCCTCTTGTAGGAGTGAGAGAGGGTAATCAAATGGGAAATTCTGGATTCATGAGAAAATATTGTCCAATTGATATTGGAGTAAATAAGTTGTTCAGGCTGTTTTTTGTATTCAACTGTTTAACAGGGTTGAGAATTCATTCTTCAGCCACTTGGGTCATGTAAGCACTGCTGGTTTTCAAAGGCACATTATTGATTCATCTGCTGTGCTTCTATAAGAAGCAGCATCTCCTTCTCATGATGATTAGCTACTCAAGCCCTGTAAATGGTTGGCTTCAGACTCATTAAAATACGTCCAACTGTTCTCTATTGAAGTACTTCGTACTTAAACCCATGAACTAATGCGTTAGATGCTTGCTACACTCATCCCTGTGCGCAGAACAGCTGTTTAATTTCCCTGCAGCTACGTGTATGTAATGGTAAATCGCTTCTGAAGTACAACTAAATTTCCCTAATGCATAGCTCAAATTGCTCTGTGTTACTTGGATTCTGACAGATAGGAAATCAGAATGACCTACTTGAAGCCACTAACCGGTAACTTTTAGTAACTTCCTCTTGGCAATCAATAGGCAATTCTCTTTTCCCCTCAGTTTTTAGAAAGCCCCAAATTGCTGTTGTCTCTAGGAGCAGGATTCGTTTGCTGGTGGTTTTTAGGCTTTTATTATCTAATATTGCTGCAAATGGCAATTGGGAGGTAGGGGTGGGGCAAGTGTGTAATATGCTGTAGTTGTAATCCAGGGGAATGTGCCCAATACTGTCAACTTCTGGTCAAACTTAATTAACCAAGCTGACTGCAGCAAACCTGTAGCCAAAGTAAGAAGTGGCTTTGATTGCAAATATGTCCTTTTTTCCTTCAAACTGAAAAACAAACAAAAAATCCCCCATTCTGTTGGTGGCATAAAGCAGTTTTCCTCAGTCTGTGTAAGACACAAAAGGCAGAGCGTGTTCTGGAAGAATTATCCTTTGACCAGTAAATCAATACCATCGCTCCTTTTATATACTAATGAAAAGAACTTGCTTTACACACATGGACTCAATGGGGTAGAGGCTGTCGGGAAAATCCAGTGAAAGGATTAGCTAAACTCTAATAGATGAATTAGAGCCCTTAATTGTGCCTTGCTATGCAAAAGTCACAGCAAAGGAAATGGAAATGATAGTGAGTTCATCTTTACTAGTATCTGATGGGGGTGTGGGGTGCGGCAATGGGAATACAGGTAAGAAATCTTAGCAGTTTTGGCCTTGATCTTAAAGACTGCATTAATTCCTTATCCGTCTCTTGTGTAGCTGAAAATGAAGATTTTTAATAGGTATGGAGACTGAGACCAGCTCCTTATGATCAAGCTGCAACTCACTTTTACATTCAGATTCTTTTTAGCATCTTACCTGCCTCTCAAAACAGGGTGTCCTGTTGGCCAGCACTGGGAACTGAGCGACTGCTGGAGGTTTCTAGCTGCCTAATACAAAGCAGCTGGCTTGTTCAGTTCCCCAACTTGTCACAAACATACCAAGTATTACTCGGTTCCACTGAGGTTTGGAGTTATTTAACTTTCTGTACCCAAGAACTTGGCAAGTCACCTAACTTTCAGAGCTAGTGATAAACTGTTACAAAAGATATACTACATGTTATAGCCATCTAAATCTTTCTCCTAATGTGGGCTTTTCAATGCTTGAGATGTTGTAGTCATATCTGCTCTCTTGGACAACCTGGTGCTCGTGTGCAGGGGAAATTCCAGTGTTGCTGTGCATAGTATGGAGCCTGGATTTTACCTGAATAAAGATGAGTTCCAGAATTAAATTTGTGCTATTAGAGATGTCCAGCCTATGGCTGCTGAGAGGCTTTCAAACTTTGTACTATCTTGTTACGCAAAGTATGTTCTCCTGTTGCACAGTTCTTGTGCCTTGTTTGCTTTCTCAAGTAAAAAAAACCCCTGAGATTATTGAAAAGCCTGAACAAAGAGTAAGTTTTCACTTGGAATAGCTAGTTAAGAATTGTTTTTTTGCTATGCCAACATGTTTTACTTCCGCTGTACTGCAGTATGAACTATAATTGATCCTGATGTTGTACAAATTCTCAGGGCTTTTTCTCTTCAAACTCTTGTTTAAAGAAAAAACCTAAACCTTAATTTGGTCAGGATACAAGTTGATGCAAACAAGAAGCACAATCTGCCAAAACATGGCTTTTGTACAGGAAGATAAGTCACTGCTGAGGCAGTACTTCTTGATAAGCTTGTGAGTGAATAGATCTTCCTAGGATTTAAGCCAAAAGTTGCTAGCAGTTGAAAAGTTGCATCTCCTTGGGGGCAGTGGGTTTTGAAGAGTTTTCTGATTACAGGCTTCTTTTAGCCTCCATTCACTGCTGCCTTTCCTTTAGGTAATACATTGGGGCTGAATACCCAAAACCATCTGTCAAAAACTGAGTGACTAACCTGACTTCAGGACAGGCTCATGCTATATGTTAAAAGGCTGCTCAAAGTGTAAGGAATCCAGTTTGAGTACCTAAATTACTTTGGGAGACAGTCACAGTTTTAAAAACAACCCCACAAAACTATATTGAATAAATCAAAGCAATTTTAAACTACATACAGAATAAGAAAAAAGTACTTTCTTAAGGAACTTTATACTGGAAGCTCTAGACTAATATTGAAGCTTTTTTTAAAAAGCTACAGCATTTATTCGGCATCAAATGCACCTTTATTTGTTGCCAGCATATGCAGGAAAGGTGCTGCTTTGTCAGCTCTTTCAAAATCAGCAACACCAAGTCTTGAGATCTAAACAAGCTGACATAAAGCTCGTGTTAACCCTGCACAGCCCAAGATAAAGCAAGGGGAGAGAGCCTGGGTATATGGGGAAAGTGCTGGGTCTTGGGGGGGGTGTGGGGAGGGGTGTGTGTGTGTGTTGAAGATTTGAGGGAAGAAGGGGAATTTTGCGTCTGTCCTTTTACTACTAAGGAGGGGGTAGCACAGATGGAGCCAGGCTCCCTTTCATCTTATCTAGGCTAAGAGTTAATGGGCACAAGTTGCAATGTGGGTGAGAGATTTTGGGTGAGTGAGGGAGGAAAGCTTCACAAGAAAGTCAGATTCCAGATCAATGGCTTAAAGAGTCTGAGATCCCACTGCTGTAGCTGTTACTCAGTGTGCAACTGAGCAATCACCCATTGTACTTTCCACGTGTCTTCCACAGGTTCTGGTAGCCTATTATTATTAACGTATATGTTATCGTTTTTCCCCATCTCCTTGGGGGCAGCAGTTATTCTTGGGAGAGCTCTCACTGTGCAGCCCTTGTAGTGAGAAACCCACTTCTCACAGCAAGCTAGGTAACTTACTGTTTCTTTGCCAGGCTTGTACCATGAGGCAAGGGAATATTGTATGTAACTGAAGTTAATCCCTTTTAAATGAAGCTTTGTTAACAAGATTAACCATAAAACTGGTTCACAAGCAACTTGGTTTTTTTTCAAAATCCACTTTCTAAGGTGAAGAGGATCTGATACCAAATTGGATGGTAACTTGAAGTGTACCATCAGAAGGGCACCCAGGCAAGCACCTTGTTCCAAACAAGGTCAGCCCTGAGGTCAGACTAGGTTACTTGGGCTTTGGCCCAGTCTGAAGAACTTTACTGACAAGGCTTTATTCATCTATTTCCTAAAGCATTTGGAGTTTTCATATATATGAAATTGATTGCAGAAGCCAAATGGAGTATTTGGAGAAGTGATGCCTCAGCCATGTCATGTAGCAATATTGTTGTGTTTAAAACTCTAGGCTCTGCTGTTTGATGCTTTAGTTGTTGCTGGCTTTTGTAGCTCCAGGTGATTTAAGTTGTTTGTGTTTTCAGTCTGCTGTCAGTAGTGTGTTTAGGCTGAGAGCCAGGACATTCCTAATGCCAGGTAGGTGATCATCTCTAAATGCTGCTGTGATAATGAGGGCTAGAAATAAAGTGTGGGTGTATTTTAGATCTGACACAACAACTGGCTTTATTTGAATGGGAACACAATGTTCTCTGCAGATTACTTGAGGGGAAGACCCTGAATGTGCAGTTTTTCAAACTTTTTTGAAGTATGTACAGTTTTCAAAACAGGTTAAACCCTGAACCCCAATAGTATCTTTTGATGTCGCATAATTCTTAACTGTAAAGAGGTTTAAAAATTGAGCATATGTATTACATAGAAACATTATACCAAAAAAGTATAAACTCCCCTCATATCTGAGAAATACCACTTTGATAAGCACAGCTGCTCATCTCTGAAATAAACACCAAGTTCTAATGACTGTCCCATGTTGGAGTGGGGGTGAAAAAGTATAAATTTAAGCAGGTGTGGTGTGAGGAGTTACCCAGCTGGGATCTTTTTTGTGAATAAGCCTTCTGTATCTCCCTTCTTCTGACCCTTTAGTACTTGGCTATGCACTCCCCTAAAGTTCAAGACTGTTGTGCCTGACTCTTCATCAAGTGTGAATGCAACTAGATGATCTGTAGGGCTTTTACAAAAAAAAGAAACGACCATTTTTTTTCTCTAACTGAGCTGTGGAGGGAATAATTATCGTGTAGTATGTACCTTTCCAATAACTATCACAAACTCCTGTAGTTTTGGGTGTGCAAGCTTCGGGTTTGAACTCTTGTGCAAAACCTGACATCTACTGGTGAGAACTGTAATTGCTCTCTTTGGCATTAGGGTCGCATTGTATTTCCCTTGATTACGTGGTGATTGAGAGTCAACTTTAAAGTCTCACTTTTCCAGGTGAAGAGTATCTGTGATACTCTTAGCTATCAGTGTAGCAAATAGAGTTAACAACGTTCAATCACCTTTATCTGCGTTGAACATCTGTAATGGCTAGGTGCAAACCTTGTAGGCTTATGCTTTAGACTAGCTTGTAATAGTTAAAGACTACAGTCTAATGCCTATTAAACCTCTTTAATTTGTCTTCTGTCTTTCAAGGCTTGCCATGGGTGTACATCTATATCCAAGTGTGACTGCAGTGGAGTAAAAGGTGAAAAGGTAAGTATTTTTTTTTCTTGCTTCTAGAACACACGCAAAGCACTGACCCATCTGCCAGCTTCAGGCAACTGAAGCTTATGGATGACAGCCTTTGTTTCTTATATTTTTTTTTTAGCTTGACTGTAGATGGGCATGCTCCAAATAACATAACCATTACAATGGTTTCAGGTACTGAATCAGACCAGCCCATCCATCAGATAGTGTACAGCATTTCCTATTAGACTTTTCTCAAGAACGGGGAACAAAGGAGCAAACTGATGGAGCTTTGTGAAAGACACACATTCTAGTCAAATGGACAAAATTCCTGTGAACTGCTAAGGTCTGCCTACATTAGTGTTCATGGTAGTAACAGTAACATTTCAAATGGGAATTTTAAAATCGGTGAGTGCAGGTTGCTTTCCCACATGCTTTGCCTGCTTGCAAGTAGCTGACACTCAGTAATGTGTTTTGAACTTGCCCTTTATGTCATCGTGTGTAGCTGTGTACTGAGATAATTGCTGTTGCTGTGTAGATACAGAGCTGGACTGTGGAAATAACACAGTTCAAACACTGTTTTCCCAATATACTTACCCAGGTAAGCAACTAGTTCATGACCAAACATTCAAGCAGAGTAAAAGCTATCTCCAACTCAAAAAATAACCCCTTGTGCTTCCTTCAGTGTGAGTTTAGGGCTGCCCAGATAGTGTTAAGAGATGCAAGTTGATATCTCTGATCTTTCTTGCTTCCAGTCTCACTGCCTAAGCTGTGCAGTGCTTTTGTGTTTGTATTACCCTTATTTCTTAATGTTTTACAAGTTTTCTTCTCTGAGGAGTTAGCAGGTGCCAGCACTACTTAGTTATACAGGTGTAGATACATACCTCACTACTCACCTGAGGTGGAGCTTTTTCTTCAGTGTGGGAGCTTAGTTCTAAGTTGTGGTTAAGTAGTTTTCACATGGCTGCTTTTGTCACAGGGATGAATGGAGCAATCACTGCTGTGGGGAGATGAATCCACTCAGTTCTGTAAATGCTTTGCTTGAGATACATTGGAGACATCTTAAAGATGTGAACTGATAAGTCTGATAAGCCAGTCTTCTCAAACCATTTACATTATCTTAGCAAAGTTCTAGGAGTCCCTTGGTGCTCTGGCTTTGACCCATTTCAGAAGAGACTTTTGTCATTGTGTAAGCAAGCATAACCTCAAATGTACAAAAGCAATTCAGAATAAAAAGACCACTGCACCAGAACTATAATGTGCTGATGTAGAATTGTACTATGTACTGTGGTTAAACAAGGCAGGTGTCCAAAAATTCAGGGTAATTCTTGGTGCTACACCTGCCATCTGGATAGCTCCAGACAGGTGACGTCATTCCTTGGCTTTTACTTCCTTTTAGTTCACAAAGTTTAATCCTCTTTCACCTAAGTAGTGAAGAACAGTATCCCTTGACACCAAGCTAGTTATCCAAAACATGAACTTGGCTGATGTGTTCCTTCAGGAGCTTCAAATGCAGGTGGCCATACCAGATGTATCGTAACAGTAGTCACAGAACTGTTTAGGGTTTAGTTGGAAGGTGCTTAAGCATTAGGGTCACATTCCCCATACAATCAGAGGCAAGACTTTGGAAACCTTTTCCATAATCCTGCTTTCTGTAATCCTGAGTTGGCCTTTATCTGGGCTAGTTACAGCTATTTTGTGAATTCAGTGTGCAAATGGGTATTGTCTGGCTAGGGTGGAGAAAGAAAATCTAGAAGCAAACCTGGCTCTCAAGTAAAATAAAGTTAGTGATTGAACTTTCATGATCTTGTGTCTTTGGCAACCTAAATGATTCTAAGTAACTTTTTCCAGTGATTCAGTTCTCTTTATGCTACTGTTATGCATGCAGAGACCATGACCCACTCAATACGTTCTTAGTCCTTCAGTGTTACTTCAGGAGACTGAAATGGTCATGTCACCTGTCTGTGGTAAAGAATACCTTGAGACTATTTGGAGTCAGAGGGGGTTTTTTGTCCAAAACCAGTCAACAACTAGAGCATATGAATCTTGTTCAAGATCAAGTTCTTCAGTGTTGTCATGTGTTGTGGGTTTTGCTTCTGCTCCTCTAGACCAGCCTTGCCAGTTGTTAAGGGGAGCTGTGCAGAAAACATTTCCACGCCTAGTTTCCAACCTCTGGCCTCTTTTGGAGGAGGATGATAGCAAGTCCTGAGCAGAAGACTGAGAAGCTTAATAACCCTTTGTAAAAAGGGAATGGGGAGGGGAAAAAGCCAAAAACCTTTGATAAAGCAAGTATCATATCAGACCAAATAATTATATAATGGTAATGAGTCTTCCTGGAAAATTCATAGAAGGATGCAAATTGATCAACGCATAACCTTTTATTAAAATATTGTGTAACCTTTTAATAAAACAAAACAAGATTGTGCCAAAGGGTTTTCTGTGGTGCAGTTTTCTTAAAACAGCCCTTCTGAAGCCTGTAGACCATCATGTAATGTAAAGAAGCAATTAAAAGCAAAGCCTGTATTTCTTAAGTGTGATGTGTTGCTAGTGGGACTGTTTATCATATATTGTACTAGCTGTCCTATAAATTATTCAAAGCCTTCAGTATGTGATGCATCAATGGATTCAACAGTCAACTCTCTGGAATCACAAGAGTTGTCTGGCACTGATAACTGTAATACTTTCTCATAAATTCTTCGGTCTGTGCTTGTGTTGTGGTGTTGGGGTTTTTACAGACTTAAACCAAGATTCTTTTATCACACGATATCAAGGATCATCTTCAGATGATTAGGTTGATCCATCATAAAGTATTCCTCACACCTTTTATATAAGGTTACTGTCTTCAATACAGCTTTCTTGTGAATGTTACTTTTATTCCAGCAGAGTATAATTTGCTGTCACAAGAATCTTCATATTTTTGCTTTGTGATTGACCCTTGACTTTTGGTGTTTCTGGGTCCTTCTCCAGTGATCTCTGAACCCAGAGTCAAACTATCCTTGCCAAATTGATGTGTGAAGAGGATTAGATAAGGAGCTGTTGAAATAGTTCTCTTGTTTTCATTTTCCCATTGAGTATGACAATGTACTTGTAGAGCTACTAGAAGCCAGGCTTACTTACAGAACCTGGATCTGTTCTAGGTAAGATGGGAAAAGCCTTGTCATATGCACTGAGCTGAGCCCCACACTTCTGTTCCACTGTGTTCTACTTCTGGCCCAAACCCAGCTTCTGTATCCGAGCCACTGTCTGCTTGCATTGAGAAATGCTGCTTTTCTCAGCTTAGCAGAGCCTAATGTGTTCCTTCTGAGACTCTAGAGTAGCATTTTCCTAAGCATCCCAACATTTCCCTTCAGGTTATCCATGTTTTAACAGATCTAGTAAACCAGTACAAACTGATTTGTAATAAATAAGGAACCTATTTTCTTTTCCCTTGGGAGCCCACAGCTCTTACCTAAATGCTGCTGTGCTCCAGGGATTCTTGTGTACTCCCTATAGAATCATCAGCATGTTATCTGTCTGAGCTTTGTGGGTTTTTTGAGGCTCATAGTACAGTAGGTGAGAAAAATTGCTGTTCAGAAGTTATCCACTTCCTCTGTTCTAGTCCACCTTTGTAACATTATGTATAAAATGGGTAGTGTGAAATTCAAACATGGCTAAAATGGTGTAAGTGGAGAAATGAAAGGAGTTGACTGGAGAAGTCAATAAAGACTAATTGCAGGTGGGAGCCAGTGCTCAGCCATGTATTAGATCTGATCATAAAAGTATTAAAAGTGAAGTAAATTATTCAGTGTTTATAGCAATTACATACTTTTCCAATTGAGAAGTGAGAGCAACTGCTTTTCATTTAAGGAACTGAATAAAAAACTAAACCGAGAGGCAGTGTGGGACCCCTGCTGTCTGATCTGGGTGCCCTGAGGATAGGATGCAGAGAAAGCAGATATACTGAACAATTTCCTTGCATCCGTCTATGGATCTGGGAGCTGTCCTAGTATCAAAACCCAGACTGCTGAGGCTCCAGAGGAAGTCGAGGCAAAAGAAGAGCCTTCCTGGGTTGGTGAGGAGTGGGTTAGGGATGTGTTGAACAAACAATATACATAAATCCATGGGTTCTGATGGGATGCACCTGCGTGTGCTAGGGGAGACAGTGGAAGTCATTGCTAAGCCACTCTCCGTCATCTTGTCTAAGTCATGGGGATCAGGAGAGGTGCCTAGAGACTGGAGGTGAGCAAATGTCACTCCAGTCTTTGAGAAGGGTAAGTAAGAGGATCCAGGTAACTACAGACCAGTCAGCCTCACCTCCATCCCAGGAAAGGTGGTGGAACAGTTTGTCCTGGATGCTGTCTCTAGGCAATCAGGGACAAGAGGGTCATTAGGGACAGTCAGTATGG
>VZRI01002656.1:148731-220604 GCA_013397515.1 Upupa epops
CGAGTCCAGAGAAAAGCAACTAGAATGGTAAAGGGCCTGGAAGGTAAGCCCTATGAGGAGAGGCTGATGGAGCTGGGTCTGTTTAGCCTGGATGAGAGGAGGCTCAGGGATGACCTTATTGCTGTCTGTAACTAACTAAAAGGTGGTTGGAGTCAGGCAGGGGTCGGTCTTTTCTCCCTGGACACTGGAGATAGGACGAGGGGGTCACAGTCTTAAGCCCCATTGGGGAAGGTTTAGACTTGACATTAGAAAAAGGTTTCTCACTGAAAGAGTTACCAGATTTTGGAACGGGCTGCCCACGGAGGTGGTTGGGTCTCTGTCTCTGGAGGTGTTTAAGGTTAGGCTGGATGAATGCAGATGTCAGATGTTTAGGTTTACTTGGTTGGTTTTAGGTTGGACTGGATGATCTTTAAGGTCTTTTCCAGCCTCATCATTACTGTGATACTGTAACACACTCCACCATTTGGCGCACTGATAAGAGACGATTTGGGCTTCAGCTGCCAGCAGAGGTCTCACCACCTTGCTAAATGATGTTTGGTAGCATTCCTGAGCTGGGTTTGGGAAGGGCAATGCAGATTGAAGACCTCACTGAACCCATTTACAGCAACTGAGAAATGCTCCTTCCTTCCCCTGCAGGATGACAGTTTATTTTATTTGCTGCTGGATTGCATCATACACTCAGATGGAGTAATAGAGTATTAAAATATTGCCAAGCCTTCCTCTGAGTTCATGTTTAATATACACAAAGATTACCCAGGGTCTGGTCTTTCTTTTGCAAGTGCTCACAGTGTGAGAGCACGGTAGAAGCACATCAAAAAGCAAAGAAATGCAGGTGAGTGGTAATTAAAAATGAAAGTCTACTCACAAAATCAGGGGGATATAATGAAACAACAGAGACGTCTTCAACTGGCAATCTGGATTCTCTTTTTACTCCATAAATGCATTTCCTTCTCAAGATTGTGGTGTGAAGTTGTGATTTATAATCCAAAATACTGATGGCACAGTATAATTCACACTGAGCCATGTTCATCTTGTTTTACCCACAAGGGGTTCTGTAGGATATTTGATGAAAATACATAGTTGGTCTCGGCTTAGAAACACTCTTAAGCAAGGGTTTTATCAACTGTAAGAAATACTTTTCAATTCAGAGCCCAACACACACAATAAAATAATTTGGACCTCTTTTACTGAGTAAATAACATTTTATGCAACTTTTATCCACTTACTATAACCATGTAAATTAAATGTTACCATGCTTACAGTTTTATTTGATAGAAGGGCAGACTGCACACATGAATGGGGTTTTTTGTTTGTTTTCTTTTTTTTTAGGGTGATGATGGACTTCCAGGACCTATTGGACCCAAAGGAATCAGAGTAAGTATTGGGGCCATTTTAGGTTAATGTACTGGAATGATGGATAATGACTATCAGGGTTTGAGTGGGTCCTCATTGAAATGGTGATTTATAGGGGGAAGAAATTAATTTAAATCTGGAGAGTAATTTATCTGCTAGCTAGATTAGACTGTTACTTTTTATAAAATAAGATTGCTTAAGTAATAGAGTCTTTTATATTGCTTGTATTAATTCCATAAACTCATTAGGGAGAGTAGGCCAAATTCTTATTTCATTTGTTTTATTCTACAGGATATAGACAAGTGCTTAACTTTGCTTAAATTGGTTTTGAGGTAGACATGCAGTATAGGTAGGGTGGGTATCGGAGAGATTGATTTATTTGGATACCCTTTAGCCCTTTAGGTTTTGTGCCTTTGCTTTTTTGCCTTTTTTGTTTTTTTTGTCAGACCCCTCAGCTTGTGACAGTTCATGCAGCTCTGTGTTCTTTGAGACACATCCATTTTCCATAGCATGAGTGTTCATTTGTTTTCTCTCTACAACTTAATGCTTTTACTTTAGTTGTTCTGCATTGTCTTATCTTTGCATTTGTGGCTGTTTCCCTGGAAGAAGGCTAAGATCCTTGATTGCTGTCCAGCATGGCATTCCTTTTTCATTTTCGCATGTGATTTGGATGTTTCTAGTTTTCTTACATACACATACACAGGTGTCATTTAGTCAAGTCTTGGTAAAGCTTTTTGCACATCCATTCATGCTGCACTGTTTAATACCTATGTGGTTTATTTTCTTCTAGGGACCACCAGGGCTTCCAGGATTTCCAGGAACACCAGGACTTCCTGTGAGTACAAATGGGTGGCATAAATATGCATCTCCTTCCTTTGGGCTTTCAGGTCCAGAAGAGCATCCTTCAAGCTAACCCTTCTTTCTTCTTTTCCACTTGAAAGGGATTACCAGGACAAGACGGGCCACCAGGACCTCAGGGTATCCCAGGGTGCAATGGAACAAAGGTGGAGTCTCTTTAAAATTCTGAGCAATACAATAAAATAATAGCATTTTTGTTTCTGTGTCTGTTTAGTTTATTATGTGTAGTGGGACTTGCTGTAACTGAGTTGTGTAGGTAGTTTCAAGGTAATTCAGACTTACCTGAGAGAAATGGTCTGATATTTAAAGCACAAGTTCTGCTACAAGTTGCCAACACCAAGACAGAACATTTATACTCTGCAGCCGCATAGTTACATTCATTCTAATCCTTAATTTTTTTTAAAGCTAACAACTGAGAGGACTGTCTGGTAATTACATCATGTACTGCATCTCATCTTTGTAGTAGACTCCTGCTAACAAGGAAAATTCATTACCTAACATTAGGACTTTTCAATACAATATTAATAATAATGTAAAATACTGATTATCCTTGTTGGAAGGAGCTACTTTCATTCTAACATGTTACTCAGCTTTTTGTTGTCATCTTTCAAGCAGGAGAAGCTGATCTTCTGTAGCACTCATGGTTGTTTTCCATCTCTGTAACACAGGACTTTACCTGGAAATATGTGGAGATACCTGAGTGTGGAAAATTCTGTTTGTATCTGATTGTATAGGTCATTATATTGCAACTGCCCCTCTGGATCCATAGGCTAACAAAGAAACTGTGCTTATCCGTCAAATTATGGGGTTTTTCCTTATGTTTTGGTTCTGGCTAACAGATTTCTTTATCTCTAAGGGAGAGCGTGGATTCCCAGGCAGTCCAGGTTTTCCTGGTTTACAAGGGCCTCCTGTAAGTAAAAGATTTTTATTTCAAGTCCCTGTGATCCACTGCAAGACTTTTACTTAGATCTTTTACTTCATTCTCCTTTTGCAGTACTAAGAATATATAAATTGTTTTATGATTAATCAGAATAATTCAGATGTCAAATAAATCTTAACCTCACTGCTGCATGCTGTGGTAAAGCTAACGGAAAGACCTTTGGATTCTCATCTGCTGAGAAGCTTTCCCTTGCAGAAAAGTATGAAACCATGCCTAGGCATCAGAGAAGTAAGACCTTGGTAGTGTCATCTCATACATCTAAAGAACTACTGGTCATTAATGGGGCAGAAAAAAAGAGACAATGTGGGTTGCTTTTATTATAAAACACAGGGATGTACAAAAAAGTGTCTGTCAGAACCAAAGGACAAACAAAGTACACTAGACAGGATGGATAATAGGAAGCAATACAGAAACAAGTTGCTAGGAAGTGGAAATGAGTTCCTTTAATGCTCAACATTTATTGTGAAAATACTTCCTTAATTTTTCCATTTGGTTCTGAAGATCACAAACCCCAAATTTTCTCCTGTTTCATAACTTTTTCCAGATGTCTATCTTTAATGCTTGTCTCATTTTGTCTATTTGACTAGTGGTTTGTAAAAAAAAAAATACCACCAACAATTTATTTCTATTGATATTTTTGTTTCTTTTTCTTTTAAACAAAGGGCCCCCCTGGTCTGCCAGGAATGAAGGTAAGTGTTCTGTACTCGTTCATCCAAGAACTGACTGGGCACGGGTGTGCAGCACGAGCTGCCCTAGGTTGCTGGCTTGCTGGTGTGAGACCATGTGTATCTGTGTTTCTTGGCCACTGGAAATTCTTCTCAGTATGGCTCAGTAATTAGAGAAGTAACAAACTATTTTCTGAACTGGTTTCCTTGTAAGCATGAGGGTCTGTTTGTGTCATGAGGCATTAAGACAGCATAGTACCTACAAACACCCAGACGCACCAGTGCTCTAACTTCATGCTCTAGAACTAGACACTAAGCAATAATAACTTAGAATATCCAGTGAGTTGTGCAGCGTTTTATGTTCCCTTTGAAAATATGCTTTCTACCATATAGGTTACCATGTAGATTGATTTTTCTCCTAAAATAAATAATGCCATATGTGATTTTTGGACCTTAAGGACCCCTTTTAAGTGTTGGATTGTTTTGTTGCATCCTTGACCTATTTGGTATGGGCCAAAACATCAGGTTTGGTTCAAATCTATCTAAAAAAGAAAGTTGACCCACAGAATTACTCCAGCAAACTCCTGAGAGGACACTGTTGCTGGGAAAATTGTGGCTGTTACGCTGAACTAGTCTTTCTTTTCTCCTTTTCTTCACAATTATTTTAAAGCTATTAAAAGGTAGCCTGGTCAGAACATACACTTTTAAAACACAGATCTTCCCTAAAATCAACAAGAAATTGTGCTTCAATATGGAATGTGAAGCACAACTGTTCTAACAGCATACTCAGCATTAATCTCATGAGGTAGACATTGGAAAAAGCTGACTGAGCCCTTTTTCTCTTGTGTCCTATCTACTGCTTTCACAGGAGCTAGAAAGTCTCTTTTGTGAAGCATTTGTTTGCATTTCAATCTCCTAATCTTTTGGAATTTAAATCAATGCTGATATAGTTGTACAGATAAAAAAAAATCTTGAAATAGCTAAACTAGCAACTATTCCAAGAATTTTTCAAATTTGCAATAATCTCTTCTAAAAAGAGCTGGTTTTAGAGTGTAAGACACTGGTCCAGGTTGCCAAGAAAAGCAGTAGAAGCCCCCTCCCTAGAAACATTCCAAGTCAGGATGGATGGGACTCTGGGCAATCTGCTCTAGATGACAATGTCCCTTGCTCACTGCAGGCTCAATTGATGAGCTTTGAAGGTCCTTTTGCACTCAAGCATTTTCATGATTCCATGTTATCAAAGAGTAGTGCTAGGGTATAAAATAACTCTGTCTCAGTCAGAAGAACATCTGTGTGTCCCTTGCAGTCAGAATGGTGATAAAGCATTGTAAAGTGTGCTGTTCATTAAAGTCACCTTTTTTCTTTTAGGGTGAACCAGGTGAAATAATTACATCCTTGCTACCAGGACAGAAGGGCGACCCAGGATTTCCAGGTCTTCCAGGGATACCTGTAAGTTGACGGAAGTACTGTTGGAATGGGTTCTGCCAAAAATTATAACTTAAAAGTATTGGTGTTACAGCACAGTTGGAACATTTGGTGCTAGGGGATATATGTGTTTATGTGCTGAGGGAAAGCTTGCATTTAATGTACCTGTTGTTTATGGCTTGAGGGAGAATAAGTGCTTCCATAGTGTTCTTAATAGGGTGACCCACAAAGACCAGGAAACCAGTATCTGTCAGGCAGTAGTACTCACAGTGACTGACTTGCTTCTCGATTTCCCCTGGCTGTTGCACCTTCCTAGACATCCTCTGTGAGTTCTGAAGTTCCTGTTCTTTCTTCACCCTGAAGTAAAATAAGTCACAGCTGTCTTTCTGGGCTGCAGCCACTATTTTGGTTGATGGAAAGAGAGGATGTCTCAGCTGTTCCACTGATGTTGCACCTCCTGAACAGTGTTTCTGTTCTCCCAGCAGCCTTCTATGAAAACAGCTAGTGACTGCAGGCCATGTGCTTCCCCACTGATCCATTTATCCCTTTAGTGGAAGAACAGGGGAAGCAGAAAATGAATCTGTTGGCCTGGACTGGACAGAAGCCAGATACTCTCATTTCCTGGTACAGAGAGACTGGCTCCACACTACTCTGACCAGACTGAGCTTGTTAGCATTTCTGTTCCTCTGATCTGCGCTTCCCCATTGTCTGTTTCTGCCTAGGAGGAATCACAAACACAAAATGTTTTGTTGTTCTCAGTGCATGAAGAGAAAGAAAGCACAAAAGTAGCTGAAAACAAACAAAAACACATTCCCATGCCCAAGCCAGAGAGATGTATTATGTCTAGATCACAACACTCCCAGCACAATGTACACTCCGCTAGACCTTTCTGCAAGGACAGTTTGGTAGGTTAGTAGTCAGCCACTTCGATTTGGTGTGTGTGAGGTGCCAGCTATTGGGGTTTTTTGACCTTGCAGGTCTCACTGCTTTTTTTATAAGAAGGTGCTTCTGTCATAGCCATCTCAACTTTCTCAACAGGGCCCGCCTGGCGCCATGGGAATACCAGGTCCAGTTGGCCCCCCAGGGCCCCCAGGTTTGACTGTAAGTTTCCTTAACCTATTGTCCATTTAAGTATGAAACAGAGCAGTTGCTTCATTTCACGTTCTCAGCGGCAGGTCAGTAGAGTGCAGAGATCTTGGTCATCAAGCCTTGGTATGGAGACAGCAGCAGTTATGCTTTCAGTTCACATTTCAACATGACACATATCAAACAGCCTGTTCCCTTTCAGCATTAAATCAAGTTCCATATATGTGTGAAATCTAGGGGACAAGATTTACCTTATACAGACCATGATGATTCTTTCCTTTATGTTTAATGTCTGACTGCTTAGTTTGTCTCTCTCACTTAAAGGAATAACTAGTTTCTTACACACTTGTGAGGAGGCGGTCTCAGAGGAAGACAGAGTGCCTTGTCACCTTGGGTATAATGTACAGGAGTCAAAGAAGCAATGTTGGATTGGGGCTTTTTTCTCTACAAGGATGGTAAAGTATTAAAAATAACTTGTTGTTTCTTTATTTAATAGGGTCCTCCTGGTCCACCAGGACTGCCAGGACCTAAGGTATTTTCTTACTCTCACTGATGGTGATAGTGGACTGTTTCACTTTTTCTTTCTGTTCTTTTGTGACTTCCAAGGGCTGATGAGTTCAACTTTTTGCAGGGTAACATGGGTTTGAATTTCCAAGGACCCAAAGGTGAAAAAGTGAGTAGGTGATCATGATGATATTTTTGCTTATTAATTTCAAAATACTAATGTGTGCCATTTTGGGTTGTACTGACTGTAACAAACTGCCATCTTGCATGTTCAGGGTGAACAAGGTCTTCAGGGACCTCCAGGGCCACCAGGACAAATTGGAGAACAGAAGAGACCAAATGACATTGAGTTTCAGAAAGGAGATCAGGTAAGCGGAAAACTATATTGCTCTGCAGTATGCATGTGATAAATCACAGAATTAAAGAAAGTTAGGGGTTGGAAGGGACCTCGAAAGATCTTCTAGTCCAATCCCCCTGCCGGAGCAGGATCACCTAGCTCAGGTCACACAGGAATGTATCCAGGCAAGTTTTTAACATCTCTAGAGGAGACTCCATGTCTCTGGGCAGCCTGTACCAGAGCTCTGTTACCCTCACGGTAAAGAAGTTCTTTCTTATGTTTATGTGGAACCTCCTCTGCTCCAGTTTGTACCCATTGCTCTTTGTCCTATCATTCAGTATAACTGAAGAGCCTGGCTCTGCCCTCCTGACACCCACCCTTTATGTTTTTATAAACACTAATGAGGTCACCCTTCAGTCTCAGCCTTTCCTCATCAGGGACATGCTCCACACCCTTCATCATCCCTGTGGGCCCTGTGCTGGGCTCTTTCTAGCAGTTTCCCATCCTTGAACTGAGGAGCCCAGAACTGGACACAATATTTCAGATGCAGCCTCACCATGGCTGAGTAGAGGGGGAGGAGAATCTCTAGACCTATTAACCAATGCAAGAAGTGTTGAAGCTGCAACCTCTCTTGGTTTGGCGCATATAACACTCACACCCTGCTTACTGCACAGGTTCAATTATTTTGCTAAAAGTAGTCATTATTTCAGGCCTGAGTACTTTTTCTTTAGTATCAGGCATGGCAGTCACATTGGCTTAGTTACTTCCCTTAGTAAAAGAACTATTAAGACATTCTCCTAAAGGAAATTCATGGCAACAGGAAAAGCAGTTAAAATATTCTCATTCCTTGGCACTCCCAGACTGAGTTTCAAAGCTGTCTGGGGATGCAGATTCCCATTAATTAACCAACTATATACTCATTGTGAGGAAGTCTTTCAAAAATATTAAAAAAAAATGAACTCAGATTTTTTTCACTCCTTTTTTATTTCATTAATGGTGCCCCAAGATCTTTGTGTGGTCTGAATAAAGTGATTTCTCTGCTTTTGGCCTCTCAGAAGTAAATATCAAGACATATTATGACAGTAAGCTCAAATTGTTAGCTTCATTTGTGTGGGTCCTTCCCCACCCATAATGCCTAAAATTCACCAGGAGAGTTGCCATTTCTGAAGTTACTGTGTCGGGGTTTTTTTCCTATTATTCTTCACTGGGGGACATTTCACAGCACTGTTTGATTCTGGGTACCAGTCACAGACAGTCTGAGTGGCACTGGCTTGGAGTTCATGTTGGTTTCGCAGTGTCTGTGATATTAAATACCACCCTGAGAAACACAAGAGTTGAGGTAGACGCTTTGAGGCAAAAGTGGTGAGCTGTTGATTTTATGCTCTGGCTTTTTTGCAAATGTCACTGTGGTAACTGAGCTTTAAACAATTAGTTTTCGCCACCTTTTCATCTTGGGAAATGTGTTGGAGATGAAATCTTTGGTATGGCAGCATTTTATTATGGCAGGGTGTGGGACAATTCTGCCCTTCTTCTAGATCAAAATCATTGCTACCCTTCCTTTCAGAAAAGCATTAGGCGCCACTCACTAAGGCATTAGTTAGAGCTATCCACTGAGATACATCTGCAATACACAGTCACCCTAGAAACATCTCACTCTCTGTTTTTGTCTGTTTTCCTGGATGGTGGAACAGAGTGTATCTTTGCACAGTGTGTCTTTGTAGTTCTAAGAAAACAGAGTGACATTTTGACCACACTGTACTTGAAAGGAAAAATTTGTCTGACTTTATTAGGGTCAGGGTAATTTGCTTCTGTTGTCAGGGATTTCTGAAGGACTAATTAAAGTTATTTAAATGTACAAAATAAAAACATTCTCATGATATTCCTGTTATGGCATTAAGACTTACAAAAAGAGTTTGAGCATATTGCCTTTGTCCAGTTTAACAACCATGTCAAAGTTTAAAAATTGGGGTTTATTTTAACAAAAGTTCTGCTTGGTAGTCGAAATCAGTAAAAAATGTCAACATTATACTCACTGTTTTGTAAAACACACACAGTGTTCTCATGTGCACTTCCACCCATGATCTCAGACTGAAAAATCAAGTCTAGAGATAGGCTTTTAGAAGTCTGAGAGACCTCCAAAAGTAGCAGAAATGCTGCACAGAAACTTTCTGTGAATTCAGTAGCCTCTAACTTTGCTTTTAGGTTAGTGGCAAAGAGATTCAAGAACTTGTACAAAGGTGTAACGAAGCATAAAAGAAACCCTAGCCTTTTAACACAGTGATCCCGTGATGCTTTTCTGAGCAATTACCAGTAATCTAATCTCCAGTACTATCAGCGGGAACTGGCATTTGTCCTTTCTTTCCTTGTTCTTTTTCCTTCTTTTCATTATTATGTAGCAGCTGCAGGCCACCAAAGCAGCTGCTGCAGCACACACCAGAGGCAGTTGGGTCATAGTGCAGTGAATCATCTGAATAAACAGGATGAGCAGATAATAAAATTTATAGATGCACTCAGAATTCTGCACCAAGAAAGATTAAATATGATCCTTTACTGTTCATAGTACTTGGAAATCTAAAGGAAAAGAAGACTATTTAAAAAAAATAAATCAACTGAGCTACAAGGGAGTGATGGAAGCTTTAATCCTCTTGTTCTTTGCCCATGCTTGACAGGGTATTCCAGGTGATCCAGGCCCACCAGGTCTTCCTGGGCCACAAGGCCCTCCTGTGAGTAGTTGTCTTTCAGTTGTTTTATGCTAAATCTGTACCAGAACTGTACATTCATTCTACTCTTGACTCACGGACTCCGTTTAAGATGATGTTTGTGTATCCAGGGTCTTCCTGGTGGTGTAAAAGGTGAAAAAGGTGAGCAAGGAGAGCCAGGCAAAAGGGTAAGTAGTCTGTTTAACCAAACATTTATCACTGCAATCAGTGTTATCTTTGAGAAATAAGCAAATGTTGAATTCAGGTGGGGCCAGCAGCTTCTAGGTAAGACACTTCTTTCCTTTTTCTCTGTAATATGGTAAACTAGTCAATGACTCGCCTCACTCATTAAAGTGTTTCTAGCTATGAATCTCTCAGTACTTTCTGATAGAATTAATTCCATGTGAATCTTATTTTGGGGGACAGAAGAAGATCATTTGAATTATGTTATCCAGTTACACGTGGAAGCCGCCTTCAGAGTTATTGAACTGCTTGACTTGAAGCAGCAATTTTCCGTTTCCTTTTAGAGAGGATCTTGATTCAGTTTGCTGTGTACTGGGTTGCCAAGCAGCATGAGATTAGTATATATTTAAGCTGATCTATGCAAACTTGTTCTCACTGGGTTTATTTGTCAAGTGAATCACAAAATCAAGACCAGAAGTCCATTTATTGCTTCCCAAGAGATTACTTCAGTTTATGTGCTGTCTGGGGAAGGGGACGAGTCAGGATAGCTACATCTAGGGATAGCATGAGTCCCTTTGTTTCTGTCTAGACTCAAATCTGTGTTGGAATTTAAATTTGCTTGGATATCACATCTCAGAAGAGATGGGGAAGATTATAGAAGTGCTAAGAAATAGGATGAAAATAACAGGTTTTATCACTGAAGGAAAGACAAGTTGCTACCAGCTGTATTTTCGCTTTCACGGCTGCTGAACCCATAGTTTCATCAACATCATGGGCCCCTTTGAAAACCAAGACACAAGTCTTGCTGAGGTTAATTGGACAATATATAACACTGTTGAAAAAAAGCTTGGGAGTAGGTTTGCCAATTTCCATAAGAAATAAATATAATGGAAACAAATGGTTTGTATTCCAGATAAAATCCTCCTTAGTAGCTGAGATTTACAGGAGGGCTTTGATTTGTCTGTTTGAAAGGCAGATTTACAAAGCACAAATTTTCTTTGTACTTTGAGTGGTTGTTGAGTTATATTTGCCAAGTTTCTTCTCTCTGAAAAAGTAAATAGGAAGTACATAAATCTGCAAAGCTCTAAAAGGATAAAATCCTGAGGCAGTATGGCAGATGCCTTTTGCCAAAAGCTTGTTTGCCAACACTTTAAGTACGCAACATGCCCAAATTCACAGTAATAAAAGTGCAGTTTTGTTCTTAAGTTACTCTAAAGCTGCCTTTCCATGTGATTCAGGGTGACTGAAACCCATTTCAGATATGAGAATATTGGTGTGTGTAATTAAACAGGTAGTTGTGCACAGGCACAGGGAAATCTTACAGTTTCATTTTTGAGAATCCAAACTCATCGTTAACAGTAAAGAATTTGCGAATCACACTATGCTCTAATAATGATCTCTCAGATCTTATTATCAGCTTCTCAATAATTGAGAGTTTATCTCAGCACTGTGGTGAAACAATCACCTATTCTCATTGTGCTTCAGCAGATGTCCTCTGTACATATTAATGATAACAATAGTGGAGGTCTGGTTGTCTTAAACAGTAGCTGTTCTGGAGTACAGTGGAACTTGCACTGCTTTTACTGCAGCAATGACAAATCTGTTCAGGCAAAATATATCATGTAGAGATCACTTCTTTGAATGAAATTGCAGGTTATTGATACTATACCGCAGAAAATTGTGCTTAAAGGAGAGTTAAAATTCCCTCACAAAAACAATTTTATTTTGATTTCACCAATCACGTTATATTAATTTCCTAATTAAATATAATGTTTGGTGTTTAAGAAGTTAGATTCTGTTTTCCAAATAAATTATTTCTCTTATGTTAAGGTAAAGGGAGTTATTAAACAGAATGAACCAATAGTTAACTGGAGATCATTTAGTGCTGTATTTCCACAGCATTTTTTGAGGCTTGTCATGGTTTTGTCCTCTGGTTTTCAAACTGGTTTGGGTAACTCCGTTGATTACACTTGGTTGGTGTCTTTGCCATGCTTGTCTCAAGGACTGCGTTCTAGATAAAATTTGGTTTATTGCGAAATGGGAAATAAGTACCTAAATTTCCAGAAAATTCTTCGCCATGAAGCCTTTTATTTCAATGCATGTCTGTGTCTTTGAAGGGAAAGCCTGGAAAAGATGGAGAACCCGGTCAGCCTGGTAGGGATGTGAGTAGCTTACATGTTTCTTATCTAAGCAAGCTCCTAATAAGCATTTTTCCTGATATGGAGCAGATCTGAGGGTGATTATTTTCCTCTTCTCTTGAAGGGTTTGCCTGGTGGGCCTGGAATAAATGGTGCTCCAGGAAGAGATGGTGAAAAGGTATGCTGGGTTTTTGTTCATTATTGCCACAGAAGCTTGAAAATTTGCCATCATTGCGTTCAGTTCTGGCTGAGTAGTAGTTGGATTGCCTGTGCTATTACAGTGTTTGTGTATTAATGTGCAGTATAAAAACTGCTTTTAATTTCATTCATAGGGTGAAAAAGGTGACACTGGTCCTCCTGGACCTCCTGGAATTGTAAGTTGCTGATCCTTTCTTTTCTTTCTGCATTTGTTTGATACTGATTTTTTCTTTGTAGTTCTTGAATGACAGAGTCCCATCTCCATGTATAACAATAATCAAAACAGTAAAGTTTTCAAATATTCACTAATAGAAATCATTGTTCCATTCTTTCAAGATCGATTCTGCATTCTGGGGTTCACTATGTTACAAACTCAAGGCTAGACTTGTTTAAATTTAGACCAACAGAAGTTGAGTCAGCTGCCTGTTTTAACTGTGTTGGCTTAGCAGTAACAGTGCTTCCACAGGGGAGTGCTCTTCACTGGAATTTTACCTGGTAATTCAGTGAGTGGGAAAAGCATCCTGTCATTGGTATAATGTTTGAAGTATGTTGAACTTTTTCTCACTCACATCTCTTTACTGTTCCCATGATTCTTTTTGTTACAAGTTGTTTCACATGAGCATAAAACACTTGCAGGTCATTTCAAGACCAGGCATTGATGCAGCAGTGGGACCAAAAGGTAGCAAAGGATTGCCGGGACTTCCGGGAGCCAAGGGGGAACGTGGATTCTCTGGTAGGCCAGGCCCACCCGGCTTGCCAGGTTCTCCAGGTAGGAGTGCAACCATTAAAATAAGTTTTGTGCTTAAGTGTTTGAGAAGGTATTTAGCTTCACAGACTTTTCATACTTGTTTTCACAGATGTTCTGAGCAGGAAGTGAAGGCAGAACAATTTAGAGCTACCTTTGAGCTTAAAGTGATACTATGGGGATAGTGTGAGGAATTCTGAACATTCACTGTAGTGAACAGAGGATGCTAATCATCAAAGTTGTCAAACAGATTCTAGCTTAATGGTCAGGGGGATAATTTGCCTCCTATCATTTACCCATAACATATTATTTCCTACATTACACAGAGGAAACACTGTGTACCAGAAGTCTGATACCTAACCATCAAATCTAGCCTCTGCTTTATGTTGGCCAGTACTAAAGGAAATTATCTCAGTCTACAACAGGAGTGAGTGATAACACCTGTGTTTGCCTTATACATGCACAGAGAAGGAAATCATGATTCTGACTGTATAGCTTGAAGTGGGTTGGTTTTTTTTCACCAGTACTTCATTAGTCCTGTTTTATTTTCTTCTATCATAAACTTAGTAGTTGAGTGTAGACTCAATTGTTCAAACACAAATCTCTGAAAATGCAAAATGTGCATCTACGAGACACTGCACATCAACAGTGCATTCTGTAAAAGTAGTTATGGAGTACTTACATGGAAAGAAAATGTCTTGTCTGTATCATTGTCATCCTTGCAAGACAGAGATTTCAATCTTTGAGCTGTGAAGGAACTAAGTTGTTCGTCTCTTAGGTATCACTACTGTTGGACCTCCTGGCCCACCTGGCTTACCTGGTGAGAGAGGACAGAAGGGAGATCCAGGTTTACCTGGCATTTCTATTCCTGGGCCACCAGGACTTGATGGACCACGAGGACCCCCAGGACCACCAGGTCCCCCAGGGCCACCTGCACCATCTGTTCCTCCTGGTTAGTAGTGAACAACATGGGCAACAAGCAGAAGAGATGGTTTTGACAGACATTAATTTTTAAAATCTTTTCCTTCTATAGTTTGCTTTAATTCTACCTCTGAAGATGTAGTTTATTAGCAGCTGAACTCTTTCAAGTTGTTCTCACTGCAAATGAGGACATTGGTAGGAGAACTCTAGCCTCAAGGACAATTACAGTATTTGAGAATGCAATGATGTGTTAGTCTGGCTTTATTATGTTGTTTTACACCTCTAGTGAGCTTTGCTGTAACTTACCTGTGAGATTCAGCTAGGCTGGAGGATTAGAAATTCTGTTAAACTTGAGGGACCTTTGTGCTAACTCACACAGTGATAGATAGGCCTCCAGGGACAAGCAGATTTACATGCTTATATATTTTTGCAATTTATGCTAAATCCTAATTAATCAACCTAATGAAAATTATGTTAAAATGTGTGTAAAGCAGCAGGTAACCACTCTGACACTGTCTTCAGTAGATTTTGCTTTCCTAATATGATCTAATACATACTTAAAGGGATTGTTCCCTACTAAGAGCTGCAATACCAGGAGCGTCAAAGGAGTAATTTCTCACAGAATTCCAGTTTCATTTCATAAATATTCTAATTTGCAAACCACATAAAATGAGCTTAGAAGTGGGCATTTTAAAGAAAGGCTTTTAGCTTGTTTTTGGGAATGGGAGGTGGAAATGAGAACTGAAAGCTGTAATGCAGAAGGGTTCAGTAAGGAATTTAGCATCTCCATGGCATTAAGTGGCCTCACTCTGGTGATACCTCACACTTGTGCTTTAATAATATGAGGCTGAATACCTGAATGCAGTACAGAGATGGAAGTGATAGTTGAGGTTGAGAAGGGGAGCTGATGGGGCAGTTGCAGATGCTGTATCTCAGCTTTGCCACTGAGGAACTGGGAAATGCTTAAGTGAGTGGGAAAAGAGAAGCCCCAGGTGGGCATCTGAAAGTTCCTTTCTGCTTGACTGGACTTTTTCTGCTAAAAAGACAGATGGGACTACTGATCTTAATCTGATAGTTGAGGCTGAGAAGAGGAGCTGATGTTTGTTATGTGATATCAATAATTGTTTCTTTTTGAGCTTGGTTTGTTTTGGTGGTTTTCATTAGTAGTCATCTGTCTGAATCAACAAAATACTTGGTCTGTGGTGGTGTGGTTGTATTAGGATATTCACACAAACACTATGATATGGTGAATACATGTCCTAGTACTGCTGACAGTCTAACATAAATTGATCATTAAACTCTCACAATTCTCCATAGGTGAAGGGTTATGTGAGCAAGGGCCACCAGGTCCCCCAGGAATTCCAGGACAACAAGGCTTCACAGGCGAGCGAGGCCAGAAAGGTGTAGTGTCATTGCTATCTCCTTTTTCTCTGAGTTTTGCTAAAGCTTGTTAAACAATGCAAAGTCTGCATGAAATAGGGATAAATAGTGCCCATTCCCAGTGAGTCTGTGTGTGGATACTTTGTTTCTGAGTGAGGAAGCTTTGCTTTGGGGGCATAGCATAGCCCCTCACCTAATGTCAGAGCGTAGGAATCTCAAACCAATGCTAGAACCTTACATGGATTGTGATTAAAGGAAAATGAAACTTCATGTTTATGAATCTTTCCCAGGTAGAGTGAAACTAAGTGCTTTGTAACAGCAGTTGCCAACTCTATGTGAAAAAGTTATTTTACTCACTTCATTAATAAATCTGACGTATTTTTATGGAATGCAACATTGACACTGTAAGTGCAGAATTCCTAACTTGAGTTGATCAGTCTGCAGTGAGTTTGTTTGTTTGGTAAGCAAAAGAAAGACATCTTTAATGTGTGTCCTTGTTTCCAAAAAGACAACCTTGCAATGAGGATGCTGATACAGGTAAGTGAGAATCTTTTCCTAGCTCATCCATGGACATCCTAGCTGACTTTGGGCATCTCACTGATTTTGCATTCCTTTCAAACAGAAGTCTTCCTCATTGGTCTTATAAGGATTAATAATTAACCTAAACAATGTGCTTAAATACTGCATTGGCAAATGTCAGAGAAGTCTGTATGGGAAGGAAAGTCTTAAGCTTCTTGAAACAATTCTTTTTTTCCCCTTTTTTTAAAAATAAATTAAGTTGGGCCTGTTCTCAGATCAGTGAAAAATTTTCAGTATTTATTTTGTATACTTGCATTTCAAAGTTGGGATTTTGATATATGCAGTGTAGAGTTGTCATTTGAAGCATCAAGTACTGACCTGTAGAAGAGGAGCCTTCCACTGGGAAAAAAGTTCATGGTTTTATTTTGTATTGACAGCATTTTTTTGTTTGTTTTTAATTTATTTTCCACTATTCTAAATATATTCTAATAATACATGATCTCAATTGTCTGGCTTTTAGCAACCAAAAAGCTTCAGGTTGGCATTCGTGGGGGAAGCCTTCTAGTACTTAATCACATAATCACACAGAGTACTCCTTTTGGACTTAATATTGTAGATCATTAGCAAGGAAACAATTGCTGTTGTGCTGAATTCTTTTAATGTTTTTTTAAATATGCTTGTTCAATGCAAATATTTTCAGGTGATCCAGGAGACACATGCTTCAACTGCATAGGAACTGGAGTAACTGGTCCTCCTGGGGAGAGAGGACCTCCAGGACCTCCAGGCAGTCCAGGTAAACCTCAAGTCTTCAGCACTTGACTTACAAAACTGACCTTATGGAATATATTATCTGAGCGTCTATAATGCTAATGATAAATCTGTGTGTTGTGTACAAATTGAGATGCACAGTTGCCAGCTGCAGTATATAGTTTGTTCATGTCCAGATAAAATCAAGCTCTCAAAAAGAAATAACTATCAGACTAAACCTTGCCTGGTTTTAAAACAACATAGTTATTGTCTTATGCTAACAGCATGTTTGATATTTATGGTTTCTACAGTTCCATGGTTTTCTTTTATGTTTTTCTGCACTATTCAGGTGCTCCTGGTTTACCTGGACCAAAGGGTGAAAAGGGGCTTCCTGGATTAACTGGCCTTGTGGGGCCACCAGTAAGTGGTGGTATTGTGTTCTGGTGTTCTGGGGAGAACACAGTGCCTCATTTGTCTTAAATGTCTGGTAGAACTGTGCATGTTTGGTAGATCTATGCAAAGTAGATGAGAATTCTTGTTTAATACCTAATTTTTTGGGTCTGTAACTCTTACATTGTAACAAACTCAGGAGGTAAAACTAAAACACTGCTCTTTTTTTCCCCTCAGGGATTCCCGGGACCCCCAGGTACTCCTGGTAGACCTGGCCCTAAAGGAGACCCAGGGGATGTCCTGACTTCACCAAGAATGAAAGGTGACAAAGGAGAACCTGGATATCCAGGGCCTCCAGGTCTTCCTGGCATAGATGGCACTCCTGGACGTGATGGACTACCAGGTCTACCTGGCCCTAAGGGGGAGCCTGTGAGTTCCATTGTATGTTGTCTTTGATTGGACAGGATGTTTCATGAAGTCCTGGATGTTTTTGCCGTAGTGCAGATGAGAGGAGTGGCAAATGTACTTTTTTATGAGCATGACTAGTGCAGTCATTCTCTCCAGTAGATGCCAACATAGTGATGGGATACAGAGGTACCGAACCAGCATCAGTGCCTCTGAAACTCTTGCATAATGTCAGGTGGTCCTTGCTGCCATTGTCTACATTTCAGCAATGTAGCATGAAGAATTAAGTGTCAGGTTCAGACTTTATCGTGTTAGTATCAAATAGGCAGCTAATGACCTTGAGAGCTAAAAGGGTAGAAACTGTCAGAGAATTCCAAAGTAGAAGAGATAAAGTTCTTTACTCCTTTACTATTAATAAATGTTCCTCTTTCAGAGTGTGCTTTTCCTTTTTTCAGGGCAGTGTTGCCTTCAAAGGAGAAATGGGTATTCCAGGTGATCCAGGAATACCAGGTCTTCCTGGAGACAAAGGACTTCCTGGACCTCCTGGTTTTGGTCCGCAAGGTTTGCCTGGTGAAAAGGGCATCCAAGGTGTATCAGGCCGTCCAGGGCCTCCTGGAGTTCCTGGTGAGTTTGTCTTTCTGTAAAATCAAGTCTTGTCCTTCAACACTGGATAGTTCTCAGAACATTATGCTACTTTTAAGCTTTTCCCAAAGGCAGTTATTCTTATATAGTGTATTCTTATACAGGGTATTTTTATATAGGGTGTTTATAAGCTCCATTATTAAAGGCCATCTCAGAATCACTAAGCAGGCAGAACTGTGCTTATAGTGGCATAGCACAGACTTAGTCTTCTGCGCTAGAGAAAATTCTCCTTCTCACTCAACTGTAGTGGAAGTGCATTGTTGCCATCTGGCTTATGCTGCATGGAGCTCAGGGGCAATCGACCTGTTGTGTAATATTTTTCTGGTGTTTAAGTTCTTCTGCAACTTGGGAATGTGGCTAGCATCTTTTTTGCTCAAAATAAAATAGGAAAGGAACTCCTATTGAGTATGTGGAGTGATATGTATGCCGCCTTTTTTGATTTAGGTCCAAAAGGTGACCCTGGCCAGACTATTACAGAACCAGGAGTTCCTGGCCCCCCTGGTCCTCCAGGAAGAAATGGTGATCCAGGTCTTCCAGGTAAAGCAGTAACTAGAAATAATGGGTATTTCAAGAGCTTTTTTTTTGTTTTCGATAACTGTGTTGATTTTTATTTCTTTTTACAGGAGATCCTGGTCAGCCAGGTCAGCGGGGCTTATCAGGAATCCCAGGTGCAAAGGGAGAGCCAGGTATACCTGGCATTGGACTTCCAGGTCCACCAGGCCCAAAAGGTACATTTACAGCCATGTTGCCATATTATACTGGCTGGATGAGGAGGGTATATAGAAGGTTGTGTCTCTTTGCTTTTTCCTAGCCTATAGTATCCTTTAAAAAGTGTTTATCTTGAATGTGTATGTATCTTGATAACAGTTTCAAAAGCATCAGCTTGTATTTTTCAGTAAACTAGGATGCAAAGGTAAATGGGTAAAACTTTGGGAAATTGTGAAAAATTTGAGTTCAAATCAAATAATCTCTGAATGCTGCCTTAAGTCTTGTGAACTGCTTGTAATTTTTGTTAAGAGCGTGCAGCATGGGGAGCTCCTTCTCTGTGAGGAGAGTCAGACATCCTTTGTGGCAAAGATCAAATACTCAAACATACCCTTGGCCAAATGGGTATCCCTCAAGCACAGAGCCTCTTTTCAGAGATTACTTTTCATAGGCTCTAAGCATTTCAGGAGGAGTTGTTCTAATGCTCTCTGTTGTCCTTTCTTCTGCTGTCCTAACCTCCATGTCATCTGTAGGTTTCCCAGGCACTCCAGGCTCCCCTGGAGCTCCAGGAACTCCAGGTCGCCCTGGTCTAGATGGACCTCCTGGACCACCTGGTTTCCCAGGACCAAAGGTCTGTGTCTGATTGTTTCATATAAATCTTTGTGTTCTTAGCCATTCAGAATCAGTGGGAAGTTGGTGGGGAGGATGTCACCTCCTGTTGTCAGCTTTTGGTGGTGAAGAAGTTGTATTCTCTATTTGATGTTTGAGTGAGAGTAGGAAAGAAGAAAACTCTCGGATGCTGTGTGGTTTTTCTTTGCTACTTTATCATATTTAGGAGAGACTAAACTTAGAAAAACCCCTTCTAAAAATGTTACAGGGGGATCGTGGATTTGGAGTTCCAGGACCACCTGGACCACCAGGACCACCAGGTGCCAAAGGAGTTCAGGGGCCTAAAGGTGATCCTGGCTTCCCAGGAAACCCTGGTCTCCCAGGACGGGCAGGTTTTGATGGAACTCCAGGGCCTAAAGGTATGGAGAACTTTCCTCTTTTCTGTCCCTTGTTGAACTTTAAATCATGAAGATATGCTGGGAGTCAGAATCAGTGCTGACTTTAGAGCAGGGACTTCAGGATCCATGTTTCCAATTCAGACACACCTGTGCAAATGGAACATTGTGTTCTCGAAAGACAAGATGCAAACGAGTAAATACCAAGCTGGGGGGGGGCAGTATTTGAAAGTTTATTTTCTACAGATGAGTCATGTGAACGCTGGGGTGAAACTTGTTCAATAAAATAATTGTCATTTTGATGCCCTGTGCTTCAGTGTGCAGAGGATTAGAAATTTACGGATTCCTGCTGTTAATCATTGGCTGCATTGAACTGCAGGACACACCTGGTTTGCCAGAGAGCGTCTGCAGAGTTTGATATGGATCGTGATGTAGTGACATGTCTCTGTGTAGCCTAGAAATGTAAACTGCCTGCATTCCACACAGAGTGAAGACAAAAATCTGGCTTTTTGAAATAACCTCTGAAGTGTGTTTTTTCCTGTATCAGATAGGCATTTGTTTGCGTGCAAGGATGAAGTTTAAAGTACAATGTGCAGGCACTCTGCTTCTGAAGGCAAGTAGCTGTAAGCTGAGTTCATTTAACTCAACAAGAGTGTTCTTATAGGTGACCCTGGACCAAGCGGACCACCAGGACTCCCAGGCCCACCAGGCATCCCTGGCATTGGTGGTCAAGGTCCACCTGGATCTCCAGGACCTCCAGGTCCTGTTGGCCCCCCAGGTAAAAATTGTACCCTCAGATTATTTGTAGTGTGCACCAAGCAGGTACACAAGACACTGAAGTTCCTACTGAACAGATAGGTTAGGACAGATAGAGGCTTCATGTCTACGAGCTTGGCTGTTTTGCCAGTCAAGCAAGATGTTGGAATGTCATGTTTTTGTCTGAATTTGAACTGGAATTACATCCATTTGCACAACTTACAGAGGTCCCAGGGATATAAAAGCCCTCTTTTATAGGGGCTTATAGAGAGGGCTTGGAGTCTTAGCAGACACTGTAGGAAGTGTTGTGAATGGATAAGTGACAAAATGCCCTGAGAAGGGATTTATTACAGTGGTCTTCAGGACAGTACAGAAAGGAGCCCAATGTCCGTGCAGAGGTTTTGGGGATACAGAAGAGAAGGGAACCTGCATTGCTTTCAAATAGCAAGGTGGGTCATAAATTCCCAAGCAGTTTTGTAGCTTTCCAACCAAACTCTTCCAAATTCAATGGAGGAGAGTTATTATTTTAAAATACTTTATCTAGAAAATTGTTTTCTTATTTTGAAAAAAACACAGACAAACTGAATCCCGTAAACAGTGCTGTTTGTCCTTTCTCTGCTTACATGGTTAGTGCAAAATCAAGGGAGTAATTTCAGTCCTCCCTGACACAACTAGAAACTCTGTTTGGTTTTTTAATGAATGGAAGCTGAATCACCATTTAATCCAGTTACTGTGAAAAGGAAGAATGAATATTCCAAACAATGGTGTTCGTAGAAGACAAACTGTTGTCCAAGCAGTGATGTGATACTGTTCTAACAAAAGCCTCTTAGTAAAAAAAGGCTCACACATCTATAGGCATAAGCATACATGGAAAAGAGTTTTAGAATTCCTCTTACAGAAACCTCTTGACTTCTGGGCTCCATGACTCCTTCACATACAGTTTTTCCTGCAAAACCAACAAATTTGATGAGTCCTTATAAGTTTCAAGTAGATTTACAAACAATCTGAGCATAAGAATATGTCTGTGAAGGGAGTTTGATTGTCTTTTGTCTAAATTGGTGACTGATGAAGATATAAACTTGTTCTCTCTCTGTGTACAGAGGGTAGTTGTGCATGCATATCACTCTGGCCACAGTTTGTTTAGGGAAATTCCTTTCCCCCTCCATTCAGTGAATGGGCTTGTTGTGCACCAGTTTCTGATGTTGCAAGCATGTGTCAGTCACCACATAGAGAATGTTCTCTGTGACCTCAAGTATGCCTGCTGGTGAAGCGCTTCAACACCCATCTGGCTTGTGCTACTTCTGCACTGCATGTTTCTGAGCTACACTCACAGAATGTGTTTGTATGCCAGCACTGCCGTGGGTCACAATGCATGCTTAGAGCCAACTGAAGGACCATGAGTCATAGTTTGGTTGATCATATTCAGATCTTTATAAATTATGAGCTCAGATTTAGCAAAGTGCTGAATTGGAAGGTAGGCAAGCACTCAAGTAAGTAAGTCCATGGAGTTTGAGTTTGACACATGTAAATATGGGTCACATTCAGGTATACATTTACACAAATTTCCCAATGGGGAATGGACTACATGGTCATTGTGCCAGCAAATGTTGAGTGTATCCAGTATTAAGAGCTCTGGACAACAGAAGCAGCCTGAGCCAGCAGGTGGTTCCTCAGTCTGGTTTACAGTACCTACTGTGCTGTCCTGAACCTATGGTTGCACCTTGTTATGTTGGAGAGGGTGGGTTTTATTCGGATGGATTTGAATCAGAGAATTACTAAGGTTGGAAAAGACCTCAAGGTAGTCAGCCCAGCACCACCATGCCCAGTAAACCATGTCCCAAAGTACCATTTATTTTGAACCCCTCTAGGGGTGATGACTGCCATTCCCTGGCCAGCCTGTTACAATGCTTGACCACCCTTTCAGTAAAGAAATTTTTCCGTATTTCTGCTCTGAACCTCCCCTGGCAGAACTTGAGGCTGTTTCATCCAATGAAACCATTACATAGAATCATTAGGGATCGGAAGGGACCTTGAAAAATCATCTAGTCCAATCCCCCTGCCACAGCAGGACCACCTAGACCAAGTTGCACAGGAACACATCCAGGTGGGTCTTGAACATTTCCAGAGAAGGAGACCCCACAACTCCCCTGGGCAGCCTGTTCCAATGCATCGTTCCCCTCACTGGGAAGAAGTTCCTTCTGATATTTATATGGAACCTCCTGTGTTCCAGCTTGCACCCTTTGCCTTTTGTCCTATCACCAGATGACATTAAGTAGAGCCTGGCTCCATCTTCCTGTTTGTCTTCATCCATCTTCCCTCACATATTTAGAGACATTAATGAGGTCACCCCTCAGCTGCCTCTTCTTCAAGCTCAAGAGACCCAGCTCCCTCAGCCTTTCCGCATAAGGAGGATGTTCTACTTCCTTCATCATCTTTCTTGCTCTACACTGGACACCCTCCAGCAGCTCTATGTCCTTCTTGAACTGAGGGTCCTGGAACTGGACACAATACTCCAGATGCAGCCTCACTAGTGCGGAGTAGAGGGGGAGAAGAACCTCTCTGTCTGCTAACCATCCCCCTTCTGATCCACCCCAGAATGCCGCTGGCCCTCCTGGCCACTAGAGCACTTTGTTGGCTCATAGTCATCTTGCTGTCCACTAGGACACCCAGGTCCCTTTCTCCTACACTGCTCTCCTACAGGCCAGTCCCCAAACTATACTGGTACCTTGGGTTGTTCTTGCTCAGATGCCAGACTCTACAGTTACCCTTTTTGTACCTCATTACATTTCTCTCTGCCCAGCTCTCCAGCCTGTCCAGGTCTCGCTGAATGGCAGCACAGTCTGCTGGGGTGTCGGCCTCCCCATCCAGCTTTGTGTCATCAGCAAACTTGCTGACAGTGCACCCTAATCCCTCATCCAAGTCATGAACAGATTGAAGAGGACTGGTCCCAGTACTGATCCTTTAGGGACTCCACTAGATACAGGCCTCCAACTAGACTCTGTCCCATTAGCAGCTACTCTCTGGCTTCCATCCTGCAGCCAGTTCACAATCCACCTCACTACCCAATCATTCAATCCACAGTGCCTCTGTTTGGCCGCAAGGATGCTGTGTGAGACTGTGTCAAATGTCTTACTGAAGTCAAGACAGATCACATCCACCACTTTGCCATCATCCATCCACCACTTTGCCATCATCTATCCATCTGGTTATGCCCTCAGAAAAGGCTATCAGGTTGGTCAGCATGACTTCCCCTTAGTGGAGCCATACTGACTGTCCCTAATGACCCTCTTGTCCCTGATGTGCCTAGAGACAGCGTCCAGGACAAACTGTTCCATCACCTTTCTTGAGATGGAGGTGAGGCTGACCAGTCTATAGTTATCTGGGTCCTCCTTCTTACCCTTTTTGAAAATTGGAGTGGCAACCAGTGTCCTCCTATGACATCTGATGTCAGCCAGAACTTCATTTCATGTGATCACTGATTTATTCTGCAAGATACCAACTTCAACAACACTGCATTATTGCTGAAGTTTATGGATTTGAAATGCTTGTGGTTTTGCTCCTCATGTCTGTATTGACTAATCACTGTGGCTACTAACTGCTTGGTGGGTCTAAATTCTCCTGCATGGTTGAAGGGTCCCCTTTGAGAAGTCCTTGTTATTTCCCTTGGCTGTGTTCTGTGCAGAATACCTGACATTCCCATTTCCATCCTTTGTTTGGTTTACTAAGCTGTTTTGATTCTGTTCCTTTATGCAACACTAGGGTAGAGTTTCTGGGGCACTGTTTTTCAATTTGGAAATTTCTTGAAAGGATTTCCCTGTTCGGAATTTCCTTTCTCTGCACCACCATTTCTTCAAATTGTTTACAGTAACTCTATGGTTTTTATTAACATAAATCAGAATGTATTGGTTCATCTGTATTGTTGTCAAGTATGATAGTTAAACCTCTGAGAAACAGAAATTCAGTAAAATTCATTGCTAGCTGAAGAAGCATCTTTACTGCTGTAGGTGTAGATTTTGTCCCATTCCTGGCTTATTTATTGTTTTCTATTTTTTTTTTATTTTTTTTTTGCCCTTGCTGATAGAGCCTACTCAAACACAGCGTTTGTGCATTCCCTCTTCATCTTCTGGTGCTGTTTTTTATCTGCACAATAGGCAACTCCAGGAACCTGATAGCACAGTGATAAGTCACTATAAAGGGGACTATACCTCTCCTTAAATATATGGAAATTACAGCCTATATGCTGTGCAGAAAACTTGATCTGCCTTTTTACGGTGCAAAGAACACATCACATTACTCCTAAAGTTGTTACTACAGCCAAGAGTAGGGGACATTATTACACAGAGTGCTACTGCCTTGAGGTTTATGATGAGTTTTTTTTAATGGTGGTGCCATTATCTCAGCCCTATGCTAGGGCACCTACCGTGCCATGTACTATCTCTGCATAATATAATTGAAGGAATGGGGAAATGCAGGTTTTTTTTCTTGTAAGAAGCATCTTTTGAAAGTGCCTATCTGCAGGAATTTACCAGAAGACGATGAAGATAAAGAAGCTGATGGGTAGGGCAAACTCCAGTGTTTGGAAGGTGTGCAAGCCATATCTAGCAACCACAACTTGTATAAGAAATGGTTCACAAAAAGCTCGTTTACCACCTTGTTAGATAAGGAGAAAGGGGGAAAAACATCTTCATTTTAAAAAAGTGCCATCGATATTTGACAATGTCTCACTGAATTTCTTGTTTCTCATACAGTGGTGGCTGCACTTAGACAAAGGCCTCCAAGTTTTCTTGCAGTCTGGTTTCTCTTAACTGCATTAGTATTGTACTCTTTATACCTAGATCTGTTTTCAGCAACTCTAGGGTAGATATTTTGTTCTAATCTGTATGTGCTTTATTTTGTTTCCTAACTTAATGACTATTACAACTCCTTACTGCTACCTGTCTCAACTTCCTGATGAGCTCTAACTCGTTGGCTTTTGAACCTCAGGTTCCCCAGGTACTGTGGTTTCTTTAACAAAGCCTTTTCTTAGCTTCAGAAGTTAATAATTATCCTTTGTTGTCAGCTCTATTTCCAGAGCAAGCATCTTCACTGACAGAGTGCACTAGAGGGAAATGCAGTGTCTGCTTCCTTCAGCAGTGTCTCCAGCTCAGTAACATTTAACAATCTGAAGTGCATTGTGACAATTGATATTTTTCATTCAGGGAAATGTGATGCAATACAGAATTTTGCTATTCTTCCCAAATATTCAGCTGCTGTTATTTTAGAATGTAATAAAATGGAATCATGTATCACAATATTTAATGATAAAACACAAACAAGTTCAATCAGTATTGGGATTTTTGTCTTAAGCCAACCTAAAGGGTTGTTGAGAATTGTTTTCCTTTTGAGATTGTTGGGGTTTGTTTTGTAATTGCATTTGCCACAACTTAGTAAAATTCTAGTAATGCTTCTCTTCAGGGAGAACATGGCCCAAAATGTCTTTAGAAGAATTGCAGAAAATCAGTTTTAGGAATGGGTTGCAGATAAAAGTGAGCTATTCTTACAGTATCACATGCAAAGTTACACAAATTTTGGCCTTGCATTATTTTTTCCTAACAGATTGTGTCTTGACAATATTGTCTAGGGCTGCAGGGCATTCCAGGGGAGAAAGGGGATCCAGGTCCTCCGGGCTTTGACGTACCTGGTCCTCCAGGTGACCGAGGATCCCCAGGTTATCCAGGATCCCCTGGTCTTCCAGGACCTCAGGGTCCACCTGGACCACCTGGCCGGGATGGAATACCTGGATTTCCAGGTAAGTTCACATATTTTACTTGTGGACAAAGACCAAACTGTAGTTAATGGTAGATGCTTTTGATGCTTGAGCATGCTAATAAGCTTCAAAGTTTATCCTGTCCATTGAAACCATGGGTACGTGTAACCATTTAATTTTGTATTTAAAAAAAAATTATATTATGAAAGCATTTGTTGCATTAATATCCTTGTCACCTCTCACTCTTCCCTATAATCTGATTCAAATGTTTTTCCATCTTGTTGTTTTGTAACCTGTGATTTTGAACATCATTGTTACAACTTTCCTGATTTATTTTGTGATCTCTTTTTTGCTACAATTTAGCAATAGATTTGTTTAAAGGAAATAATTACAAAAGTTATTGATTGGATTCAGGATGTTTTCAATATTATTTCCATTATTCTCTGTGTTAGAGATTCTGGTTTGCCCACTGAAATAGAAATCTCAAGAATGAATTTTGAGAATCTCTTGTCTTCAAGTAGAGGCTGCGATACAGAAGATGCAAAAAGTAGTGTGTACCTAATTAACGCCATAGAGATGCAGGGAGGTTAAAGTCACGTACCAGTAGGTTTTGAGGTTTTGTTCAGAATGACAGTGGTGATTCCATGTGTTTAGGTGCCAAAGGTGAGATGGGCGTCATGGGAGCTCCTGGGCCTCCAGGGCCTCCAGGAACTCCTGGAAGAAATGGCCTACCAGGCTTGAAAGGTAAGGTTTGTTTTATCTGCCTCTGAAGAGAATGCAAAATGCAGTTTTCCATGTCCTGGGTCTGCTTAGGTTAACTTCTTTTGACAGTGCTGATGTGCAGAATTGCTTTGCCCTTATAAGCTGTATCAGCCTGTTTTAGTTGATGTTGTGAAACATTGCCAATTCTTAAGATGTAACCTTTGGCTTGATGACACTGAAGTAGGGTAACATATCTAAAATATGCAGTAAGGTCTGCCTTAACCATCAGAAAAATTAACGTACATAGCTTTGGATTGTGAATCAACTCTACAGCTATCACAGGCAACTGTTCTATCTGCACTTTCTCAAGCCTCTTGTTGGTGATTAATTCTGAAAGAGTTTAGTAGAAGAAAAATTCACTCATGCCCAGAACAAAGAGGCTGTGAGTCCAAAGTGGCTGTAGCTGTTAGTTACAACTGCTGTGCTAATGGCAGAGTGCAATGAAGATCTAGTTGCTCTGCCCATCTGGCTCATACAGAGAGAACTGGGCTGGCCAGAGCAGACATTACGCCATACAGATATCCCCAGGCCACCCGTTCATTTGGCATTCTTCCAAGACTTAAGATGCTGTGGACAACCTTGCTTAAACTGACTGGACAATCTGTCAATTCAAACTTTGTGAATAAATCATGGACTACCTGTGTAAGAAAGGGCATTACAAATATGTTAGCCTCCTTAAGGATTGTAATAGTTTTCCCTTTTTGTTGTCTTTCTCTCCTGTAGGCAATAACGGATTACCTGGTCCACCGGGGGCTCCTGGACCAGTAGGACAAAAAGGCATCAAAGGTGAAGCAGGCCTGCCAGGTCCACCTGGAAAAGTTGATCCAAAACAGCTTGGAGCAAAAGGAGAGAAAGGCGAGCCAGGTGTCCCAGGTACAGAGCTTTTCACATGGGTCTGGAGAAGTGGTTTGTCCTCTACAGATAAAAGTGACCTCCAACTGCAAATGCATTATGGTTCATTCTTTCTTACAGAACAAACTAACTCAGAGTGGCTTAAGGGTCTCTTGGGCTTCTTTTGTATGCAGATTTATGGCCAAGTTGACTGCTGTGCTGGCTGTATTCCTGCTGTCTCAAAAAGGCCTTGGGCTTTTATCTTGTAGGATGGAATCACACAGGTCATCTGCTCATGCATCATATCCAGATTCTCTCTTTGGCTATCTGCAAGCTTATTCTCCCCTGAGCTAAATGTCATCTCTCTGTGTGTTTTGACTCAGGAAGCTGGCAGCCTGTGAGGTCTTCTCAGTTCACATTAAACATGTATTATAAATAATCTGGGTGAATAGACAGAGCTTAGCACAGAATCTGCTCATCTGAATGATTCAGACAGCCCCTTCTGAATTAAGTATATTGGCGTTAGGCACAACAAAATAACACTATGACTGTTCTGTAGTAATTTTAAACTTTTCAGAAGCAATATTTTTTGTTCTTGGAATTATACTTACTGAAGAAAAATCCCTGTTTGGATATTTATTCTTGTATTGCTACATCTGGTCTCTTAAGATAAAAGAAAATACACAGTTGTAGTAATGGTAATAATAACAAAATGCATTTTTTTCCCTTTGAGGTGTTCCTGGTTTATCAGGACAGAAAGGTTATCAAGGTCTCCCAGGGGACCCAGGCCCACCAGGACTTAGTGGCCCCCCAGGTGTGCCAGGATTGCCAGGTAAGTAAAGGTGACCTCAGAGGGACAGTTGTGATGTGTAAACATTTGCATGCGTGATTGCAGGTTGGAGTAGATGATCTTTAAGGTCCCTTCCAGCTTTAGCCATTCTGTGATTTATCACAAGGGTTTCAGATGCTGATAACCCAGGCATATCCAAGTAAAGCCTAGGATTTACTCTTAAAGCTGCAGCACAGTTGGGAAACATTTAAAAATTATAATTCATACAGCATGCTCCGCCCTTCTAGCAGGCCCAAAAGCAGTTCTAAACTTGTCTGACTGAAGATTTGGAAAGCTTTTAGGATGGCTGGAAAGGCAGTTGCTGCTTGAGCAAGCAACATGACTGTAGTATCTGCCAACAGGAATCATCTGTTTCATATTGTTTGTCATTATGCCAACACTTTGCAATGGACAAATGGTTGAATGGTCACACCCAGACAGCCTTTGCATCTTGGCTTTTAAGTATTGAGAGGAGCAAGGATCCAAATTGCTTTGCAATGCTTCTCCTACAGCTATAGTAGTCTATCTGAAATCTTCAATCTAAAATTAGTCTAGCCCTAAATACCTTGTTGTGCTTGGAGAATTTTTTAACTGTTCAGGACACAAAGCAGTTTGAGTGCTGTAGACTGCATTTAATTCTGTAATACAAGCTACTGAACATAGTGCCAGTGAGAAAGAGATTGTGTTCATTCTGCAGAACAAGTCATGGGAGACCCAGTACTAAATTGTTTCAGACGGCTAATAAATTGTGGACTGAGATTTGATGCTTTTGGTTAGACTAATCTTGAAAATCAAAATCAAATCTTCGCTTGGAACAAACTTAAGATGTTTAATATTTCACTACAAATGGGTGTGGAAAAGCCATGCAGGAGCATATGAGACCTAAAGCAACTCTAAATCAATTGCCTTTGTAGTTAGATGACAGGTACATTTATATAAAAATGGATAAATATAAGAAATGTTTCATTCATGCCATTAGTTAACTGAAACGACAACTTTCCTAGGTATTAAGGGAGACATGGGACTTCCTGGGCAGCCAGGACCAATGGGACCTCCAGGGTTAAAAGGTGCCATGGGAGAGATGGGCCTTCCAGGTTAGTTTCTGTGTTTGGTGTTTTCCTTTTATGTACAACAAAGGTGCATCTGTGTGCATTAGCTAATAACATACTTACATGGCAATGCAGATGGGGAATACAGAAAATCCTACATACTTCTTTATTGAAACATAAGAAATTGGAAATTAAAACGGCAAATACAACAGGAAATATGTTGTAAATATGTAATATTTTCCAATTCTTACAGATGTAGAGGCAGGATGATCTGAATTTGGTAACTGTCATGCTTCCCTGGTTTGTCAGATTCCACTCTGAAAGTTCAGCAGAAAGATGATTCTGTAAACTCACTTGTCAGAAGACACCTATCAGTCACAGGACTGACTGGTTGGAGAGCAGTGGAGGAGAAAGGGACCTGTGGGTCCTAGTGGACAGCAGGATGACTATGAGCCAGCAATGTGCTCTTGTGGCCAGGAGGGCCAGCAGCATTCTGAGATGGATCAGAAGGGGGATGGTTAGCAGATTGAGAGAGGTTCTTGTTCCCCCACTACTCTGCGCTTTTGAGACCACATCTGGAATATTGAGTCCAGTTCTGGGCCCCTCAGTTCAAGAAGGACACAGAGCTGCTGGAGGGTGTCCAGCATAGAGCAACAAATGGCCTCAATAATGTCTATAAATATGTGAGGAGTGAGTGTCAGGAGGATGCAGCCAGGCTCTTCTCAAGCTCATGTAGTGATAGGACAAGGAGCAGTGCGTGCAAGCTGGAACATAGGAGGTTCCACATAAATATCAGAAGGAACTTTTTCATAGTGAGGGTAATGGAGCATTGGAACAGGCTGCACAAGGGGCTTGTTGGAGTCTCCTGCTCTGCAGACATTCAAGACCTGCCTGGATATGTTCCTGTGCGACTTGGTCTAGGTCATCCTGCTGTGGCAGGAGGATTGGACTAGATGACTTTTCAAGGTCCCTTCTGATCCCTAATGATTCTATGACTTTATGATTTAGTTTGGTTTTCAGGATAAAAAACACTTATGTATTCAAAGCCAGTCAATACATTGGACCTTTCTAGTTCAGTTGCTGTAATTTGAGTGATTTCTCTATAACACTGCAGAAGGTTTATTTGTATTTAAAAAACTTGTATTTTATCATTTGGACAGGGCCCCCAGGGATTAAAGGCAGCCAAGGAATAGCAGGACGTCCAGGGCAGCCTGGACCTGCAGGTTTTCCTGGACTGAAAGGAGAGAAGGGTGACCCTGGTCTTTCAAGCATCGGTATTCCTGGTCTCCCTGGACCAAAGGTAGAAGATTCTATGAGGAAAATAGACTGTGTGTTAGTTTGATTGCTTTAAGCTACACCTTAATTTATATTACATATAACTCTAAATATATATGTCTGTTTATATACAAAGAGAGCTTACTCATCTTTAATAAGACTGGGTTCTTATTTCTGCTTAATGTTTTTCAGGGTGATCTTGGTTTGCCTGGATATCCAGGTAGTCCAGGCAATAAAGGTATAGCTGGAAATCCTGGTTTGCCTGGATTTCCAGGCAGTCCAGGTGCGAAAGGAGAACCAGGCCTTCCTGGATTCCCAGGTAATTCTGAACAGGAGTTGGGCTTGTTCTCCTTCTTGCTTTTATTGGTATGTACATTTGAACACAGTAGGCAGCAGTTGTGGGGGCTGCATCTTCTTTCAAAGTCTCTAGCAGTCTAAGATGGAATTGTCACTGTTGAAGTAAGTGTGTGAATGCATCACTCAGGATCAGGAATCTGAATGATTCCCCTGCTCTGAGAGGATGTATCAGCTGTGCTGGCTAAAGCTCTCCACTTCCCACAGCGCTCACAGGAAATACCTGTGTCATCAGGAAAAGTGGGTTATTTTTTAATAGCATTTACCATCTAAAATGATGTTGTAAAGAGAAATGTGACTCTGACACCTGTCTCTAACGTGGTGATTACAAGTAGACTGATTGTATCCTTGGCCATAGGCACTCAACAGTTAGAATGGAGTCTTGAGTGTAATCAGTCGTAGCAGCATGTTTTGTTTGTTTGTTCTTTGCGTTTTTGGCCTTACCTTGATCAGTTGTAAATCTTCAAAATGAGCTATCTTGATACAGCCAGTCAGGGCAGCTCACATTCTAACATTTCAACATGTGCTGAAAAAGCAGTTTTGTGCTTATTTTGATTGAAACTCCTGTACTTTACAGGGACACCAGGAATTCCAGGACCAAAAGGTATTGAGGGACCTCCAGGTAATCCTGGCCTGCCGGGACCTCCTGGACCAGTAGGTGAGCATGAACAGCAAAGTTTGGCTTCTTCTAGGGAAAACAGAACACATGGAGCCCTTCCTTACCTTCTTCTCTTTTAAACATCATGCAAATGGACCTCTGTGTATGGATGCTCAAACACCATTGCACATGCTTAGTTCACTGACACTAACCAGAAAAGAAAGACATTTCAACTTAGTCATGGTGATTTGTGTCTGTTGTCATGTCATCATTAGCTATTGGAACAAGAAGTTAACTGTTTCAGTATTGAACAGCTTTATGTTCAACATTCCCCTGGTCTAACCTATTCTCACAGGAGCAAAGTTCTAATTTATCCTAAAGGGAAGTATTATATTTTAGCAAACTATAATTGACTAAAGGTTCACAGCCATTTTCTAGATTGTCAGGGGAGGAGAGAGAAAGGTTTAGTTTTAAGATTATACCTTCAGTTTTGATATTAGTTTGTCACACCTTCCAATCCAGATGATGGGGATGGGGAGGAGGCTTCTTTGTTTTATAGCAGGTCAGGCATTTCTGCACTGCTGTGTTCTGTTCCCCTTTTAGGTGATATTGGTCATCCTGGCCCTCCTGGTCCTTCAGGGGAGAAAGGACAGCCTGGTCGAGATGGTATCCCTGGCCCAGCTGGTCAGAAGGGTGAACCAGGTTAGATATCTTTCCTATTTGTCTTCTCCATGCTGCATCAGGCTTTCTTGCTTTCACTAGTCTTATTTTTCCTGTAAGTGCCCATACACCTTCAGAGCTGCTCCTGTGTTCCCCAGCCACTGAACGATTCACAGAGGTGCAGTCAATCTGCTGATGAAGCACAGGACAAGGATTCAGTTGGCTCTTAGATTTCTATTGCCCGACTTGAACAGCGGCCCCTGTTCCTGTATTCCATGGCAGCTGGGTGCTTTCAACTCAGTTACAGAGTAGAGAAACAGTGTGTTGTCTGCCTGAAAGTCAGAACTCCAACCAAAAATGCCAGTGTTTTAACTCAAAAGAATGATCGTGTGAACAGGTGGAAATGTGAAAGTAACATGTTGTAGCAAATCCTCTAGCTTTGGAGTGGACTGGTAAGTGAATGGCAATCCTGGTAGTCGTAGTCTCAAGGAATCAGAGACTGAGATGAACGGCACTTTCATTTCCTCACATTCCTATTCCTGGAGATGTGAAAGCTAAATGTTCATTATTGACTGAATCTTTTCAGGTCTACCAGGATTTGGACGCCCAGGGCCTCCTGGACTTCCAGGACTGTCAGGTAAAGTTTTTCTCTTATTCTTTGTTACAAAGATTGAATGTAAAATCTACCTGCACCATAACAGGAGGGCCTGTTGTATGTTCTGCAACAACTGAAGTAACCATGGTGATAAAAGCATGGCTGTTTGTTTTTACAGGGCAAAAAGGAGAAGTGGGGTTACCTGGCCCACCAGGGCCCCCTGGACTTCCAGGTCTGAAGGGAGAACCAGGTTTCCAGGGATTCCCTGGTCTACAAGGTCCACCAGGTCCACCAGGATTACCAGGGCCACCTCTGGAAGGCCCTAAAGGTAGCCCTGGCCCACCAGGTGTTCCAGGAAGACCAGGTAAGGCTATGATTCATATCTGAACATCTGGAAAAACGTTCATATTTTGCTGGTAGGTTATCAGCCTTTAAAATGCCTTAATTTATTTGGATAGATAAGTTCAAGCCTCATGGATTAGGTCTCAATGTTTGTAGGCAAACAGAGGGCTTTGTTGCCCAAAGTAAGAGCATCTCAAAAATAAAACAGCCTCTGTTGCTATTAATGTCTGATACCTGGCAGCAAAAACTACTGCGTTGTTACACGGGAGAACCTCCGCATGCTGTCACAGTAATCATCTAGTGAGCACAACACCAGCTTTCAAACGCCTGATGCCTTTGCAGTATTGTCATGTGATCAGCAAACATCATCGTGCACAAAACCCCAAAAGTAACAAAACCCCATCATTTTAAGAGTCATGAAAATCAAATTCACACTAGCATCACAGCATGAACAAATTGGATAGCTGCCTCTTCATCTTTGTGTCATATAACATAAGTCATTGCTCCATTGTGTCATATGGCTCCTCCCATGGACTCAGTGCACCATCATGCCGTGTTCATCTTTCCATTCCATGTTTGCATTTTGTTCCCGCACCAACTAATTCTGGGAATGAAAAAAACTCTCTGAGTTAACATTGCTGAGCAACTCCCTGGATCCCTAGCATCTCGTTTATATTCTGTGTCTTAGAAAGTTTAGTGTCTAAACATTACTAGAGCATCTAGTGATAGGACAAGGAGGATGGGTTCAAGCTAAAAGAGGGTAGATTTTGGATCCCGGGAAGAAATTCCTCCCTGTGAGAGTGCTGAGGCCCTGGAACAGGTTGCCCAGAGAAGTTGTGGCTGCTCCATCCCTGCAAGTGTTCAAGGCCAGGTTGGGTGGGACTCTGGGCAACCTGGTCTGGTGAGAGGCATCTCTGCCCATGGCAGGGGGTTGGAACTAGATGATATCTGCAGTTCCTTCCAACACAAACCAGTCTGTGATTCTGTGATGGTGCTCTTGAAAACCCTTACATTAGTGAAGCTGTCACAGCTCTGGCTCAAGCTCATTGCTGTATCTTTACTCCAGAATTCTAATTTCAACACGCTTAATATTCTCTTTAATGGAGACTCTTCTCAAACCAAGCTATTGCTTGATTGAAGGTGGTTTTCTTTGCATATTAACAGAAGAGTAATATTTTTATTTGTTGCCCTCAAACTCTGACCTCAGATTTTTGTTTTTAAGAGATTTGTTAGGGGAAAGTTAATTTTGAGTTAATATGTTTGTAAAATAGCTGTTACACATGTATGGCTCGTTTTCAGGTGCCAAGGGAGAGTTTAGGTTTGCAGTCAATGCTTGGAAAGATTGTCAGACTGGCTTTTTACCCTCACGCCTGCTTCTGATACAGGAGGAGGCAAATCCCACTGAGAAACATTCTTAGAATGGAATTTTATCAAACTGTTACCACTAGAACTGGATTTTTCATCAGCATGAGCTTTTCTGTTGTGCAGAGTAGACTGTGAACTCCTCTGTCCTAACCACACTTACAAAATGGGTCATTATAAACAACATTTGGTTTTCATTTGTCACACCTCAAAACTGAGGTGCCGTTTGCCAGAATAATGAGGTTTTCTTTTAGCCCAAATAAAATTACTCAAATCATGTTGTATCCTAAATCCAATTTTTATGTGACTAGTGTGGAACAACCTATCAGATTAATAATTCTCTGCCAGTCACATTTTCTTCGTTGTTTCCTCTCTGGTTAGTGAAAGGAAGAGTGCATACCCTGCCCCCTTTCTCCTAGAGGAGCTCACTGCCTGCTGGGTCCCAGGGGCTCTGACCAGTCAGCGGAACGTCCCTAGTTGTTCTGATTTGCTTTCTTTTTTCTGCATGGCCTTGTGGTCTTGTGCCTAGTTGGTACGAGCATGAGACAACTAATGCCAGTTCCACTCACTGTGCTGACAGTCGCAGCTGGGGAAAGTGGGAAAGGAGTAAGAGATGGGTGACAAAGGGCCAAAGACATCCTAAAATGTTGAGATCTTCCAAAGATACGTTTTCTATATGTGAGTGGTGCTGCAATTCAGATTTTGGTGCAGGAAGCTGATTGATCCATAGGCTTTAATTTTTAAGAGAATCCTGTATCTCCAAAATCTAAAAACTAAATAAAGAAACTGTGTATAATAAAACCACCAACAGATTCCACAGTCTGCTGTAGCAGTGGTGTTCGTAGGAAGCTTGTCCTGTTCACACATCTCTGTACAAACACCATGTGTGCTGACTGATCAGCTGGGGAGGGGCGGGAATGCTGCCATTTGTGTGGTGTTTTAGGAGCATCAATGGGGAAACAGCCAGGGAGGTTGTGCTCAGCCATGTTCTCTCTTTCTCTCTTTCTCTTATTTCCATTTTTGTCTCACGTGATGTATAAAGTAAAGCATTTGTTTTGCCCAGATAAGCGTGGACTAATGTGGATTAACCAAACTATTATTGCAGTTCTGGTACAATCAGCACTCCAGCCTTTTGTCTCAAAAGATAACACTCTCTATTGTTGGAGTGCCAATGCTGTAACGTTTCAACAGAAGGCAGTTAGTCATAAAAACAGCTGTGTGGCTGTCAAATTACCACCTTTCCAGGGACAGAAATAAAACCAAAAGCTTGTATGCATAAACTGCTCGTTGTTGACTTCTGGGTATATTCTAAGCTTAGTAAAAGTGATGAAGTCAAACATGATGTGTAGCTCTCTGGCTTCAGCTGATTTGCCCCTAAAACAAATGTGTTGGGACATATTTAGTAGTAGATTATAAAATAAAGCAAATTTTCCTGGGCAACGCAGCATTGCTATTACTCCACATGTCTGTTTTCATTGCTACACGTAATAATAGTTTGGTGATTTGTATACTGTATGTAAAGGAATATTGAGCTAAATCTAAAAAGAAAGGTTTAGTTGAATATGTTAGCTTGTTGATATTTCTAACAATGTTGATGTTTTTCCCCTTGTTCTAATGATGACCTTGGTGAACTCTGACCCCCTACTCCCAGGTCCCTCAGGTTAGCCCCTTAACTCCAAAATAATAACGTTGCATGCAAATGAATATGTTTGCTTCTCCAGTGTCTAAATGCAGATATGCCAAGTCATTTCTCAGCCCTACCTTTTAATTTGTGGTAGGAAAGGAAAGGTCAGGGTTGGCTTTCAGACTCTTCCTCTGCAGTGTTACAGGACTGACAGTGGTAGGACATAGCAATGCTCTCCCCGTGTGAGTCCAGATTTGCAGGGATTTATGAAGCATCCCCAGCAGTGAACCTTGTTTTAGTGTGTTTATTCTTAGGGCAGCTAAAAACAACATAGACTGGCTTTCATCTTTTTTAAACAGCATTTTGTCTGTCCTCTCAAGCCTTTGCTGTATAATTGTGTTCTGCAGCTTGGTCAGATGGCAGTCTTCATTGCTGTAGCACCTGCTGCTGTTGATTTTGGACACTCTTAAGTGATTTAAATGATTAGATGATGCTTTTATACCAGCAGAGCCTGTAAGAACATTTATACAGAGTTAGAGTGAGGCTTTACATCCCCAGCGTAGAGCTTTTAACATTCCAGTGCAAAGAAATCCTTATTTGTCTCGTTTTGCTTCACCAGCACATTTAAAAGAAAGGAGGACAGCTCTTCCTGTAACACATCTGTAATGGAAATGAAGGGTACATCCTTCCCCTCCTTGCTGCTAGGACAGCAAAAGAGGGTTGGTGAGAACATGACCATTTTCACAAGCTTAGTATCATTCTAGCTGCGCTACGTGTAGCACAAGCCAAGTGTTGGGAGGCTTTTCAACATCTGTGACTGGATTGGAAATTACTTGGTGTATCTGTCTAATAATTATGGGGTCTTCAGGTTTTGCTATGATGATTTTCTAGAAGCAAAGGTCACAAAAATGCAGTCAATCCATTCTAGTTTTTAGACTGGGGTCCTAAGCTCTCTGAGCTAGAAGATGTGGCAGCCCGTGAGTTGGAGCGCTAAGCTTTATGCAATCATGTGGGAAGAAAGATAGTTTCATTTTTAGAAATCTGTTTTTAATTACAATTTTTTTTCATTTAAAAGCATTTTTATATTGGCTTTCAATTCAACTACTACAGTCTGGGTATGCTGAGAGGGACTTCTCAGTTGCTGTAGGATTTGCTCCACCCTGTCACTGTGCTCAGATCAATAATGAAGTGTAGGGCAGATGTACAAATCATAGCAAAACCTACCTACCAGTGAAATAGAGTTTATAAGTACTTAACAGAAATGAGAAATGTCCATGTCATTATGTTTAACTACTGTATTACAGTTAGCACTGAAAATACTTCACCAGATATGTAAAAAATAGTGTGTAGAGGGAAGCCTGCTGTGTATTTACTGTAGTTTGTAGCTGCAGATTGCATGGTGATGTGTTTGATGTTTTAAAACCATTTCACTGACATGAAAGATACAGGTGGCACAGGAGCTGCAGTGTGTGCTAATTCAGGAGCATAGCAGGGACAACCCATTCACCTGTAGAAAAAGGGCATCTAAATGATTTTTGTAAAGATGGTATCACAGGCCATTCTCTGTAATGAGAATTACAGAGATGAATTAGCATCTTGGGTATTTTTTTTTCAAGAAAAATTAATGCTAACAGTTAAAGACTGGTCTGAAATGTGTACATTTTGCTGAAGTTTTGCCTATGCCATTGTTGATCCATGTCGATCCTGCTAACAGTTTGGAAGAGTGTCTAAGCCTCCTTTCCAGTCCTGAAATGGTATTATTCACAGATAGCTGAGGCTCATAAGTGATTAGTGCAATAAGTCCTCCTGCTAATCACACTTCCCCCTGCCCAAAGCAGAACGTGGCTCAACAGTAAGTTGACACTCATTTGTCAAGCTCCAAGCAATGTGAACATTGTCAGTGAAATGGTTTCATAGTCCAAACCCCATTGTGAGTAGGACTAACCAGTCCCAGGCCTCAGCTGGGATGTTAAAGCAATAATGTGTTCTTCAGTAAAGCTTTAAGTCTTGTGTTAAATTGTCAAACTAGCTTTACCTGAGCCTAGTCAACAGGATTACTTGTAACTGGGAATACCTACCACTGTGTATTCGTGGATGGCCTGTGCATGCTTGTGGATTGTATTGTACTTACAAACCTGATGGTGAAGTGGGGTGTTGTGTAGGGTATATGCTGTCACCTGTACTGTTTCTAACTAGTAATCTTGTTTTGTACTGTGTGATGTCTGACCCTTCTAACATCGATCATTGGGCCTTGGTGAACTCTGATCCTTCCAGGTCCTCCAGGTTAGACTCTTAACTCGGTCAATTTATTTTACTGCTTTGCACTTGATGTAAGAGAACCACTGTTTTCTGTAATTGTGTCATTATCTTTCTAAGGACTGGTTACCCTGCAGATGGTGTGTGCTCCGTTAGCCTGCCCCAGAGGGTAACCTGTTTTGCATGTGAGACCAGTACGAAAGCACAAAATGAACACATACAATCCGTGTATGGTGGGATGTTTTCAGTAGCTGAGAATGCTACAGGGCATGTGCAAAATCTGGTACCAAATCGCTGCTGACTGAAAAAGAAACAGTTTTGAAAGAATTCTATAGTCAGATTTGCATGCAGAAATACAGCTCACTGCATTTATCCACTGAGTACAGACTGTGCCAAAGGAGATTTTAAATTATTGCAAGTTGCAGAAAGTCCAGCACACTGGAGTGATGTGCTTCCTGCTGCCCCAGAGCCAGTGGTTCAATGGGTGCATCAAGCTCCAGCAGCGAACAAGCAGCATTTTACATTGCTGAGACTGACTTTCCAAAGGAATTAAGTCTGTTAAGGAAGCACCTGAGACAGGGAATGTAGTGCAGCTCAGCAGAGGCCATATTTGTATGATCTAATTTGGGGGTTCTTGGCTCCTACTAAAGACATTGGTCTGGTCACCGGTGATCTGTTAGCATAGGGGAGTTGCACTGTGTTCTGGAAAGATCAGCTTCTCCTCATCAGCTAGATAAGGAGCCTTGGTTCCTGATTTGGATAGTGCAAATAATCCCTCTCTTAGTTTTCCTTTTAGTTTATGTTTAATTTTTAGTTTAGTTTTTGAATTCAGCTTTGAATTAGAGCTGGGAGATCCAGCCAAAATGTGTTTAGTTTTTAATTTACATTTTTATGCTGAAGGCACAAACCTGGGGAGAACGCTTGATATGTACTGATAAGTGTGACTTTGTTCTGCAACGTTAAGGTCCACCCGGCCCAGAAGGTCCACGAGGGCCACCAGGCAGTGGAGGACTAAAAGGGGAAAAGGGGAACCCTGGTCAACCTGGACCACCTGGCCTTACTGGTCCAAAGGGAGATCAAGGACCACCTGGACGCCAGGTAGGACAAGAAATAGTTTTTTCCCTAGTGTGTTTTTAAATGCAATAGAATGAAAAATATTTGGGAAGAATATGCAGTTTACCATGGTAAAATAAAAGCCAGAATGTGTTAGCTAACACCCCGTCTTGTAGCAAGAGGGTCATTGCATTCTTCTCCCGCAGCACCTGGGCAGGCTGTCCCCGTTATATTCCCACGGGAAGTGGAGCTGTTAATGCATACTTGCTCTGATAGTGTTCTCGGACAACCTCAGCCCTTCAGAGCTTTAGCTTACAGTCCTGCAGTGGGATTCTTGGCCCTCCCTACTTCTTTTTTCTCTTCCCAAAACTGCTGTGGAGATGAGTGATGTGAAGCTGTTCTGTGCAGGGAGATCCTGGTCGTCCAGGTCTGAATGGAATGAAGGGTGACCCCGGTGTTCCAGGTGTTCCAGGATTCCCAGGTATTTAGCATTTCAAGTTAAAACCTCCAGACAAGTAACAGCCCCACAGGGAGGAAAAGGCATGATTTGGGTGATTCCTGCAGTAGATTTGGAAGACAGTATGTTCTTTCATTGTGTAACTGTGTGAATTTGATGTTTCAGGTATGAAAGGTCCCACTGGACCTGCAGGACCCCCTGGCCTCACAGGCAGCCAAGGACTGCCAGGTCCACCAGGTAGGAGTCCTGAGTGGAGTTATTGTGACTTTTTGCTCCCTCTCAGTAGCATTTGTAATACCAGTGTAGGACCAAGCAGTGTAAGCAGTTAATTTAGCAACAGCTTAAACATGATACCAGGCTCTGATTTTTAGCTCCACAGGTACTCTGTAGTCATCCTGTCCATTACACCCGGATTAACTCCTGCAAGTGGTGTCCTTTGTAGGAGCCACCCAGAGCCCTTTTTTGCTTTATATATACACGTATTCTTTGCATGAATAGAGCTCTTGGCTTCTGACTCTGCAGTAAAGACTTACAAAAAGTGTTTCTAATGCTCTTCTCCACCTTGCTTTATCTAACACTAAGCTGCTTTCTCTCAGGTCCACCAGGTTTACCAGGTACCATTGGACGAAGCATTGTTGTCAAAGGTGACCCCGGTCCCCCAGGTCCTCCAGGACAACCTGGGTTGAAAGGGCCACCTGGATTGCCAGGGCCACAGGGATTGCCAGGTATGATGCTAGGGGGCTACAGAGATAGTTCCTAACTATACATTCAGCAAGAGGTAATACATGAATGTAGGGTTTTACCATACATATCTGATTTAATGGCCTGTTCTTGTCCGATCAGTCCTGAAGAACAGTCACATACAATTTAAAGAGTAGTGAGATTCCAGAACTTCTATTTTAATTTGCATTTTCCTATTCTAGGTCCAATTGGTCTTCCTGGTGACCCAGGGCGAGATGGGCTACCTGGTTTTGATGGTCCAGCTGGACGTAAAGGAGAACGAGGTCTTCCAGGCCAACCAGGTATGGTGTTTATCCCATGAGGAACCTGTGCAGAAAGAGGTGCTCCTTTTTTGGAAGTGCAGGCTGCTACTGGGGAGTGAAATCTTTGCCTCACAGGAACAATAATAAAATCAAGATTTGGGGAAATCAGTTAGCATTCTAGTGAAAAATGTAAATAACCATGGCTGTGGAATAATGTTGTCTAAATATCTGTAGCTGTATTTCCTAATGTTTTTGGTGTTCAATAACAAATGTCTTTTCTCATACTTTCCTCAATCAAACGCCTTGCTCTCATTCAAGGTTTTTCTGGCCTATTTCTACTTGTTGTAACCTCCCCCCAAACTAAGTGTAGCTCATGCTACATTTTTTTGGTGGGCATTGGCTCAGGTGTTATCACAGCATGCCTTAGAGTGAGACTTGCTTCTGGCTCTGCCATTTATTTTGTGGTCTTGAGCAAGAAGTTTCAATGTAATCTGACGAAGCTGCATGCACAGATTAATATGATTTGGAAATGGGAGCTAATTTGGATGCGTTCCAGAAGCTCTCATGTCCACAGATGTTGTTATCTCAGTGCCTCACAGCTCTGAACAGATTTCACTTCACAACACAGGGTAGTTGCATTGGTATTTTAGAGATTTCAGCAACATTACAGACAAAACAATTTGAAGAAGACAATGATGAAGATGAAGACAGGCTGAGGAGCTGGAGTTGTTCAGCCTGGAGAAGAGAAGGCCCTGGGGGACAAGATAGCAACCTTCCAGTCCTTGGAAGGGGCTACAAGAAGGCTGCAGAGGGACTGTTTATGAACACCTGGAGTGATAGGATGTGAGGGGCAATGGTTTCACATTAGAGAAAGACAGATTGAAATGGGCTGTTAGGAAGAAGTTTTTAGCAGGAGGGGGGTTGATCACTGGGACAGGTTGAGGGAGTTGAGGCCTCACCCCTGGAGAATTCCAGGTGAGGCTGGAAAAGGTTCCGGACAACCTGCTCACTGCAGGGAGGTGACCTTTGGAGTCAACTTGGGCAATTGTATGAATATTAACAAAGCACTGCCCCCCAAACCACAGGCACTTTAATCCCAAGATTATGCTACTATCAGAGCTACATAGTCCTAAAAGAGAAAGAAATGGTGTTAATAAATACTGCATGGTGTGCTTCTTCTGTATGAACAGGTTCACGAGGAATACAGGGTCCTCCTGGCCCGGATGGCTTGCAAGGCCCTCCCGGTCCTCCTGGAACAGCTTCTGTTGCTCATGGATTCCTTATAACTCGGCACAGCCAGACCAGGGATACACCACTATGTCCACAAGGGACTTCAAGAATATACGATGGATTCTCACTTCTATACGTTCAAGGAAATGAGAGAGCACATGGCCAGGACTTGGGTGAGATGCACTCTAGGTTCTGTCTTTAAGGGCAAACAGGTTGTAGGTGCTTCTTCTAACACTGGTTCTCTGAAGATATGAGAGTCGTAGAGATCTCTCAGATGAGGATTGCATGCTGCAATCTACTACCTCCAGAGGCCACGCATTGTAATGACAGAAGGATGTAAACCAGGAAGTTAAGTCTTTCCTCCCTGTGACAGTGTGAAGGTCCATGGTATGCACTGGTAGGCAGAGAAGACGACACCATTACTGTTCTCCAAAAAATGCCTTAAAAAGCAAACAAATCCAAATTTTGCTGACACATTTTCTGTGTTCTGTTCTGTAGGTACTGCTGGGAGCTGTCTTAGACGTTTCAGCACAATGCCCTTCATGTTCTGCAACATCAACAATGTTTGTAATTTTGCATCAAGGAATGACTATTCTTACTGGCTCTCAACTCCAGAGCCAATGCCAATGAGCATGGAGCCTCTGACTGGGCAAAGCATCCAGCCATTCATTAGCCGGTGAGACAAAGCAAACTGACAGGTCTCTCATTTCCTATCTGAATTAAGTAGCACTTGGATATTAGATAAATCTGTCATGGTTTGCTCTGGGAAACACTAGGAAAACAACTTGTTTTTAAGTATTAATTGTCCTTAAAGACCTCTGTGCACAGTGACAATTAGAGGCTGAAAGGCTGTAAGAGCTCTCCTTGATGGAGGAGAGGAAGCTCCACAGTCAGCAGTGCAAGATCACCATGGACAGGAGAGAAAACAGGACAGCCATTAGCTCTAGGATTAAGACATGCAGTTGGGGACCTTGACCTTCCACATTTTGCTTCAGGAACTGCTTCAGGATTTCACCCAGTGGCTGTTAGTGGAAGTACAGACACGTTTTGAACTCCAAAACAGTCTTACTGCAGTTACAAAATACATGAGAAGCCTGCATTAACAGGACAGTTCTCTCTTGCTCTAAGAATTCTTGATCAAACATTCTCCTGTTGTATTTTAACTTCGTGTTTCTTTGCTGCTTCCCCTGTGCCCAGATGTGTTGTGTGTGAAGCGCCAGCTGTGGTGATAGCTGTCCACAGTCAGACCATTCAGATTCCTTCATGCCCCACAGGCTGGGACTCCCTTTGGATTGGGTACTCCTTCATGATGGTAAGAGCTGCCTCCTACTCCACAAGTGGTTGACACCCACCTATGTCCTCAATGAGCTGCTTTAGGACTCTGTTAAAAACTACGACTGGTGGAGCTGGAAACCCTTTACTTCCCATTACTATACAGTAACAGTGATTCTTCAGTACAGAGCTCCGTATAACTAATCTATATGGAGATGGCCGACACTGCATTATCTCAACCAAGAACAGCTCTTTAAGTAGCTGTGTGCTATGCTGATGAATTTTTAGCACCCATTGTAACAGTCTCATGTGTTTCTTTCTCCACCCTACACCAGCACACAAGTGCTGGGGCAGAGGGCTCAGGACAGGCCTTGGCATCACCAGGATCCTGTTTAGAAGAATTCCGCTCCGCTCCCTTCATTGAGTGCCACGGTCGTGGCACCTGTAATTACTATGCCAATTCATACAGTTTCTGGCTGGCAACTGTAGAGGTGTCAGAAATGTTCAGGTAAGGAAACTCTTCATTCCAGAAGGAAAGCTTTGGAAACTTATGCTGAAGATCAAAAGAGATTTGTCTGTGGGGTATAGGGAAATAATTTAGCTTGTTTTCCTCCTCACAACCAGTTTTTCAAGTGTTTCCTCGGAAAGCTTTAATATTATGTAAAAACTTGCTGGGGCACATTCTTTTTTTCTATGTCAACTTTTACATGTAGTTGGACCTTCCGTGGAAGTGGTGCTACTATACTTGCTGTATTTAGAACCTAACCGATCAGTTTTATTGTGGTTTTTTTCTTGCCAGGCCTTTTACTAGACTCGAGTATTTGAAAAGGTAGTTCAAAGACAAACTAGGGACAGGTATGAAGGGCACGATCAACTCCTGTTGAACCTTTTAAGGCAGATGTTCATATAACCTGCTTTGAAAAGTATTGTGTGGAGCATAAAACAGTGTTCCCAGTTTTTGCAGCAGAACTAGGATGACATTTTCCCTGCAAGGACAGAGTGACTGCTGGCTTCCTTAGCTTCTCTGCAGTCACTGTTTCAGCTAAGTCTGTTAGTGCTTCAGACTTCTTTTGTCTTAATATCCCATTTCCCTAACCCTTCAGAAGACAAGTAAGTGGTGGCTTTACTCAGTTACTTAAGTGCAGATCTCCCTGTAGCAGTACAATTACTGGGTTGTTAAAGTACCCTTAAGAGGAGAAACCAGGAGGCTACTAACAAAGACCCCAGAAACGCTGTCTCTGCATTCACCTTCCATTGGTCTGGGTGTTTGAGCTCCATGTGCTGGGCTGAAGGAGCTGAACAGCAAATCTTGTGTTTACTGAGACTGCAGACAAAACCCAGCCTGTGTCACCAGTGTGAAGGACACACACAAAGATCGCTCTTGAGGAAAGCTCTTGAATACACACCTAATTCCCCTCTTACCTACGTGTGTGTTACCTTAAACTGTGGGTTGTTAGAAGTTTTGAAGGAACAGGTCTGTGAACAAAGAAAGCGCTAACCTCACCTCACCTTTGTGTCTGTCAACCAGCAAACCACAGCCAGAGACACTGAAAGCTGGAGACTTGAGGACGCGGATTAGTCGCTGTCAAGTTTGCATGAAGAAGACGTAACGTCTTGGAGAACATTTTATGAAACAGTTGAGAATTCCTAAGATGCACTGTCTTCCAGCTGCAACAATGGTGCTACTGTCCAGAAAATACAATACAAACCCCAACTGTTGTACCCACGCAAGTTCAAGTGTACCTCGCTCTCATGCCAAACTAGGTCTGGTTCAGTACAGACTGACAGCACGACTGAAACGAAAGAACTGACCTCACGGAAACAGAAAAGAACAGTTGAGGTTCACAATGGATCAGAAAATGACATTTTTCATTCCTCTCCTTCTACCAAAACGGCACCTTTTCCACCAACCAAGAGAAGAAAGACAACTGTGGCATGGCGCACTGAGTATGTTTAACAAGACTGCAGTTCTGAAACACATTTTTTCATGGTGCTACTAACCCTCCTGTATCCCAGGTTTTTAATACAAAATGTTAAGCTTATTTCCCTCTGTAAGTAATGAAATGTGTATATTGTGTAAACAAACACCTTTTAGCTGAAACTTCCAGTCAGTTAGAAACAAACCAGACTCTGATATAAAAAACCTTACAGCTAAGACGTAAAATGGCAGTATTCTATAATGAACCTTGTGCGACAGAGAGAATTTACCCCTCCTCTGCCAGCTTCTTCATTTCCTTGCTCAGTTGCCAACATGTGATATTTGGGGAATGCACAATTACTCTGAAGTCATTTTGATCAGGGTTTTAAATGTCGTACACCACGTGACTGGTGGGTTTATTTGTGCTTAGAAATCACAGTCCACTTGAAAAGGGGTAGTGTTGTGTGTCTTGTGAAATATGTGATATTATTAGCCATATTCTATACCCTTCTTTCCTGAATAAAAGCCACGCTCCCATTTTAGTAATGGGTTTGGTTTAACGAAACTGGAGAGTCCCAAGAACAGGTTATCAAAGCAGTGAAGGTTCTGTAACATGAAACCTCCCATGTCATGCCTTGTGTGCAGTAGTGTACCCGCTGAGAAACTCTCCCAGCAAAATACAGTGTGAGCTGGTGGAAAGAGGCCTATTTACACCTCAGTCTGACGTATTTAGGGTATTCAGCAGCTCCTAGGTATGTACAGTTCACATAAGGCCTCTAAAGATGGTGCCTGCAGGCTTCCTCCTGTCATTTTGTAAGAGCCCTACTGTGTGTGTCGACAAAAGTGTCGTTCCTTGTGCAATAGCTGAACCGTGATGGCTGTGTGGTCGCATGGCTGTTCAGATTCAGGGGTCAGTGCTGTTTCACTTACTTCCTCTATAACCAGAGTGCCTGACAGAGCAGGACCATCGCTCAAGTGACAACACAGTAATGGTTTTGCTCTATCTTGCCGCCTCAACTATCTGTACGACATATCTCGTGAATTAACACACCGTTTATCCCGGTGAGGTTTACTTGTTTGTGCACAACTGTTAAGTATGTTATGTGCTAAAAGCTGTTCATTCTTACCTTTCAGTTATCACTGTAAACACAGAGCATCAGAAGTCTCCTTGTTTTGTGTCCATTTGACAGAAGACATAGGACTGGTACCTGCCCAAGTGACAGTGACTGACACGACCAGATTGGTGCTGAGTTCAAAACCTTTCAACTGAAGTTCTTTAGTGCCAAGTGTAAAATATTACTAGCTCTGCCTTTTTTCAGTTAGCTGCAGTTATCTGTGTTGGTAGAGTGGGCAGTTCAGCAATGCAGCCTTCAACTCATTTCACTGTGGTTTGCTGGTGCAAATAGAAATAACCTGAACCTGCTGCTACCTCCAAGGCAAGAACTTGCTATCAAAGCTGAAGTAAAATGGTTTCTTCTAGTAAACACAAGCCCTTCTCTTAATGCTGGCTCCCCAGAAGCCCAAAATGAACACAGCAGCCTAGCCCTAGTCCCCAAGAAGCAGAATGGGTCAGAGCTCTCCCAGCCTTCCCTACTACCAACCCCCACAAGAAATGTTCACACCTGGGGACTTACGAAAGGGCAGAACATGTTTATTGTAATCATGCACAACCAGCGCTTCTACGATTAGGGATTCTCCTGCAGCACATAAAACAAAGCCAACTGAAGTAGGAGGAGATAGCATTCCAAACTAAGGTAGATAGCAGCCAGAACAGCTGCTCCTGAGGAAGTTCTGTGTTATCCACAGAAAATGGGAATCTGTGAACTAGCTACACATCTGAGAGATCCCTTCTCTGTCCTGTTCCTGCAGCAGTCACTCTGACCTGGAGAACAGTCCTGAACCTTGATCGGCTTCAGGCTGAGGTTGCCAGATGGGCTAACTTTTATTATAAGCAAAGTAATCTAGAGAGGAAGGAGCACCTTTTAACTGACCTGCAGCAGAGATTCATGAAATGTTGGTTTAATTCCCACCCTACGTTCTGTGCCTTAGAGCAGGTAAATCGCTTGACCGATGCTGGATCGGAGTTACTGGTCTATAAAAGAAAAAGATGGTTGTTATCTTCACTTGCTTCTTCCTCACTGCTTAGACTGTAAGCTCTTTGGGGCAGAGACAGTGAGGGGGCCCAGACGGTGGTGGGGGCCTCTTGGTGCTATCCATCAGTATATAAACATTAAACTACAGGTAAAAGCTTGTGTTTGCACATTTATTATTTAAAAAAAAAGAAGTCAAAGCCTCAAAGCAGTCTGCACAGACAAGATCCAGCTCACAAAGCCCCTTCTTTTTCTACAGTTAAAAACAAATCAGACAACGAGCATTTACAGCTTTTCTTCTCTTAACTAAACCTGTAAAATTAAATCTGTTTTAATTAATCTCGAGCAGGAAGGTAACTTAGTTGTGTGGGGACAAGCTACACACTTCAGCCACTCGAGGGCACCACACAGCTTTGAAAGGAATGGCAGCATGCTGGCAGGGCCTTCTGCAGGGATTTCTAAGAGCTGACCGGGAGGGGAAAGCGCTACTTGGCTTTTGCTCCCTCCCCAGCTCTGGGCAGCTTTGCTGCAGGTGGTTCAGTCAGTTACAACTGGGCTGAGTGAAAGAGCACAGGTTTCTACGGGAATACTGTTCTGCAAGTCCTAGAACCAGCAAGGTTACACATAACTTGGCTTTACACTGGTTTTGTGCTAAAAGCACAGGTTCTGCCAAAGCCAGGCTTTGCAGTGTCTTCCTTCCATCTAGTTTGTCCTGCTAGAAGTCCTTGACTAAAAGGAGAAAGCTTCCCTCAACTGCAAATTCACTTGTAAGGTGGGATTTCAACTTCTGAAACAGTTCTGCAGTCAAAGTACAACCCACAAACCAGAGTGAGCACACAGAGCCACGCAGCGACACTTCCATACCAGAAGCTGGTCTGTTGCACGCAAATCTCATGCCTTAGAAGCTCTCAGCATGCAGCACCTGTCCTGTGTTGTAAAGGCCATTTTCCACCCCCATCCTCCCCCCCCCAGCACGGGTTTCTCACATCCAAGGTTGGAGGAAGTACCCAACTTTAAAAGTAGTTAGAATTTGAAATGGTGCTTTCCTGATTCTGCAAGCTCCAGTCTATGCTGTTTTCTATGCATCTGATACCCAGCCAAAGGGTTTTCTAGAGCTGCATGTGTACTTTGTGGAAAAAATGAAGGGAAAAACTTTCTACTTGAGAGAACATTATACTCCTACAGCCACACCAGGATGCAGGGATGAAAGAAAAGCAAAACACAGAGTGGTTTTACCTGGTAACTGCAGAAAGGTCCTTTGTGCTGGCTGTGAGCCTCACATTCCCAGTACCACAGTGCTCAGGGACACACAAGGCCGATCAGAGTCAGTCAATGTATTTCAAACTAAAGACTTTTAACATCTATTCTAGTGTCTCTCTTCAAAGTCCAGCTTGCCTTCTGGCTTTAATTGAGGGCTTTCACCATGCAGCTGAAGCAAGAAACTTCTGTCAAAGAGTCACCCAAAGCGGTCTGAACAATCAGTGCAAAACTATGTCTTTCACCCCACAGAGAACCCAACTCGAGCAGTTTAATGGGACATTCAAAGGCCTCTTAAAGCAGTTACTGTGAGACTGTTGCAACAATTTGGACAGTGTTTGGATAATTTTCACTGATTACTGCTCGCAGGGCTCTTTCTACCCTCTACGAGAAACTCTACTCTTTTTTTCTTCCCAAGAACGCAAGGCCCTGAGTAAGGGGCTGGTTTATTTGAGGAAAACTCTATTCTTACAGCAACACCAAACTTGTGCCGGGGGTAGTTTAATGCACCACCCTACGTGTAACAGCGTAGGAATTTAATCAGATGCTTTTCAAAGAAAGAAAAGTCTAATTCAAGTAATTTGAAAAGGTGACACTGTGTTCTTGGCCAACTCCAGGCGAGATGTTTTTACAAGCAGGTACATTACTTAAGTTTATTTTACATGCTGAGACCTCAATCAAACACAGATCAAACCAAAGTATGCTACAAAGCCTACAGCAAGACCTGCTGGCTCGCTTCTGCCCTGAAGACAATATACTACCTGCTAAACTACCCTGACAAACAAATTGTTCCAGTCCTTTCTGATCATGGAGCTTCTCCGCCTGCTCATGGACAAAGCCATGAACGAAGATTAGTCAGTCTTCTGCATTTAAAGGTGGGGGGAGAGGAAACTAGACCTTGATTATTTTTTCTTTCATAAACTCAGTTGTTTATCAACACTCTGAGTCTTTAGCAAAGACAGCATCTGTGTGCTTTGCTTTATGTTGCCTTTTACACTAAGTGACACAGAAAAATTGGTCAGCCTGGGAATTGCTCCCCTGAAAGACACTAAAGCTTCTCCACATCTTCAGGGACAGGAGATGATAAAGCCATTTTAAACAGAAAGCAGCTGCAGCAGGAGGAAATGCACCTGTGACAGGAAAACACCCCAACTGTTTGTTCAAAAAGAAAAACACAGACACAGAGCTACGTGAACACGTATTTACTGCAAGTAGCTCTATGGAAAGCCAAGTCAGATAAATATAAACACTATACAGAGCTTCAAGCCAGTCTCCCAAAACCGCAAACACGATGTGTTTTACAAAGAAAACAACAATATTTACAATGGAAGACAAAGCCAGATCAATCAGCTCAACTTTAAAACAGATCTGTGAAGCAGAAATAGCAAATATAATGAACAGTTCCAACCATATATGTTTTAGTTTGTACAGACAGCAACTGTCCAATATCAAATTAAATTTACAGGACAAACATTGTTCTATCATTGGTATTTCTGTACTATACAGCAGCATAAACGGGTAGCTGGAAGGTAATTCTATATATAGTGATATGTTTTACATCATCTGAAAATGTTCTTCCAGCACAATACTGAATAAATTAGTTGCTGTAAACTAAGATTCAAAAAGTTTGCATATTTCTTATGCCGTACCTATTAGTATTTGTACCACTACACATGAGGTTACCCCTTTACTTATTTACTCAGCGTTTATGAAATCAGTGCTGTATATTGTACAATGGCAGCCTCGGGGATCTAATATGAAAGAAGTACGTAACAAATACCTGCAAAACAACCTCTGCCTTTCACATTAAATGTTTACACTAGCTTCATCCAAATCATATTTGTTTCTTAGAAAAAGATGTAAAGCTTTATAAAAAGCTGTCTACGTATTGCATTGTTTGTTTACGAGACCAAACCAAAGCGATATGGCGAGACAGTATCATGGTCTGTCAGAGCGGTCGTATCTGTTGTTTGTGTGTTTAGCAGCAATGAGGAATTGTACCAACTTGAACTTCTCTTTCAGAATCCAAACCAGCTCTGTGCTTTTAGGCTCTGCAGCGACAGTTCTGCCTGTCACCAAACACTGCGTAAACTGAGGGGTTCTTTTAAAAAAGAAGAAAAGCCTTCCTGTAAGCAGTGGTGTGTACGTTCGAATTCTAGTTCAAAACAGCCACGGGTACACATCACCCAGCCATCCCCACCAGCAGTGTCCCAGCGGTTAATCGCTCTGTCCTAGAACTGGAAAGGCTGCAGGTTAGAGGTGAGGCAGGCTGACAGCTCAGTTGTACAATATACAATGAGGAGGATTATCAGCTGTGTGGTGCAGTACAGCATGAGGATTTATTTGAGTACCACTTCAAAACCCTTTTATCAATAGTCAGTGCCTTTCATTACGCAGCGCATGTACCAACAACTAGCGCCATGCTCTTGAAGTTCATAGCAGAGTTAGAAACTTAAATTCATTTCAACCCAAAAAAGACAGTAACTCAGTACAAGAGTGCAGCACTCAAACTGTAGAAAAATCAGGGCTTGTTTTAAGAACGTCAGATGGGCATTGCTCACATCTCTGAAAGCAGGGTACAGACAGCTGATGAGCCAACACTTTACTGTTTTGCTCCATTATGCCAAGAAGGAAAAAAACAGTCCCAAGAGAGAAACGGGACTTTGGTTGAAAGTAAGATCAATGAGGGTGGTTTCCCTTTAAAAAAGCTACAGCTGACAAGAATAATGCAGAAGTCACAACAGCTAGGCACAGTTCTGCAGCTCTCCCTTTGAATGCATCAACAAAACCCCATTTTACACAATCTGCATTTATAAACAAGGATCTGGAGGGTAAGAACAGAACTATCTACAAGACAACCAGCCCATCAATCCTACTGTGTACGTACCAGAGTTCTGAACAAAACAATAGCAAGTGTAAGCTCTGACAGGCATTGGATTTAACACACCCTAGGCCTGTGATCCAGAAATACCTCTTGTACCAAACAAAACCTTAAAAAAAATAACAGAAAAAAGGCAGAAGTCCCTCCGCAGCCCCCTGCAGTCCCACGGGTTCACCTGTCAGGACACGTGCAACCTTTCCCTCCTTCCACCCTGCCGCCTGAAAGAAATTCCTGAACTGCCCAAATACTTCTAAAAGGATATACGTTTGAAGCTAATCACTTAATGTACCAGAGAAGCAAAACCCCCGCTCAACAGACAATCAGAAACCAGCTTTGTCTTCTCACAATATAAATTAAAAACAGAATTAATGGGAGAAGCAGGAGAAAGAAAGGGATCTCCTCGCAATCACACAGCCTCCAAAATAGACAGGACATGAAAGACCAAATTCCATCACCAAAGCACAGCTATGAAAAAAAAAATCTCATTCAAATTAATCCAACTGTAGAGAGCTGATGTCTATGAAAAAAGAATATCAATGAAAAGGATGTGTGTCCATGTCCGTGCTGGTGGAACTGAAAGTAGCTGGCTGGAGCTGAGCTTAGCTTCCAAAAGCACCACACAGTTTCTGGAGTTACCAGCAGAAGTCTTCTCTTCCAACAATGGTTTCCATGGCGATGCAGTCAGTCTGGAGAGGAGAAGGGGAAAAAAGCAAGTCACTGACATTTTAAACACTAGTTGCAGTGGAGAGAAGGTTTTCTGGTAAGGAGAACACATCGAACTTGTGCACTGCAGGAGTGACAGCTGCTCAGTGCACACTGGGAAGGGTCACTACCAGGTGATAACATGCTCAGGAATCCTGAGTCGTCAGGAAGAGCCGTGCATCTGAAGCAAACAGCAAAGAGCTACTGTAACCACTGAGGCTGACACGTGTCCGCTGGACAGGAGCTCAGGCAGCAGCCAGCTGTCACACAGAAGAGCCCACGTGCTGTGGGCAGGACCAGAGCTGACAGCTGCCCATCATCTCCTGCACTATTAACACTTCATTTAAGGAGATGTGGATCCTCTCAGTACACCGGGCTGCGCATAGCAGAGGCTACTACTAAGCAGGCAGCACAAGATGAATGTAGAGCAGTTCTGCTCACCCAGAAGTAATTAATGTTGTGTCGAACACTCCCATTCACAGCAGATACAGAACGGCAACACAAACACTCCTGCAACTCCAGCTCCACACAAGGAGTGGCAAGTCTTGACAGCCACATGCCCTGTCCTCGACTTTTAAGGAAAACACTTAATTTAGTCATAACTAGAGTACAGTTTTCCCTCTTTCAATTAAGTCTCACTAGAACGCAGTACACGGTACAACAGCTTGTAGCTACAGCAGACACCTTCACCACTGTCAGCTAAATCACGGGCTTCAAAGTGACTAAAGGTGAAACACAAAAGTGCTTGGTAACATGAGGGGAGAAAATAATCTTGTATTACAAGAAGACTGACCAGGTGACAAGGTGGAAATGGGAGAGACAAGAGAGGCAATTAACAGTGGCAAGGTGAGAGCAATTCAGAAGGGTCTCGCATGAAAAAAAGCTGATAAAGAGAATGCGTCCTGCAGTGGTGTAAAGATCCACTGAGGAACACCAAGAAAAAGTCACTACCAGGCTCAGTACAAAACCCATCCCAGTCCCAGAGCCCATGTGAATGGACTCCAATCTGGAGGAGCAAAGTCAGACAAATCACTGGGTTACACTGTCTGCCAGTCCTGACAGACCATCCTCCTTGACCATTTCTGTCCTCTCTGGCAAGACTGAAGGCGCCGTTCTCTGCCCATCAGGTGGCTTTGGTCACCTTCTCATTAAGGTTTCTGGTATGTGGAATCCACTTCTTGGCATTACAGTGAAGGAGGAAACTTTGGAGTTCCTCTCACTGAGAAGCATCAGCTAGCAGAATGGATTTATCCATGAGAAACATCACCTGCAGAAGCATGCTCTGTCCTCCTCACAGCCCTACACACAGGCACTCACTGCTATTGAGTACTGCAACCTGGGCAGCTCTGTGTTACACAGCACGACCCTGCGGAACAGGACAAGGGGTCTGGAGCATAATCCTGCCTATGTTCTTGTGTGGGATCACATGGAAGTTGGTTACATCTTAGTGCTGAAGGACGCATGCTGCTTCCCTGTCTCCACCGCGGGGTTATGCTGGGGAAAATGTGCCCATCCACAGAACAAGCCGCAATATGTATAATAATGCAAACCTGTATGTTTACTTACATAACCAATCCTAAAGTATGCACACACAAACCCCACCCTGAGTCACAGAGGTTCTCATTTCCGTCCAGCTAAAAATACTGCCCCATCAGACAAGAAAAGAAAACCAGAACAAAGCTCAGATGATCTGCACTGAGCAGTTCTGTCCTAGTCACTGCAGCAGGGACAGGAGACAGATTCTCTGGCAGGGGTGGAAGCCCCCACAGAAGGACAGAGAGGTCCTTTAGCTCCAGGGGAAACTCCCTTTTATCTCCACCACAGCCTCACCAAGGTCTGGGCTGCCAAGTCTCATGTTTCAAATACACAGTAATTTCAAACACACAGTAACTTGGGTTTCCACAATTCAAGGAAGAGACAACCAGAATACTCTGCAGCTCACGAATCCCCATTATTTTCACAGGCATCACAAGATCTCACAACAAAAAAACATGACTTGTGACATGCAGAGCGTGATGTGGTCAGTGACTGTTTTCACCAGAGGCCAGTGAAGCCATGATTTCTGTTCTCCTCTTTAGACAAACACTATTTCATTGTAGGACCAAAGGATGAAAACACACCCTACAGCTCACGCTCAATCACACCTCAACACGCTCCTGTAGATCCTACAACAGCTACATCTTCTGTGTTAAACTGGCATCCAGTAACAATTAGCCTTTAGCAGCATCCCCCCACCCTTTCCTTGCTGGGGACCTGTAAGGTTACATAAAAGAAACTTCAAAATCAGTCTCTGCTTTTGTCAGGACATTCTTCCTCCACGCCTAGCACACATGGCACACCTGAAAGCTGTCTGACAGGTTATTCTAATCTCTCCAAGCATATCCCCAAACACATTCTGAAGAACAAAGGCCCAGTTTGAATCAAGACAATCCCACGTGGCAAAACTCACCTAAACCCTTCTGAAAACTTCCAGAGACTTACGCCTAATTGCACTTAAAACACACAGAGGGGAAGACCTTAAGAGGAAAATAACCCAAACAACCTGCTTAACTGTTAAGTTTGATTCTCTGAACCAGCCTGGCATAACCCAGAAGGCAGTGTGGTAACCAATCCTAAAGCAAGTTCACCAGGGAACTCACCAGAGCCCAGACCACCAGACTCATTTACAAGAAACCTGAAAAAAATGTCCTCAACAGCTGCACTAGAGCTGATCAATTCCTTGGATGTCTTGGTTCAAATGCGGTTTCACACCAGCATAAAAGCAACCCGGAACCTCTCTGCTGCAACCCCCTTCCCAAAAACTCTGTGCTTGTTAAGAACTTGTTAATTAGTATGTGACCTCATAATTATCAACAGTGCTTCAACACCTTTCCTCTTCATTTACAGGCTACAACAGCATTGTGGGAACTGTAAATAAATGCAAGGGAGTTTCACACAAACATTACCGAAGCGCTGGTAACAGTCTCCTCAAGTCTTTCAAACATGGGGTCAGTGGTTGTCACCACTTCTCTAATGCCCTTGTTAAAGCTGAACATTTCCATAGGGCAGCAGGAGAGCTGGCTGGTGTCCCACCAGCTCTTGGGGGGGACATACACAACAAAACCATTATGCATTTCTGTATTTAATACAGATAGGAACATAAACAATACACACATGTACATGAACACAACACTGCCACAGAGAAAAGGCAAAATACAACTTGTGAAACTTGACCACACTAGAAAAATATTTCCCTCTGAAATCCAGGATGAGCCTGAGGTTTTGCAAGATCCTCACAAGAAGCGCCTACAGAGATCACACTGGTGGGGCTGGAACCCAGGAGCCCATTCCTCACTACAGCAGGACCACAGCCAGAAATGCCTACAGGCCAACCCCCATCCCAACCACTGGACTCTGCACCCAGGGGTGAGTGGGATCCCCAGCTGAGCCAGAGGCAGTTTCTGCAGTCTCACTCAACAACCCTGATGCTGGATTTCTCATCACGAAGTTGTAGGAGCTTCAGCTGATTATCATCCCAAGACCTGCACTGAACCACCCACCCAAACAGAGCCTCAACATTTCAGACCTAACAGCTGCCTGCATAGAGCCAGCAGGAACCTCAGTGTCAGCAGAGCTCGTGTGCACCAGCTGGGTAAAAGCACCACGCCTGCACACGTACCACAAGCAAAGCTGTTGGTCAGAGCTGTGTAAAATGGTTTAATGGAAGTGAGAACAAGGCTGATACCCAAGAAATGGATGAAACAACCACCTCTAAAAGGAAAACAGATGTTGAGATGCAAACTAGCTGGGAAAGAGAGGAGCAGCGCTCACGGAAGAGCCCTTTAGCCCTCTGGAGCTCTCAAAACTTATGATTCACCAACTGAAACTCAGTGCCCAAATCATATACTACAGGTTTGAATGGACCTTTCAGTTGCAGCTGGATGTGGACTGTCACGTGCTCTTCCAAGAAAATCTGGTCAACCTGTAACAAACCTGATAACTGATCATTTCAACAAAACCAGCAGCAGAACCCTGAGCTCAGAAAAGTCTCTGCACTTCCGAAGCAGCCTGAAAACACTCCCTTCTCAGAGGTCTCGCTGTGCCCTGCACTGGCCCTGTCTGTTTATTCAAACTCCAGCCCTGTTAACAGATTGTGCACAAAGGCTTCAGCCTTCATTCAGAATTGAGCTCTGCTGCCTCAGCATATTGAGAACAAACATTGTTAGGAAGTTGAATTTGTGTGACTGTGGAAAAGGAGCCAAGAAATCACCCAAACATTTTCATGGATCACCTCTCCAAACACATCAGTGAAGTTCAGGAAATTAAACCTATGTTCTCTCCATTACACAATTCTATTTAAATTCATCAGTCAAAGATGGGATCAGATTATTAAACCACATGCAGCTGCCAGCATTTTTCTGAGGAACAAGCAATCAGAGGTAAAGGATTGCAGGGGCAGAAGGGAAACTAATGGGGCAAATATTTAAAATCGGATGGCAATGCATCACTGCTCAAGAACCTTCTGTTTGAAATGAAGGGAGATGCTGAAAACTCTGCAAAGTTTCTGTGCAAAAGATTCTACAGTCTTAAAAAATCAGAGGCAGAGAGGATTAGATTGGTCGTTATTCACTAGATTGCAAACCCAGAGTGTTCCATTTGAAAACCTATCAGCTGAGAATACATCCAATTTACATTTCATTTCCTGCATCTGAATTATTAAGGTCATAGAAGTCAGGCAACTCTGAAACAAACTGAGAGGTTTTAAAAAACATGGTAGATACATCCTAATTCTCGCAAAGAAATCCATCCTAAATAATTGCTGCTTTTACAGGAAAGGCTTTCGCTGCCATAATTCTGCAACTGATTTCTAAAAGAATAAAAGCTTTGCTTACAGAAGATATTAATTTAAGATAATTAAATGATTAAAATCTCCCTGTCAAAGACTAAGGCAGCTTAATGCTTTCTGGAGAACACTACTGAAATTCTCCATTTCCTGAACTTCAGGTTAGAGGGAAATGGGAATTAATCTGACTTAAGGCAGACCAAAAGCAGAACAGCCCCAGACTTTCTGGTGCACATGGCCACACAACATTCCTGTTGTCCAGGAAAGCACCAAATCCCAGCATGGCAGCAGGACACAGCATCAGCACCCCAAAGCCCATTCTTCACACCACAGGATGGGCAGGAGAGCAAGCTGCTGTGTGTTACCCTTCAAACCTTCCACATCACACACATGACGGGAGGAGGAAGGGAATTAAACCAGACACATTCTTCACAAATTAGCAATTGTTCTTTTTGCCTTAAATCTCATCAATTATGCAGCTGCCATCCTGTGTCACTGGCCTATTTCTCTGTGTTCCTGTTTCAATGCCATTGCTCCAGACCTCGCTAAAGGCAAGTGGCAAGTGGTGTTATTCGAGGAAAGCAATCCCTTCTTCCTTTGCATGCACACGCCCCAAGTCTGCAAAACACACACCAGAACCACTGACCCATCTTCTGCAGGCTCCACACCCACAGTTCCCATACCTAGGTAACCCAGGCACAGCCCAACAGAGACATCTTTCATAGAACCACAGACCAGTTTCAGCTGGAAGAAACCTTCAAGATCATGTGCCATTCAAGCACATTCTGCACCCATTTCCTTCATTCAACAGTAATACTAACGATGCTCAAACTAGGCTCAAGAATCTGTGATTTGCAATGTCATCAATTTCCCACAAGCAAAAGTTAGCAAAATTTGTTTCATCCTGAACATGCTTCATAACCCACTTTGGATAGGATAAAACATTTACACTCAGTGTCTGATAACACTACACCACACTTCGCTCATAAGACTTAGATGACGAGTTACTTTTACAGATTGTCTTTACCTACAAAGGTTCATTCAAGGCCTAGTTCCTCTACTCTTAGTGCTCAGCAGTTTCATGAGCTATATACACACACACCCCCGTTACCCTGTGCTTTAAGATCATTTTATTCACTTTGCAGAAGACATTGTCTTTTACAGCAGTGGCTCCTTTTCCTAATAACCAGCAGTGTTGTTTCTAGGAAGCCCTTATGCACACTGCCCCATGTCATTTATTATAGATACTATTCCTAGAATTAGGAAACCTGCACGCAGCTTTGGCAGGGGCCTCACACCAACTCAAATTGCATTGAACAGCTCGACAAGTCAGCAGAGCCGGAGGTGGGGATGTGTGTGTCAGTCTTAGGATTAGCTGTTTGGGGTTTTCATTTTTATTACGCTATGGCAAGATGCAACTTCTCTTCCTGTACTGGAGACCGGTGAGGCCTCCTCTTAAGCACTGGGGGCAATTCTGGGCACCTCACTTCAAAAAAGACGTTGAGGTACTGGAGCATGTCCACAAGAGAACAGCAAGGCTGGGGAAGGGACTGGAGGGAGAGGTTGGGGGAGCTGGAGTTGTTTAGCCTGGAGAAAAGGAGGCTCAGGAAGGACCTTATCCCTCTACGTAACTCCCTGAAAGAAGGTTGTAGTCAGGTGGGGGCAGTGGTGGAATCCCCATCCCTGAAGGTGTTTAAGAAAAGATGGACGTGGCACTTAATGCCCTGGTCTGGCTGATGTAGTGATGTTGGGTCACAGCCTGGGCTGGATAAGCTCAGAGGTCTTTCCCAGCCTCAGTCATTCTGTGATTCTGTGAACTAAAAATTAACTTCTCTCCAGTGAAAACCATGTAGAAATTCATAGGTTCCGGTTTTTCCAGTTTCAGTTTTTCCAAAGCAGTTTAATGGCAAAAGTGTGTAAGGTACTAGGACTGACCTCCAAAACCCCAGCAAAGAGGTAAATTTTAGACAAAAAGAAAATAATCTTGTTTGCGTGGCTTCTGCCAGCAGCACCTGCTGCAGTTCACTCTGCTCTCATGACAAAGGTCAGGAGCCCTGAGGTGCCAGTGGGAAGAACATCGCTGCTGCCTGCGCTCTTGCCACACACTGGAAAAAAAAAAACCAGCTACGTCAAATCCTAGTGCTGTCCCCCTCCCTCAAAAAGGACTTGGAGTAACTCAAAGAGTTTCAGAATAGTATGGAACAACTCCTGAAAGGTACAGAAAAGCTTCCCAGGGAGGTACAGCCTGGAGAACAGTATCAGGACATATCAGGAAATACTATATTGCAGGTATAGGAAGCTGCTGACAGGCCACTGGCTCAACGTATGGTAGACAACACAGCATCTACATGATCCTAAGCAACGTGGGAGAAGAAAGATAGGGCCCATTATCTTTTGCAACACACAAACAAAGGGCTGCCAAACAAAGCTGGTACAGAGCGGGGTCCAAACTAGACAGAGAGAGGTCTATAGGCAGCACATTCTGACTGACCACAAGCTGCAGTGCGGACACATGGGTTCTGAGAAGCTGGAAAAGTATTGAAGGAATAAACCAGGCAAACTACATCAAGGTCAGGAAATCCCCCAAGCTGAAAAGAATAAAATAAAATGGAGGGTTGGATATCTGTTTGTGAGGAAGTATAATAGCCTTGCCCTGCTCCTCTTCTCTGGGTGGTAGCTGCTTACAGGAACAAATCTTCCGTTTGAGTGAGCAAAACTGTTCCTACAAACACAACCAGGAGAAAGGACTGTGTCGTTCATGACTAATGCAAAAGGCTCCCCGCCTTTTGCATTACCTCCCCTGCTATTTCCTCCCTACAGAAAGTTTTTCCTTTCTACAGTTTCCCCTCTTCCAATTCATCCTTTCTCTCTTCCCAACCAATGTAGCCACTGATAACCATCTGAAGCATCCAGTACCACCTTCTCCTTTCACCTGTACTGCCACATAAGTGACTGTCAAAAGTGCAAAGTTACTACCCAGCCACATACCCCAGGCAGCTACACTCTCCCTAGCTCTTACTTTTGCCCATGCATGCCTGGGCACATCAGAACCAATAATCTCTGCTATCAGCCTGTCCCTGCTGGCATTCATGGCAGTGGCACACACCAATGTCTTGTGCGTGCCAATTACCACTTTACTGAGCTTGCATTCACACCGGGATGTCCAGAACCAGCCTGCACAGAGCACTGCATGGGTGAATCAAGGTCTTCTCAAACCACAGCAAGAGACCAAGAGCCAAGGATATGGCCTTCAGCTACCAGCAGTGGCTCAGGAGCACACAAGGACAGAGGTAAACAGCACACAGCGAAGTTTTAATCAATAGTGTTTAACTTGTGGATCACGTCAACATTAATATTGCAACTGCTTACACCCTCAACAGAGGGCAGAGCCTCACTGCTGCCACCACTTCCAGACTCACCCACAACCACTACAGCAGCTGTTCAACCTGATCTACCAACACAGAAATAAAGTCACTTTCTCCTGCCAAAGCTGTCGCTTTGCACTCTAGCCTCTGTGGGCTGTTTCCAAATGGCTTAAACATGGCAGCAACAAGACTGGGTGACACCCAGAGCTCTCTGATGGTCTCTGCCTCACTGTTTACAGACCTCAGAGGTGAATCAGCTTCCCAAGCCACACTGCCATCTCTTACCCAGTGTGAGAAGGTTGCTTGAAACCTAGAGATCTCACCTAAACTGCCAAGAAAAAAACCAGCAGCAACACCAAGGCAGTTCCATCACCCTGACTGCTTTGAGAGCAAAGCCTCAAAGAGCAGAGGGTGCAGGTCCATGCAATGCTAACTGCACAGGGATGCTGCACATAGCAATCATCACCTGGGCCACATCTATCAGTCACATGGCTGCAGAAAAGGGAACTTACAGAAATAGAAAAGAAATAAAAGAAAAAACAACCCAATTCAATGCATGAAAGGGAGAAGTAAGCACTCGGACTTGTTCCTAACTCCGAGATACATGTTGGCCCACATTCCTCTCACCAAGATTAATATCCTGGCCACTGTTCTGACATTTGCCTCATCCTTTTCAAGTCACTTAAACCATTACAACCACTGTATTTATAGCTCGCTATCTTGCCCTGCTCCCTGCCACTGTGTGTGTTACCTTCCAAGTGTCTCTACCAGCTTCCTGTACCAGTGCAAGGCTGACTGCCAATGGCAGCAGCCTCGGTCTTTATCTTACTCTTCACCCCAGCACAGTAAGTTTCACCAATCTCTGGAGTTTCATCTTCTAAATGGCAATCTCCTTAGGACAGGGACCAACACATTTGTGGCCCTCCATACTGCTTAACTGTTCAGGTTCTACAGGAAGCACAGGCACCATCCAGAGCTACCAGCTTTCATTAGCAGCCTCACTAGCATAGCAGTGTCTCTGCATGACTACAGATCAAGTCTATTCATTCTCCCAACTCCTTTCTAACCGATTTCCAGGTTGACCACAACCTGCAATTTAACAACATCTAAAAGCAAACAAACAGAAAACCCAACCATAAATGTAGTTGGCAAATACCTCCCGAGGTATCTAGGGTAACATGAAGCAAATATCCTGGAAGCTTAAACTCAGCCATGGATGCTCCTAGTGAAAACCCAAACAACTTGCATACATTTCTAACAAAATAATTGAAAACAAATTTAAAAGAAATAACCTATACAATATATTTTGGCCCCTGAACCCATACTGGTTCAGCCTTAAGAAACCTTTTTGTTTTAGACTTACAGAACATGAAGCATGTTTTTTCACCCATACTACGTTTACCTGGATCCAGCTAGTGCTGAAAAACATCCATTTGGAGCTATCGATCATAATTGTCAGGAAGAGAAAAAAAAATTGTTTTGACATCCTCAGCCATTGCACAAAATCCTGTCCTATTAAAAAGAAAATCTTTCTCATGTTTATTAGCCTTTCATGCCCTAGCAAAAAAGAAACAGTACTCCTACCTGTTTGATGCCCTACATAGTGTTTCCATTGCTCACAGGCTGGTAACACAGGCACACTACACAGTGAACACAAGGCCTTGCTTCTTGTAGTAAGGTAAAAGTTTTCAGTTTTCTTGAGTCACAGTAAATTGTCTCATCACCCTGGAATTACAGCCAAATCTTAAGTATATTCATTTCAGCAGAAGCCATCTCTTTCAAAAATCCTTTCTTCTTCTTGAAGGTGAAGAAAGATAACCCTTACAAATCACTGGCACACGCACACAAGCAGCCTGAATTGCTCCCATCCAACCAGACACACAAATGGACAGAAAAATAGCATTTTGCAATAAACAACCTTTGCCCCATAAGATCTAGCTCATGACTTAACCAGGGCAGAAAACTCTCATAGCCTACACTAAGCTGCTGCTGGTGAAGTAATGCTACACCTGAAGCAGAATCTCCATAAATCCAAACACTTAATATGTTCAAGATCACTTAGATAAGATCCTCAGCAACACCTCTGAGATGCCTTTGATGAGTCAGGCTGATTTACCTTTGCTTTCCCACTGCCCTCAAGTATGTCACCAATCCCTACTGGTCAAGGTTCTCAACTAAACTATAGTCGGCCCTAAGCTGAGCGGCCTTTATGGTGATGGAGGGCTTGATTCAAACTAGAACCTAAACATTGTCCTTTTCCCCATCATTGCTTTGACTGGCCAGGCAGCACTGCAACTTTGCCACTGGACTGTTGTTCATATGCAAAAACTAAACACCCATACAAGTCAAAACAGCAGATTTGTAGAGTGGACCACAGGATAGCTCTCCAGCCACATCGATACACGTCAGTTAAGGATCAGTCCTAAGATCAAGCTACATTTTTAGGACAAAGCAGCAGCAGTAACACAGCCCCAGGCTCTAGAAACCTTAGTTCGCTCTCATCTGGTTTTATCACCCCATTTTCCTCAGAGCTGAAGAATGTGATGTTTGATCATAGCTGTACTTAAAATAAACCTGTAGAGTTTGTTTCCTGCTTCAGATCAGCAAAACCAGGCTTGTTAGTGCAATCAACATACTGGGCACCATTCAACATGGTTTTGGGACTAACAAACACAGTACACAAACAGCACTGTAAGCTCTTTATAGAGCCATCCAAAACCTCAAGGTATAACCCCCCCTCCCCATGCAATCACTAAGAAGAAAACTTAAAAGATCCTTTTCATTAAAAAAAGAGCAGATGCAGAGTAAAAAAAACAAACTCTGCCTACTGCTAACATGGTGCTGGACACACAAAACCACCCAAAGAAACACCAAGTGGCAAAACACCTCCATGAACAGTCACTGGAAAGACTGAGTAAGTGCTGGACACTTCTCGCTCCTCCAGCCTGATCCCCAAAGCAACAGGGCAGGGGTACATGAGGCCCTCAGACATCAAGGGAAGAGGAGGAGCATATAAAGTTTTAGAGAGAAAACTAGAAAAGGTAATAACACATTCAAGATTTCACCAGAAGGCTTTTTGAAAGAAAGAATCAGTCCAGAATCACTCTCAGAACTTTAAACTACAACACAGCTATGAGCACCAAGTTTTAGACTTCAAAAGCCATATGTCACCATCAGCTGCAAGTGTGGATTTAAAGGCTGGAAAGCTGATTTCCAAAGAATTTCAGCACTGACTACAAGTAAGCATTCCCTCTCAACAGCAGGGAAACATTCTTGTCTCTGGTTTTCTCACCCAAGTGAAGTAAAACCCAATTGATTCTTGGTCAAATATGTCATAATTAGCTCATTCCCACACAGCACAGCAGAAATCAGCTTTGCCTTCAGCAGCTCACACCCCACTTGAGGAAGTTACCCAGAGTATTTTTAAGCATAGCTGTAAGTCACTCCAGACTGTTCAAGTGGCATCTGTTACAGTCAGATTAAAATGGTTTGGGATTCCCCCCCACAAAAGAACTGTAATCCTGACCTTACTACAGAGCTGTAGGATACATCTGTGTTTGGAGGTGTTTTACAGGGTTCTTCAAGTTATTTTTACATGGGCCTGACAGCCTTAACTATTCTGCTGATACAAAAGAGCCTCAGTTTGCAGCAAACTTTTAAAAACCACCAGTCTGAAACCCCAAAGGGGCAGTTATTTGCCTGGTATCCTGTAAACTGTAATTTACTATATTAGTAATAGCTAAAGCTTCCAACTTGTGAGTTTCTCAAAGTCTGTAGTGTTCATTCCACAGGGTTTTGCTTTTGAAACACACAAGTTACCATAAAGGATCTGCCAAACTGGAATACAAGTCTTGCTCTAGAGCTACAGTTGTTTTGCTCACTCTCGGCTCCCCACAGCATGCACAACACTCTCACCCACTCTAGCACAGAAGGAGATTAAAACAGTGAAGAACATCTAAATTATAATCCTGGACTTTTGAGAACTGAAGTATCATTTTAGGACAGTGCCAGAATTTCAGGCAGAGATGAGATTAAAGAGCATGTGTACAAGAGGTGGGGGTTGATAATAAGCTGAACATTAACTCCAAACAGTCTGCTTTGGGTTTCAGATCCAGAGTATCTTTACAGCTCTAATATTTTTAATTAAGACTGAAGAAACTCATACAGGACCGATTATGCAGTTTATTACCAACTCTGTTCTCATTACCCTCCTCAGTTTCTCCAAGGCCCAATAGCAGAGTGTACATTAGCTAAGCCCTGTTTGAAGTAGCTTGTGTGTTCTGTACTTCCAGCACAAAACTTCATGACTCAGATTCATGTAATCAAAACTGTAGACCGCTTGCTTCAATATTGTGTAATGATTTTGTGATGAAACCAGTCTGCTAATGATCTTCTTAAACTTCAAACATTCCAAATCAGAACTTTATATTGTTTTTATCATCCCCAGTATCAGCAGAAAACCTGAGTTCAATTTTGCCTAAACCTAAAGTAAAAGTTTACTAACAAGTCAGGGCTGTTTATGACCTCAGGTCAGTGTCCTCCCCTCATCTCCATCCACCCACATCACGAATGGAGAAAGAGAATTAAAAAGTTTGATTCACACCAGTGAACCTGAAGCAGCAGCAGTTTGGGAATTACAATGAGGGGGGCTGTGATGATGCATTGGAAACCCTTCTGCCACCCTCAGCAGTTCAGAGAACAGGCTGAGTCACAGAACACTATTCCATTTAAGCAAACAAAAAAAAAAAAAGGCAAACAGCCCCAAGTTAGGAAGTGTTTTTTTTCTACCTCAGTTGCAGTTTTACTGGAAGAGATACAGTTCTCCCTACCTGAGAAGATTTTACATACAGGGTAGCTCCTGTCTAGAAAGTAAAGGGTAAAGCCATATACTAAATTTTCTCTTAGAATAGATTTAACCACAGAGCATTTTTCAGGTATAGAGACTATAATAGCAGGATGCAGGACGAAAGAAAAGACAGCACTCAGTCCTGTTAGAAATCTCTGAAAGTATTAAAAATATCAATTACACACAGGCAAATCAAAAAGCATAGAAGGTTTAGGAGTGAAGCTTTATTTTCACTCTTCAAAATGGAACGTGAAAGTGCTTTCCTGGATTACAGGAAAACTTTTTAAATATTAAAATTAAAGATTTTTGCAACAGAAACCTATGAGCTGTTTAACAGTGACTCCTAAAATCCTGCTGGCTGCAGCCCAGAGACACAATATAGTAGGTGAATGGAAGGTGCTATCTGTATAATCAAGACTTGTAAGTCACTACTAAAGATACCACTAATGTCCAGCACTGCACTCCAGTCTGACAGGCTACTCCCAGCCTGGACTGCTCTAGTATCTGCTCCCCTCCTCCCTGAGCCATCGACCACGGAACCAAGTTTAAACCCCACCTGCCCTCCTGCTGTGTACCAGAAATACTTGGTGCCGTCTTTACAGACAGCTGCAGGGCCTTGGTTTGGAGCAGCAAATTGTAATTTTGGCTTTTTTTCTTTTTAGGACTAGAAAAAAAACCACCGACCTAAACTCTTTGTATTCTCATGCTGAGTTTCCTGCCCAAAGTCCATGTGTTTATACAGTTTCACTTCATTTTAAGGAGTTTCATTTCCAGACAACTTGTGAATTGAGAGCAAAACCAGCAGCTGTAAGTCTCTTCCCCTCCACAACTCTCAACAGACAAAGGAAACAGCCCAGGCACAGGGCTGCTGACACTACGCTGTAGCAGTAGTAAGTAAAATGTTTAAGATAAATATTATTTCCAAACACATTATCTAGGGAAATGTGATTTAAAATTTAATATTTATAGTACAGCTGAAAGGAAATCCGAGTTTTTTTCTCTCCTCTCTCCATTTTGTAGGAAGTTTTCCTGTATAACACAAGACTTCACTCACATGAGAGGAATAAGACCAGGCAGGAATTCTGCTGTCTGTGAGGGTGCTTTTTTTTTTTGCAGGAAAGAAAACACACAAATGGGCTACAGCAATCAGAAAGCCTTTAACTTACCAAAGAAATCTTTGAAGTGCTGAAAGACTAACTTGGAAAGAAAGCTGCTTCTTGGACTCGCAGCTTTCAGCATCTTCTAAATTTGATTCCAACCAGCAAAACAAAGCAGAGGAAAAAAAAAACACTGAGGCAAACCACACACTTCTGAGCAGCCCCAAGCAATGCTGCCAGACTGCGAATGGCATGCGAGCGGAGTCAGGCTTATACCTTCCCCTATTAAAGGCTACACAATTGTAAGCTCCTGCAATACCTTCTGCCTTTACACACCTCGTTTTACAGTGAAACTAGATTTACAGTGAAACTAGAAAAACCACAGAAGCGGGGTTCTGCTTGTGTTTAAGACTGTAACTAAAACTATAAAACCAGCAGCAGCCTGACCCTCTCCTGCTTTCTCTGTTGACAGAAAAGTAGACAAGTATCAATGTCCAACAGTGATTAAATATTTCCTTTTAGTACTCATCAATTATTGACTAGAGATACATTTGCAGAGAGAAGGAAAACATTGTTTCCAATGCACAGTTTTCTGCTGGGGGTGGTTAGTTCCTGTGAAGGAGTTCAGTGGGTCACTAACACCAAAATAAGGATTAGCCTTCACAAGTCACAGTGCAATGCAGTGCTCGCACAAACACTGCTCTAAGGACACATATCCTTTATCCCCAACACTCCTGGTTTTCATACACACACCCCTAACCACATTACTTTAAGCTGCATCAGACCATCATGTAAAAGCAGCCTTCTCTCCCAAGTTTCAGCCCTGGAAGACACCCTTCAGATCCTGCTCTTCCTCTGCTGGAGGCATTCCTCACCTGCTATACCAAAAGCAGACAAAATCCTCTGTGCAGCAGGGGAAAGGTTATAGCTCAGGTAAGCCCTAGGATGCTGTTAAGCAGTAAAGGTGGAGGGCATGGGCTGCAGGAGTCCACCACCACCATCCTGGCCAGCCACGAGGAGATGGCTTGTCCAGAAAACACTAGGATACTTTAGCAACCACAGCTCAAAAGGAGCACTCCAAACCATCAATGAGATAAAAAGCACCAAGTTCTACTTACATAAAATTCAACTAAATGTGGGCAGATCTGCACATAAAAATAATCCCTAAAACATGTACTTCCCCTAGATTTTTGGAAAAGAAACAGATGTAAGCCCCAGATTTTTATGTCTACCTACCCTTTGGCAGTTTTCAGCTTTCCCTGTGCATGGCACACATCACAAAATATCAAGTTCATGACAAAAAAAAGTGAAGAGTCATCCAGTTATAAAAAAAGGAAGAAAAGGAAAACAGAAGGAAAAAGGTTGCCATAACCTCAGGACAGGAATTCATTACATGAAACACAATTAATTTATAGCATAAGAACCACCTCAAGTGAGATGAGAGTCTGATAACACCTCTAACAACTGAGGAGAGTCACATCGATCTTCTAGGCCAAGGACCACATCCCCCATCATTGACGTTCTGCAGTTTGGATGCTACGCAATGACTGAACATACCAGAATGACACCGAACGTTACAAAACCCCTTTACCCTGCTCTGAAGGCCACCCATAAGGGAGAACTCAATTCCTACAGTTAAGCAAACACAAAAGGGAAGCACTTTGAAAGTTACCTACCTTTTCTCACAGCGTTGCACTTCAGCCCATCGGATCTGCCGAAGTCTATGCTTACGTAAGCTCCACTGTCCAAACCTGAAGTACCATTCTGGAGGTGGCAAGTTGGCACTGTAGTACTTGCCTCACAGCTTATAGGATCATCACGTAAATTCAGAGCGATGTAGTTTAAGCCATTCTGAAATCCGGTTGAGGTATCCCTGGACATTTTGCTTTCCTGACCATCGGAAACGTTCTCATCCGGTTTTAACCAAACATTGTCAAACGAGGCAGAGCTATGTCGTTTGCTACTATCAGTAAAGAAAGAGGAAGAAGTCGTCACAGTCCCAGCTGAAGAGAACGTTTCCGAACTGTGTCTCCTCCTGCCTTGAGGATCAGCTCGAATCACTTTCGGTCCCATAGGAGGTTCAGAGCTAGGAACAGGGAAGCTACTGCTCCCAGGATAACGATCAACAATGCAGAGTCTGTTAACAATGGAAGGAGGACTATCCATCTTTACATGCTTGTCAGATTCAGTGTCAAATGGCCGAGGCGGTGTTGCTGCCATGTTGAACGTCATCTCTGTGTAGTCATCAGTCCTGTTACCGGCAGTGCTAACGCAAGCAGTACCAAAGGAGAGCCTGGCATAGCCAGGGTTTGGTTGGTTTCTAGGAATACTGGAACTTGCATAAATTGAAATATCTGTTAAAGAGTTAGACAGATCCTTTGCTGCTTTTGGTGACTGTACATCCAAGTCAACACTCATGTAATCTGACAGCGGAGACTGTCTGTGGTCACTGCTTGAGCCCAGAGATGACGGCGATCCTTCAGCAGATAAGGAATAGGGTGTATTACTGGCCTTTTCATTAAAATCAATATTTATGTATTCACCAGGACTTGCTGGCTCTGGTGGAACTGTACGATCATACATTCTTGGGATAGTGTTACTCCCTCTTGTACCTAGAGGGAGTCTTGTGGGCCTCGGAGCCCTGTTCTGCACCAGTCCTTCATCTGAATCTTTCGCTGCTGGCAATTTAGAAATGCCATTGGCCAGAGTCTCACTGCTGACCCCTTTTACATTTTCTGGTCCAGCATACAAGAGTTTCCCAGGTGAAGACATCGGAACATATTCACTGTGGTCACCACTTTGTCCTGATGACGCCTTAAAGCTTCGGGGCAATGAAAAATATGAACTAAAACCTTTGGAAACAGAATTGGCATGAACATAACTCAAATCACCGGGGTGCTTTGAAGCTGAATTACCAGGTGACATATCCATGTACTCATTGTTCACGATCTTCTCATTGCTTCCTTTAGAAACAAATCCAGTTAAAGGACTCCGTACCGGTGAGGAGCTTGCCTTTGGAAACATCATCATATATCCTCTGGAGTCAACCTGAGATGGTGACCAAGAGTTGTTAATCTGTTTTGGAACAGACATAGTTTTAGGAGTCATTGGCAAATAATCACTGTTGTTGGATAGAGAAGATGCAACTCCTGGCATCATCGGCATGTACCCATCATCCCTGGCTTTGCTCCTACTTTGGTTGCACACAGAATCAAGGTTAGCATCATTGTACTCCAATTCGTTGTTATCTTTCAGTTTTGGTGTTTCAGAGTAAAGCAATCGCCCATGGCCTCCCACAGAATCTTCCTCTAATGAAGCCGTAGTTTGTGTTGTCTTCTGTTGCACTGCTGCAGAAGTTGGCTTTGTTAGAGAGTAAGTTCTTTTCCGGAAACACTTTTCAGCCTCCATATAATCATCTCTTGGGCCATCATCTGCCTGTTGCTTAGTCATGGACATGTACTCACTCAGACAGTTCTCCTCTCTGATGGGCGGTGTGTTTCCCAGGGAATCTGGAGTACTACTCCTGACCCGGAAGTACCTAAAATCTCCAGGGCTAGAGCCATATTCATCAGAAGAAATAAATCCCCCATCACTTGGGGAACCACAAACAGATGAGCTAGAAGGCCTGGTCAACATGTCGGAAGCAGAGCCATGGCCGCTGCTGGAAGAAACACTGATGGGACTTGTAGTAGAAGGAAAATGAGAGACGGGCAGAGAAGCAGACCTAGTATAGTAAGATGAGCTGAAAGCTGCTCTCACGTACCTTCCACTCCCCTCTTGCCGACCCAGGTTCATCCTTGCAGTATTCAGATGGATGAGACTTCCAGTCACTGACCTAAAAGGTCTAGTCATGGTTCCTTCTCCTTCGCTGGATGTTCTGAAGCGATAGGAGCTGCTGCTTTTGGTGGTAGGAGGAGTTCCTCCGGCAACACTTTCAGTTCTAGGTCTCCTCTGCAAGCCTGTCTGACTGGGTGGCAGGTTGCCCAAGTGCCTCCTAGTGGTGATGAAGGAGATGGGATTGGTACCACTACCACCACCAGAAGACTGGCTCTTGCTTCTGGGCCTGAACTCTGCAAAAGCTTTTAGAGCTTTCATGGTGTCCAGAAAAGTCTCATGCATGTTCTGGGCAACCACCGAATCATCCACTTGCATCCAGAGCTCTCCAGGTCCAATAGAAGCAGACCTGCCCACTTCAATGAAGAAGAAATTCTCTGAGTGTCCACAGCGGCGAATATTCATCAGCTGCAAGTGGACGGAGGGCACCTCTGAGTTCAGCTTGACGAGATGGATGGCCTTGCTGGAGAGGCACAACCTATACACTCCTGTCAAGTTTTTTGTTTGCCCCAGCCCTTTGGGCTTCACATTGACCTGCCACACCTCCTTGAAGACAGTGCCAGGCCTCAGGGCCACTCCATAGTGCTCATCGTCTTCGTCCAGCTGCTGATCGGCGTGGTCCTCTTGTTCCAAGAAGCCCCTCTTGCTCTGGCTCATGAGCTCGCTGATGGCCTGGTACCAGGCCTCCTGCTCAGCCTCGCTTTCCGCCAGCATGGCAAAGTACTCATCCTTGGTGTACAGGGCGATGATATGCTTGTGCTTGGCATCGGCACGCCGGCTCACCGTGAAGCACTGGTACAGTGGGATGACCCGTTTAGGCGGGGGGCAGCCCAGGGTTCCCCCAGACCCCGCCGCCCGGGCGCTGCTCTTGAACTTCTTCTCGCTGTCGTAGTACTCGAGGCGAGCGGGGCCCAGGCGGCTCTCGGCGCGCAGCACGAAGTAGCGCTTGTGGCCGTGCTTCTGCTTGCGCAGGTACCCGCACCTCCGCACGTCCTCCGCGCCTGCACCGACACCGCCCGCGGGTAGCCCGCGGCCCGCACCCTGCGCGGGGTTCTGCCCACTGCGGCCCTCGGGACACAGCGAGGCGCTGGGCGAGCGGCGCAGCAGCAGCAGCAGGTGGTGGGGCTGAGGGGACGGACAGCGCCCCGCATCGCCCCCCGCTGCCGTTGTCGCCGCTGGCTCC
>VZRI01002656.1:222639-290729 GCA_013397515.1 Upupa epops
CGAGGGGTGTTGGGTGGGATGCGGTGCGATGCGATGCGATGCGATGGGAGCGGTCTCAGCTCCTACAGCCTTTCGGAGCCTCTGAGCTCCTCGAATCCACCCCTAGACTGCTGCTTGTCTGGCTGCTCTGTAGAGCAATATGTCCTGCCCGATCAGCCACTGACCTAATCCCTGAGTTCAAGATCAAAATACAGCGGGCGAGAAGAGCCGTGGAGCTGTGCATCGCGCTGTGAGAGGCGTCGGCGTGTGGCGTAAAATTCGCTTCCCCACTGGCAGTACCGGTTGTGTTGTGAAAACAGATGGTAAGCACTGCCAGGTGCACTGAGGTTCCCCCGTTCAGGAGAGCGCTGGAGGTGGGGGTCCGCTCTTGGCGCTTTACCTGTCTCTACGACCCTGATCTTCGTCACCTCATTAATTCCACCCGCTGCCAGCCCACCAAGTGCCCTACAAGAGGCGGCTAATGGGCTCAGAAGCCCACGGGCACCACAGGTCTGTGGGCCTTGTCCTGCACGTGCTGCAGCAAAGCTATAGTTAGAAGTGGTGGAGGTGCCCATCTACATAGTGCCTTCTCATATTTAATAACAGTGCACATGTCAGAGGTATATTTGAGTAGAGTTTGGAGCCATGTACGTGTAAAAATACTTCTTTTTTTCCATAGTACAACTTTAAAGATCATTTCCCTGGCCGGTAATGTTGACCATATGTCTCTGCACTTGCTCTGCCTTCATTGCACTGAAGCACAATGTACTTGATTTGCTTTCAAGGTTATTCTTTGTCTACCTCACCTCTGATTCTTGATTTAGGTGACAACTCTAAGGAGTCCTTGATACTGGCTTCTACTACCCATGTTTTTTGATCAATAGCTCTGTTTTTTTCATTCTGCATCTCCAATGTGGGGAAAAGATATTTTTTGGAGTCTCCAGTAACTCCATTTGGAACATGACGTGCCAAATCTTGCACTCACAATATTGGTTGTTAATGTCTCATTATTTCTTTGTACCTCTCCAGCCTCTATCTGCTTGCTGCCTGCTCATCATGTGTTTAAACTGCAATCTATTTTTGTTGTGGTTTTTTTTTCAGCATCTAATATGTTCTTGTCTGTGATTGTAGTTATGGCAAGACAGGGAATAAGTTGTAACTACAGGAATGTAATTATTCCCAAGACAAGTACTATAAACATTAGGAAAGTGAGACTAAATTTAGTTTTTAAAGATATTCAAACATGTTAGGGTGAAAATGCACAACTAAGCACCCCACTAAGACTGATTCTGCCATACAGTGTTGACATGCCATAGCTATGCAATTACATTGCATCATATTTTTGATAGCCCTAACAGAATTCAGCTGGGGATTGGAGTTGTATTCCTATTGTTTTTCATTCTATTCCACCTGCTGGTGGAGCTAAGGTTGCTCAGCGTGTCCATGTGTTGTATAGATGACAATTTATAAAGTAGTTTTAAAGTTTTAAACATATTGAAGCCATAATACTACAGAGCAAGGTGAGCTGTGTTTATTGAGTGTGTATTCTAGCTGGTTGCTGCAGGAAATGTGAGAGGAAGAAAGGATATTATTTGAAGTAAAGGGCTTGGGGTTTCTATTTTGTTTATGGTTGTATTTAGCCACCGTAATGTGGGCTTGCTTGACAGTAACTGCGCATTAGCTGTCTCTGCATGTGAGAAGAAAGGTATCAGTGTGTTCCAGGCAAGTCTTGTGCTTGTTAAATTGCACTTGCAATGTTCTTGCTAGGGAGTTGGGAAACCTATGTATGCATTATTCAGTCATGGAGAATTTGGGGGTGGATGACATGCATGAAGAGAACAGAGCTAAGCTAAAATTTTCTCAGCTTCCATTAGGAGGAAGAATCATTTATTTTATCTCTCTTCAGGTGAATACACCTTTGATACACTTACTGAATCAAAGTTACCCATTGTCTGTGCTAATTCTTTCAATTTTTGTAGCTCATGTAAAATGAGCACACAGCCAGAGTTTATTCTGTCATGTCAGTGCCCCACTGTTCTAAAGAGTCTGATTTTTTTCACTCCTACTTGTAGAAACCAATACAGCCTGAGTCTGAAATGTTTCCATGACTGGGATTGTACTGTCTTCTAGGAGCTGTAAAGGGAAATCAGGATCCCCTCTTCATGTCTCTTGATCTTCCCTGGACCTGAAGAACCTGTAGGTCATTGAGCTGAAGATATGTTTGCTTTGTGTTTCATTTATTTACTCTCTCTACCCTGCTAATTGTCTGCATGAGGCAGGGACTGTAATAGACCAGAAATTTGAAATTATTTCTTTCGTTATATATATATATATATATATGAAAATTAAGTAGTTGGTAGTTGCACTGTTGGGCCAAATGGGAGGTCATATGTGTAACTGCTGCAGAAGGACTGTGGAAGAGGTAATGGGTTCCTGCAGGTGTCTTTGAAATTCCACAAAGAGCAACATTATTCATTCAGTTAAGATGTATCAGGTGGATAGCTCTGGATACAATGTCCTGTGATTTATTGCTCATTTCTTTTAGCTTCCCCACTTTATGTTATGCTTATCCTCAGTTGTATCTACAGGAGTGATTACCCAATAAAGGGCAAAAAAGTAATCGGTTTTGTTGAGTAGTGAAACACAATCCTAGCCCAATCTTAGACTGACGTGTTCCTATAAAGGAGAGGAACTCCAGATTAATGTAGGAATTTATAATAAAAATGCCCCAACCAAAGGTGATTCTGTGAAAGGTGTCATAGATTTTAATTTCACATCTTGCACTGTTTCACTACTTGTAGATTTGTGTGAGTTTTGCATTTTTAACATAATTGTTTGCCTGACATCTCTCAGTCTATCTTGTTCTTTGATTCTTTCGTCATTAACTGGAAACAATAATTCATTCCTTCCTTAAACAAGTATTTTTGGAGATAATATCCATGAATGAGTGAGAACCTCATACATTACAGAATAAATATCGATTCAGTGTAAAAGCCAGCCTGAGGAAGCCCAAGAAATGTATAGAGTCTAATGTGTGTCAGAAGTCCCCTAAAGGTGTGTTTTCCAGGCATAAGCTTCACTCATCAGGTCTTCCTTGCTGGGTTGAAATCAGAAACTGGAAGCTTCACAGCATTTCTTGTGATGCTCCTTTATGAAAACAAATAGATTTGAATGTAAGATGTTTAGACACAGAGATTAAAGTCAGCTCTATTAGTTTCAATTAGATAGAACTGGGGATGCTCAGCACCTCTCTAGTAATGCAGCTCTAGTTGTTTACTTGTTCCACTGTACTCCTTTCACCATCTATCTGATCCCATCACATAATTGTCTGCAGAAAATACTCAGTTGCTCGGTTTCTTTACTGTTTTGTGCAATTGGGGATAGTGTCACCATGCAGTGAAAAGAACCACAGAATGCTGTTTTTCAAAGGCATAGGGTTGAGTTTGCGAAACGATTTCTCACTGGATCAGGACTGAATAGTAATATTATTCTGTCTGTGTTTTCCTATTTACGGTGAGTTGCTATTTGGGTTATATAGCAGTGAGAGCTTTGGGATTATGGGACATATTATGCAACCACTTTAGTGAAAGAAATATAAACGTGTCCTTTTGTGGTACAGCTTGTGGGACTACATCCAGGTCAGTAAGATACCAAGATTGCTAAAGCAAAGAGACTTCTATTCACTGATTTCACAGATTGCCATTGGAGAATAGCAGCGTAGAGCACAAATTAAATATACTCATTTATATAACTGGAAAGAAAAGGCAGTATAATTAGTGTCAGTTCTCATACATTGATGGTAATGAGCAGACAGGACTGTTCTCATACAGGAAGAGCACTTTGTCCCCAAACTGAGTGCAAATGAATGTTTTCTATTACCTTGTTTGCTAGTACCTCATGTCTACTAAAAAGATGTTATGTGTCGATTAGCCAGCGTGTCTTTAATTCTTTAATTGTAAAGAATTGTTAGTGGGAGTTAAAGTAAATGCCTCTAGATGGCTTATAAATGAGAAATTTGGGGATTATGCTGAATGATGCAGCTTTGACAATGGCTGTATCCATCCTTGATTGTGAAAAGCCTTAAGTTAAAACAAAAAGTGTTTACCTTTCAGTTTCACTTTTCGACCTGGGACATTGCAAGTAACTTGTGTCTTCCTTTCCTGATGGGGGTTACTGTAGCAGCCAAGGTTGCAAACAAAAAGTTGTCTGATGTATCCACTTCTTCAAATGACAGCAGCAGCCCTAGAGTGCCAATACTTGAATACCAGTGGAGGACAGGTTGCTGGTAACCAGAATTTATCTACCAATATCTGTCAAGGGAAATGACTGCGAAGGTGCTTGGCCTAACAGTGGCTATACTTACTGAACTGACCACTACTTTCATGATTTTGTGTGATGTCATTTTCACTTAATTCCTTTATCTTCTTTTACTGTATAATTTACAGAAATTGGCCTTTTGCAGAAAGAACCCCATCTAATCTGTAGAGTGAAATACATTGAATTGGTAATCTAGTTATGGCCAACAAAATAAATTTCTGAGAATAATTCCCATTCAGTCACCTAACTGCATCTGTATTATCATTTTTCTTATGTAAGGGCATGTATTTTAGAAGTTTATGAACAGCTGAGTTAAAAAAAAAAAAAGAGGTGGAGTGTGCAGTTGTTAATTGACTCACTCATTATTTATATTTCTTGTACTTTCTGGTATGAGACTGTGCAGTAGAGTCAGGTTGTGTTAGGACTGTGGTGGTGTGTAGTGCACACCTGAGCTTAAGAAAGGCCTTTATCAGAAGAGGAAGAATCATTGAACTTAAAATATTTGAAAGAGTAAGTCCTGGCATACAGAATCCTATTTCACAGAAGAGCTAGTATAGCCACATGTTGTCTTCTTTTTCAGCTGAATCTGAGCTTTATGTTGGAGAAGCTGGGCTGGTATTTTTATTGTATGATGTCTTTGACCAACAGCTCAGAAATTCCTCCACTTGTCATCTACAGGCAACATAATCTATTCCAGACCTCCTGTCAGTAGGAAATAATACTGTAACTTCACTATTGCTTTTTGGTTTTAAACAAATATGGCCAATTTCCATTGCACAGTAAGTGTCAGCTTAAGGTAGTTGTGAAAATAGTTTCAGTCAATAAAAACATGTGGTAGCTGCAGGGTGGGAGTGCCTTTGCTCCTTGCCACACAGAGCCATTGCCATTTGTACACATTTGCAGGCAAGGCTGGAAGTGGATTTGCACAGGTTTCTCTTACTTGCATACTATCACTTAAATACAGGTAGCCTATGCAAAATATTGAAGGGATGGCTGATGTCTTGAACCAAGAATGATTCAGGTTATAGTACATTGATCAAAAAAACTTAGCATTCCAGAGCACAAATACCTACGAAGAAGTAAAACAATTGTGTGGAGCTCTGCAGGAAAGCACAGGATGAAGAACTCTTCTCTGCCCGGGCTGCCACAGAGGTGCTTGCATCAGCAATTTAGGTTTAAGCATTAGCATTAAGCTCAGTTTTGAAGAGGACATTCTTGGAGCATGCAAATTGAATTCCCTTTTGATTATTCTAAACCAAAAGATGCATTCCAGAAATGTAATCGTGGTGCCTATGTTGGTGCAGTTAGCTGTTTAAATTAAATTTTCATTCATCCCTACTGACGTGCTTTGATTTGCAATGTGTAGCAGTCTTGGAGCACGCAAACTGACTTCTGTTTACATTAAATTAGAGCAAAAGCTGTGGTACAGCAGCAAGATGGTGGGTTATCTATTCATTGATCCAGCCTGGAACTACTGTCTGGTAAACTGAAAATGTGTGTAAAGTGCACACTAAGTTTTCAACACAGACTCTTTGCCATACTCCAGGCCCAGTCTGCTGTTCTGTATTTCTAGCTAGTGCAGTTGGAGCCGTAGTGCACTCCAGCTGTCTGTGGACAGTCAATCCGCAGGACCAAATTAAATTTGGAGTAAATCTGTGCAGTAAGGAGTTTGCGTCCTCAGCACTGTATATTTTGTGTTGCACTGTACTGCTTGTTGAGGCAGGTAGCTATGGTAGAACAGTTCAGGCTAGCAGGTAACCTCAAAGGGAGGAATAAGGAGTAAACAAGATAACTCCTGTTCCACTCAGAAGAGAATCACCTGTAACTACAACCTGTCTTCCTCACAGAAGTAGTTGCCATATGGAGGTTATGTCACATCTAGTTATTGCAAAGTGAAGTCATGCTCAGGAGAAAATAATGTGTTATTTAACCCTTGTGGAGTTGGTGCTTCTGAGCTCCTCAGCACATTTCAACACGTAGGGTAATTTGGAATCTGTGCTTACAGTTCCAAGTACGGGACAAAATGAAGCCTTCCCAGTTCCAAGGGAGCTCAGAAAGAAATTATGACTCAGAGCCAGTGCTCTGAATCATGTTTCCCTTGAGCTGTGGCATTGCACAAGTGGGGAGTGTGCACTCAGCCCTTTGGCAGATGAAGCATATTCCCTCCCTCATGTCCGGTCAGCTCTTGGCTGACACAGAAAGGAGAAAAATGATGGTTATATTTACTTCCGACCCAATTTCCCCAATGTCTCCACTTGCTCATGGAAGGAAATGATGTGTCTTCAAGATTTGTTCATTAATACTGTGGCCTTAGCATAGTGTTCAGGAAGGATGGCATTCTGGTGGAGACCTTGCAACTGACATACACAACTTTGTGACCATCAGATGCCTGAGTGTTCTGTGTGTTTTACTGCTCACGTGTAGGGGATGGGACACCCTACTTGCTTGTTACGTCTGAAACTAACACTTGATTCTTGGGCACTCACTTTTCACTCTATAGCAAGCCGGTCTGTCATCACGACAGAACATACCAGCAGCACCTATGTGGTTGACAAAGTACCATTTAATTTCAGGCAGATTTGGCACGACTAGTAGTCACGAACTAAAATACCAGGTACTCATATTTGTTTAATTGTAACTTTTCTTTCCAACAAATGAGTTGTGCAAACCAACAAAAATAGCCATTTCTTGTATGTTAAATTTAAAAATCTAGCAACACAAGCAAATAATCGTCTGATCAGCTCAGCAATGACTTAGCAGATTCAGTCAGCACGTTTTACAGAAGAACAGTGATTTACCGGTAAGTAACTGAGATTAAAGTATTCATTTCTTAGTATTACATCAGGTAGTAATGCACAGGTCCATTGTTCTTAGTGGTTAAAGAGGTTAATGATTCTAGGAACCTAGTAGGAATTGAGCATTTAGAATTCCTAATTTGGTAGCACCAGTAATTCTCTGAATCCTGACAGTGAACAGCATTTATTTTCTGTCCTGGATTTTGAAGAAGGAAAATCTACAGTAGGTAAGACAGCATTCGTTCTAATTTGTCCTTTCAGTATTAGGTATCTATACTTATATGGTTAAATTTCAATAAAATATTACCAGAACCACAAAGTGAAGGGACACATTCTGCACCTATCAATACAGGAAGAAATGCATGAAGAAATACCAATTTTTTTCAGTTTAGCCTGTAGGACTGCTTGAGTAAGAAGCTGCCTGCTGACACAAATACAGATTGTGCAATCTAATTTTAAGTATGTAACTTGAAATTCCATTCCTTATGATCCTAACACCTACATTTGTTCTTCAGAGAGACCTTTAACAAATACACATGTAGTTTTCACAAGAAAATAGTTTATGATAAAGCTAGGAAAACAATTATGTTGCAATAAATTGGAAAAACAGGGCATTGTCCCTGAGTGTTTGTTCTGTCTCCAGATGTTTGTCAGGGCCATTTGGTTTTTCTGCTTATTTTTTTCTGCTTGTCAGGTTTGGCTTTCCATCAGTTCACCAAAACAAAAGGATGAATAGAGTAAGTGATAAATTGTCATAATTGTAAAAACTACATTGTGCTGGTGTTTTGGTTTATATCACACTTGCTTTGAACATGTCAGTATAGATGAGCTCAACACATCTTGATGCTGGTGCATGTTGGAGAACAGCATAATTTTTCCTTAGACCCAAGGCTTGATGTGAGAGTAGGGGAGGGGAAAGAGTGTCTGTAAATATGTTTTATCAGTGCAAGATCAATCACGTAAAGACTTTCAGAGCTTTCCTTGCTATGGTCCTTTCAGTATTAGAGTATTTTTCTCAGTGCTTTTTGCAGTTCATTGCTATTTCCATGTATTTGTACAATGCACAGCCACAACATGAGGATTAAATAGTACTACAGGGGCAGTGGGTCTCTAACTTCTATTTCACACTAGATTAGAACAGACTTAGCTCACTTGCTTTTCATAAAAGCATTTGATATATTTTGAAATAAAGTACTACTTCTATCCTAATTTCTTTCCTAAAATAATCCTCACGATTAAATGTACAGGGTGTGCACTTGTATTACTCCATTTCATAGCTTTGAATTTCTCATCTCTGGGCAGTTTGTGAAGGAACAGTGTTCAGAAGATTTGAAAACCTTGCCTAACATTCTGCTGTTGCTTCATAAACCAGGTTCTGAAGTGTTCAGATTCCAAATCTCATTTCTTCTCAAATCTTGCAAAGAGAACATGGCTTTGGATGCTAATTCCTGTAACATAAAAGCACTATGTGGTGTAATGATACTTTATTTCATGCAAGCTTACAAATAAATTGTGTTCCAATTAAGACTCAGATAAAACCACAAACACCTCTGTGTGATTCAGTAAAAGAAAAGACATAGCCCAGTCAATAATTAAAAGATAAGGTCTATACAGATAAGTTCCTTGTTTAGACTCATGGTAAACTTAAAATCCTTGTGTATAGTCAAGTATAGGAGCTGCTGCCTAATTAGGGAAACCTGCTTCTCAGTTTTACTGAAATTAAGAAGCAGAGGAAATAATTCAAATGATTGTAAGGACAACAAATGCTACAAAACCTTTTCATTTGTACTTTTTCAATCCCTGAAATAATTAATGAATTAAGAGCACAGCTCATCCATTTTTTTAGTATACTCAGAACTCCTTTAACTCAGGCTGCTAACCCTAAAGTTTCTCTTTGGCTAAGGGAAGAGCTGTGAATCAATGTTCACACTGTACACTTTCTGTTATTGTGAAGCCTAGTTCTTATCTATAGCTATTGGAGAAGCTAGGCTCAGACAATTATTTGCTCAGATCTGCAGAGACTGCTTTTCTTTCAGCAATTTGCACTCAAGTTACCTGCAGTATTTGAAGAGGTACCCAGGTACTCGATGTGCAACAATCTGGAACTGACTCAGAGCAGCTCAGTGCAAAAAAACAAAGTGACTAATTCTTTGTAGAACCGAGGCTTTGTAACTTCATTGTGAGTCATCATGACAACTCAAAGTGACTTAGCACAGAAGTAAACAGATTGAAACAGGGCACTCGGTTTCAAAACAAACATAACTTGGTTCTTCTGTCAGAATAACCTTGGTAGCACTAGTTAACAAACGTGTCTCCAGTAGGCAGAGTGGTTTAGAATCTCTAGAAGGCTATCAAAGTGGAATCTGAGAAGTTAAGGGAAAGTGAGGAAAGAAGGGATGACAGAAAGAAGGCAGGTTATGTTCTTAGCCTTTAAAAATGTCACAGGTAAAGTAGGAGAGGTTGTCTAGTAGCAAGATTGGAAGTGGAAGAATAAAACTGGAATTGGTGGCAATAAGATGCATAGGGAAGAGGTAAGGGAAATCTTTAGTAATTTGCTTCCCTGATGTATTCTAGCCACCCTTAATTAGTCCTTCACATTCTGGGATCAAATAAATAATTAAACTAAACAGTAACATTAATCCTACTTTATTCAGCAAATATTTGTCTCTGTGTTAAAAATTTATGATCCTCTATCTTTCTTATGCTGTCTTAAAGGTAAATATTAGTACCTGTTGAGCATGATTCTGACGTGGGTGCATGGTTGATTCTGCCACCTCCAGATTATAGGAACAGATCTTTCATTCAGTGCTGCTAGTGCAGATTTGGAGCATTGGACCCGAAGTTAATGATCTGCAAATCAATATGGAAATAATGAGTTACCCCTGAATTGCTGTTGTGGTAGTATGCTTTTGGCTTTGCATGTTTATTTTAATATTATATAACCGTTTTGAAATCTTTACTCAAATGAGTCTGGGCATGTCTGTGTGGACAGACACAGGTTTCGATGCCTGTATTCTGAGGTAGCCAGCCATGATCAATCTTGACTCAGCACTAACTCTGTAAGAAACCTTGTGCAGCACCCAGAAGCAGTTGAGGTGCGTTTGCACGAAGGCTAAGATGTCCAGCTATTCAGTGAGGCTGGTGCCAAGCTAGTTTAGCTTAGCGTACTATACAAGTAGCGTGAGTTCAGGACTGCCAGCATGTCTGTTTAGTACTCATGGTCAAAGCATCCTCACCAGGGAACAAGGGCTCCAGCACAGAGAAGAAATTTAATATAGAACCTATAAACACAAATTATGGGTATCTAAATTAATAGATTTAGTCGTTAGATAATCAGCAGTAGCACTGAGTACATTATAGCACTTTAGGTAATAATTTGGTCTGTTACACCTATACACTACACCTCTGTAATTAATATATAAATATATATTTTGGTATAGAAAGCCATTTTTCCTGAGCTGGTATGTCATTTAATGTCTTGTTTCACACAGGGTGCAATTGCTGCAGCAGTGAAAAAAGTAAATAAATCGAACCAAACTCCAAAAAGGAGCAATGTTGAATATCTTGTTCTTTGAGTCACATAATTAGCAAGAGGTAACATGTTAATCACTATAACATTAAGAAAGCCCATCAGCATGTTAGTTTAAATTCTTTTGTGTTTGAGGTAGAATCATGTATTATCTCAGAAACTAAGCAGAGCTGGTCCTTGTCTGTACTTGAATGAGAGATGTGTAAGAAAAAGTCATCATATTATGAGAAAGGATGTCAGTGGTTTCAGAGATTTCATCATTTCAGTGGGGTGAGAACTAAAGTTGTGGCTGCTGTGGCATTAAGGAAACAGTCTGCTGTTTCCATGGTGGGGATCCAGTCTGTGCCATTGCCATTATATTTAGGAAGACTTTTTGTCTTGAATGCTTATCAGTCTCCTCATGACAACAAAAAAAATTTAGTAGGTCTTCATTGTGTGATGTGTACAATACAAATATGAACCCAGAAATAACACTTCAGATGGCCTCAAAATTAGGAACTGTAGAAAACCAGGACAGAAAGATAAAAGGACAGAGTCTGTTAAAGGCAAGGCAAAAGAAAATTGAATGACATTTGAGCAGAATCAATCAAAAAAGTTTGAAGTCTTACTACGTAAGTTAATAAAGAGCAAGGCAGGCAGACAGACTGTTTCATGGAGAGTACAGTCACTGCACTTTAGAAATGGCACTTTTCTGAAATAAAATGTGGAGTAAAAGTCACCTTTGTTGACAGTTTCAGAACCACATAGTAGTCCAGAATTCACTCTTAGTTTTACTAGACTGGGTTTGGGTTTTCTCATTTTTTCAAAACTGTTTTTAAGTCCAGAGGATTTGATTTCTGTTGATGATTAGCTCTGTCACTGATCAACCTAAAAAGAGACAGATTTAGGACATAAATGTCTTCAAGTAACATTGAGATTGCTAAAAATAAAAGGGAAATGATATGTCTGAAATGTTGGATAATAAAAATCACAAGGAAATTTTTAATAGATAATCTTTTCTTCTATTATTGTTTGTTTTGTTCCAGTTGATTAAGTCAAAATACCTTTTATCTTCATCCAGAAACTCCTGTTCCTACTCAGCTGAGAAACATACCCTTCACTCTTTCACCACATCTCTCTCTTTGGTACTATTATTTCCTCAGTAGGAAATCAGGGCAGACCCCTCAATGATTTCAATATCATTAATGAACATTATTATCGATCATAAATCTGATGATTTAAAATTCAGCAGTGTTTCTTAATATCTTTGGAAATATTGGGGCAAATATACCTGCAATCCTGACTCCTTAGGTGCTTTCTGGAGACATGGTGTAATGCAGTGCTTATAATATGTTGTTGAATTAGATTCACACTTAAATCGTTTAAACAGTTTTTGCCTCTGCTAACTTAGGTGGGGAAAAAAAACCCACTGTTTTTAGACAGGTTTTGATTTGCTTCCAAATGTTTGAAGCAAAAGTTGCTACAGGAGTTTTTTTGGGTGGTATTTATTTATAGAAAATCTTAGTTCTAATGCAAAGGAGAGCTGACAGAGAGTTGATTTCAAATGAATGCTAGATAATATTCTGCAGCAACATCATATCATCGTGATACTTTTAAAATAATTGTATGTTGGAGTAATGAATAATTCCAGATAGCAAGGAAGATTGCTGAAGGCTGCTCGCATTTGCGTGGGCAAAGGTAAAATACACGTTTAACCACATTCATTCTCAAACTTCATGTTAAGCAAATATCACATTTCCTAGGTAAACATACTGGATTTTTTTAAATCTAATTTTAAATTTAAATTAATATTTTTTACTATTCACACAGTTAATAAATTATTCTCCTTCTTGGGTCTACAGTCCCTTGCAATAATGTATTAACCAGAGCTGCTGTGGGGTGGCACAGAGTGGCATAAGCACTTCTGTTGTGGTAGTGGGTGCAGCCTAAAACAGGAGGTTAGGGTAGAGTTGTGCTTGTACATGTCAGTTAATCGTCGTTCTGCAAGCTGGAGAAAGAGAATTCTATCTTATCAGTGTTAAGTGCAAAAAGGGAGGCAAACTAGTGCTTTCACTGCAAAACAATAACTTGAGTATATCAGAGAATTTCACCAGACAATACCCTGGGCTCACCTGCATAATAAGTCTAGAGCAGCTTCACACTTCTGGATAGAGATAGGAAATACTTTAGGATTTATATTTGCACCAAATTACTTCTTTTATATCTTAAGTCTGGTTAAATCTGGGTTAAAAGCTGGCTGGATGATTCATAGATTCATAGACTGGTTCAGGTTGGAAGAGACCTTAAAGATCATCTAGTTCCAACCCCCCTGCCATGAGCAGGGACACTCCCCACTAAACCAGGTTGCTGAAGACCCCATCCATTGTAGCACTGAACACTTCCAGCAGGGAGGGGGCAGCCACAACCTCCCTGGGTAACCTATTTCAGTGCCTCAGCACCCTCACCACGAAAAACTTCCTTCTGACTTCTAGTCTAAAAATCCCAGCTGGAAACCATTACCCCTGGTCCTAGCATTACAAGCCCTTGTAAACCGTCCCTCCTCAGCTTTCCCAGGCACAGAGAGTGGTTGTGAATGGTGTCCAATGACCAGCGGTGTCCCCCAGGGATCAGTACTGGGCCCAGTTCTGTTCAACATCTTTATTGATGATTTGGATCTTGGGATTGAATCTACCCTTAGTATATTTGCAGACACCACCAAGTTAGGGGGAGTGTTGATCTGCAGGTGGGGAGGAAGATGCTGCAGAAAGATCTGGACAATGGGCAGAGGCCAACAGGGTAAGGTTTAACAGGGCCAAGTGCAGGGTCCTACACTTTGACCGCAATAACGGGCTGCAGCTACAGACTGGGGGATAAGTGGCTGGGGAGCAGCCTGACAGAGAAGAACCTGAGGGTACTGGTTGACAACCTGCTGAACAAGAGCTAGCAGGGTGCCCAGGAGGCCCGAAAAGCAAATGGTGTCCTGGCTTGTATCAGCAATAGCGTGACCAGCAGGATTAGGGCTGTAATTCTCTTGTACTGGGCACTGTGGTAAGGCCTCCCCTTGAGTACTGGGTGCAGTTCTGGGCCCCTCACTTCAAGAAAGAGATTGAGGGGCTGGAGCAGGCCCAGAGGAGCAACAAGGTTGGGGAACAGACTGGAGGGAAAGTCTGATGAGGTGAGGCTGAGGGAGCTGGAGTTGTTTAGTCTGGAGAAGAGGAGGCTCAGGGGGGACTGCATTCTTCTCTATAACTCCCTGAAGGGAGGTTGTAGTCAGATGGCGGTTGGGCTCTTCTCCCAGGCAACTAGCGCCAGGATGAGAGGGCAGGGCCTGAAGCTGCCAGGGCCTGAAGCTGCTCCTGCCTGGAGCAACCAGGGCAGTGGTGGAGTCCCCATCCCTGGAGGTGTTTAAGACTGGACATGGCCCTTACTGCCCCAGTTTGGCTGATATGGTGATGTTGGGTCATAGCCTGAACTGGATGAGCTCAGAAGTTTTTTTCAGCCTCAATAATTCTGTGATTCTGTGATCTAATGGTTTTGTTAGCATGACCTGCTTTACCCCTGTGCTTTGCTGCCTTCACACAACTCTGATACTATGTGCTTCCCCCAAGTTCACCTTTGTGAAATGCTGTCTTGATTAATTTTACAGGAAATATTTTTTAATATTGTTTGACAAGCTACAGCTGGTTTGGATATCAAAAGAGTTGAAAGCTGATGATGTCTAAAGTTGCTTTGCTAAAACTCGGGTATGGATTTGCTGAAAACTGAAGAACAGGTGGCAAAGTCTATAACATTTTGACTGCAAATGCAGTAGGAAAAGCTGTACCTCTGGTAAGTATTTTTCACGAGCATTTTCTAGAAGTCTTTACGCCTATGGATGTTTATATGCAGTCTAAGTGCTCTTGCAAAAACTTGGTGGACTGTATTGCCATAGCTGCTCATAAATATTTGCGCTTCTTGCTAATTCTATAGAATGCTGAAATCATCAGTTATGATCTGGCTGAACAGGGGGCAGTGCTGGTGTGCATATAACAACTGATACATAAAAAATATTAACATTAAATCTGTAAAAGTGACATTTTTAGAAGGACTTGGAATTTTGGGATTCTAAAAGAAAAAACAATAGAGATTTTTGGTAGATAGCCCTTCATTTCTCTGTATTCCCAACTATCACAGAATGATTTAGGTTGGAAGAGATCTCAGAGGCCACCTAGTCCCAATCCCTTACTATGGGCAGCAACACCTCTCAGCAGACCAGATTGCCCCATCCAACCTGAACTTGAACACTTCCAGGGATGGAGCAGCCACAACCTTTTTGGGCAAACTGTTCCAGTGCCTCAGCACCCTCATGGTAAGGAATTCCTTCCTAAGATCCAATCTAAAGGAAGAAATTTGAGATTTCATTTGAGAAAGAATGCTAGAGCCTGCTCATACAAGCAGAATCAAGTAAAAGTGCCAAAGATGCAATGTATTTATCTGCATTTAAAGCATCTAATAGAGCTCTGCTTCTGTATTGCCCAAAAGGGCAAGAATCTGGCCCTTTGACAGTGTACATTGTCTGACCAAAAAGTGCTGTAGAGCACTGGTGAGTCAGCACAACTGTTCTGGCTTGTTTGTTAAATATTTGCAGGGAGTTCACAGATGAGTAGCTGACAACTAAGAATGAGACTTTAGATATTTATTGATTAAAGAAATCCTAAGATCTTGACTCACCCACAAAAACAAGGCTTTAGAGGAATAACAGAGGGGCACTGAGTTCACAAGTCAGTCAATATTGGGCTGGGATGGAGCCAGCTGGAGTCACAGAGCAACAGTAGTGCCCTCCAGAAGTTAACTGCTGTCTGGGGCTTCGCAAAATGTTTCAGAATCTGCAAGAACAATTTGCTCTAGAAGCACAATTTGTTTAAAACCAAAACAAAACAAAAAACCAGACCCAGTCTGTTTTTTTAACTAAAACCCGGACATTTACACCAGGGAAGTTCTTGTGTAACAGCATATGTATTTACCCGTGGCCCTTCTCCAGTGGCTGTGAAGTAAAGCCATAAGGAAGATGCTTCAGAGGAGGGAAATCACAGCAGCTCTCACAGGTTATGTTGCCTCACAACTGAACAGAACTGAGTACACACTTGTTCCCTAATCAGCCTCTCAGTCCCTGTAGCAGTGTATTTGAAATCAGCTGTAATTCTGTGTTTTGTAATCTCCCATCTGAATGTTAACCATGGTTAGTAATCTTTAGTTTCCAAGATCAAACAGGATTGAGTGCTCTCAGTCTGTGTGAGCAATCTGCCAGGAGGAAAAAAATTATAGAGGCACCTGGTACTCTCAGACTGCCTGTTTTGCGTGTGGTGCTTTGGTTTATATCAGTGTGTACGGAAGGAATATCTGCTCCCAAAGTGAAGTAGGTGTAAGTTCCTGGAAGAGAATGTGTCTGTGGCTAAAATACTTCAGCAGAGTGTTTTACTGAAGTTACTACAGAATCTGGATGAATAATACTTGTACCTACAATGTGCTGGAGCGCTGCGCAGAGCAAACAATGATTCATTCTGTTCTAATACACCTTTTCTTAAATAGGGTGATTCATATCAACACTTCCTTACAGGAACGCACTGTATTTTTGTTACCGAAACCAGACTGCAAGACCCAACAGAAGGTCTCTAGTTTTCTGTAGGAGTTTGTGTTTGTTGAATAGAATGCACAAAGGGAAGCTGACAAAAATGTAAGCTCAGGTCTGGTTTGGATTCCTAGCTGAAAGAAATGGCATTTGTTTTTTTTCAGTAAAGACACACTAGTGAGTCAAAGGTGTTGGATTCTGTGACTTGGGCTTGAGAGACTGAAAGAAAACAAGACCGTATTAGAGTGCAGATTGGGATTTAAGAGGCAGAAGCACTAAGAATCTTTTGTTTGGCTGTTCATATCTTACCAGAGATAATGTAGCAATCACATTGCTCACTGCCTCATCATTAGCTGCTGCAAGACAAAAGTGCTGAGAACCTTAAGGACTAGATAAGGCAATGGGGCTGTAATTCCTTTCATTTCTAATCTGTAAATATAGTTTATGGGAAAAATATACCTTGTATTCAGTGCTGTATCTAGGTTTGAACACCACCAAATCTATAATCTCAGATCAGAATGTTCTTTTCTTTTTTTAATGTTATCTTGCAGATTTTAGCAAGTTGTAATGCTCCTTACAGTTATCTTTTCCAGCTTGAGAGTCAATTGTGCATGGAGCTATTACTGATGGTTCTGTCCAGTAAGCAAGTCCTTGTACGAGCAACAAAGTTGTGTTAAAAAAAAAAAAGTACAGGATCACTGGGAAAATGGAGCAAAACTTACTTGAAAAGACTGTTTTGCTGAGTATGCATTTGGTCTTGTGTTCATAGTCTCAATGTTTCCCAGTGCAGTTTTTTATATATAACCATGGTGTGATGATATTAACCTTGGAAAGATGTGAGAGTGATGGGGAAAGAACCAGGAACAGGGACATGAGAGTACACTAGAAGCAGCACTTTTTCACGAAAGAAGACACAGTGATATCTGGTGAAAAAAATAAACACATATTTATCAAACAAGACTCACCGTTGGTGTCACAGACTTGATGGCCAGCAGATTTGTTGTTGTATAGCAGCCAAGGTTGAGCAAGATCTTGTGTGTAAGAACTAGAGCTGTAAAACTCAAGCAAACAGATTCTACAGGAATTTGAAGATAAGAGATCAGTATTTTTTAGGTTATCCCATGACACACAAGAGATTAGGTCTGTAGGGGCAGGAGCTGATGGGCAGGCAGGATGCTATCTTTTTTTGTCATCAGATAACATGAAGTAAGTTTAGCTGTACCATTAAACAGCCCCTTAGCTGACACACATCACACCTGGACTTTTCTCAGAAATCTGTGTGGAAATGCCTAATACTGTGTGGATATAAAGCCTTGCTCTCCCTTCTTGCCTGCCGAAGTACTTTCTGTGAAGAACCTTAGAATATATCAGAAAGGGGATCTGAGAAGCTCACATGGTTGTGCTTGCCATGCCTGATTCGTGAATAAACAGAGGATCTCAGGATATTTGCTTGGTGCTCTGCAGCGTACAGATAGCTCAGGACATGAAAGCAGTACAGCTACCTTAACGGAGCTCTTTGCTCAAACTCTGGAGGTCAACAGCCTTTGCAAAATAGCTGCACAGCTCCTTTGCCCAGCACTGCTGGGTAAACATTGCCTGTAACCTCCAGTTAAGTTTAGCACAGGTAGATAGCATCAGGTAGCTCTGTTGTGCTCTGCATTGTACTGTGGGCAAACCTTTGGTTTCAGAAAATCTTAATAAAGTATTAATGTGTTGTTATTAGATAAAAAAAACCCCATGATAGTTCCATTGTAAACTGCCTGGCATTCCTGAGTTACCATTCTCATGGCTGATTTGAGTCATCTTAAACAAGGGTAGGGTTCTGTTTGATAACTTGCCTAACTGAATTCCCTAACACCTCAACTAGACTGCTTTGGGCACCCCAGCTAAGCCCATAAGACAGGTTTGAGTATTCCATGACACATTTCAGTCCACAGGTCAGAGACACCCATCCTTTTGGCACCACTCCCTTCTTGTTAAACTCTGCCTTGTAACTGAGCAGAAGAGGATCATAAACCATACCAAGAATATTCTCATTAACCTATGCATGGTCGTGTTACAGTTTTTTCTAAGTTTTTTGTTGTTGCTGTTGAGTTCTCTTACCCTGAATGACTTCCTGCACTCCACCTTCCATAGCTAGAATTGGTTTTTGTAAACTAATACAACGTTTTTAAAGTTCTTTAATCAGCCACCTAACACTGAAGTGCAATGTACTGAGTTATGCAAACCACAGCTCCTAACTGAAGCACAATAGTTATGGCTAAATGAAAATACACCTTGGAAAACTGTGATATGCAAGAGGAAGTATCTGCAATGGTTCCCTCTCTTAGTGTAATAATCCATTATATAATATATAATATATATAATACATATGGATGAGGGAATTGAATGCATCCTCAGTAAATTTTCACATGGCTCAAAAGTAAGTGTCACTGTCAGTCTGCTTGAAGGTACAGTGGTGCTACAGAGGGATCTGGACATGCTGGAGCAATGGGCTGAGGCCAGTAGGATAAGGTTTAACAAAGCCAGGTGCTGGGTCATGCACTTAGGTAACAACAACGCCCCCAGCAATGCTACAGGCTGGGAAGAGTGGCTGGAGAGCTGCCTGGCAGAAAAGGACCAAGGAGTGTTGGTTGTCAGCCGACTGAACAGGAGCCAGTAGAGTGCTCAAGTGGCCATCAAGGCCACCAGCATTCTGGCCTGTATCAGGAACCAGGAGTGGGGAGGTGATAGTGCCCCTGTACTCTACACTCATGAGACCACACCTTGAGTGCTGGGTCAAATTTTGGGTGCCATGATATAAGAAGGACTTTGAGGTGTCCACAGAAGGACAACGAGGCTGGAGAGAGTTCTGGCAAACTGGTGACTGAGGGAGCTGGGGTTATTTAATCTAAAGCAGAGGAGGCTGAGAGACCTTACTGCTCTCTATAGCTACCTAAAAGGAGGTTGCAGCAAGGCTGGTACTGGTCTCATCTCCCAAACTACTAATGATAGGATAAGATGAAATGGCCTTAAGTTGTGTCAGGGGAGGTTTAGATTGGATCGTAGGAAGAAGTTATTTACTGAGAGAGTGGTTGGGCACTGGAACAGGCTGCCCAGGGAGGTGGTGGAGTCACCCATCCCTGGAGGTGTTTAAAACACGAATACATAGGGCACTGGAGGCCATAGTCTAGGGGTTAGGGAGGTTACTGATGTGTTCCTGTACGACTTGGTCTAGGTGATCCTGCTGTGGAAGTGGGATTGGACTAGATGATCTTTCAAGGTCCCTTCTGATCTGTAATGATTCTATGATTCTTTAGAGAATCTTTAAATAAGTCACTTAGCAGTGAATGAGGATAAAACAGTAGATACGATCTAGTTTTATTTGTAAATGGATGTTTAAAAACTCACACATGTCTCCTATAGAAGTGAAACTCTCAGGGGTTAAGAAGAAAGATGCTCACTTTGGTGAATATGTGGTTAAAGGGTAGAGGAAGAGTCAACTATCTGTTTTCAGAGTGGGTTTTGTAGCTGTAAGAGTACGTAGCTCTGTGCAGTCTGGCACCTGATTTTTTATTAAGATATTATTTTTGAGTAGGTTTCACATATTTGTGAAAGACAAGGCCTTTCCGAGATTTCCATTCAGAAAGGAATGGAAAATCATCATATTCTTATTAGATTATGATTTTAGTCCTCTCCTCAGACTGAGGGGAGTTAGAATTTGGAAAAGAAGTGCTGCTTAGACTTTCCGTCATTAGATCCTCAGAGGAAAGCTGGCTCAAGCTGTTGCAGTTACAGCAATATAATAGAAGATTGAAAAGCAGCTGAGGGTCAAATTTAGCCTTACTGTACCTGTGATTTAAGAACATACATAAATGTGGATGTAATTTTAAGTTGTGGATTGAATCAGTGCACGAGGCTGCTTTTCCACAGAAACAGACTGAGGAATTGCAAGCACAGGAGGAGAATGTATCTTTGTACTATTCTGGTAGGAATCTGAATGAACACTATATACTATAATACACAAAGAGAGCAGAAGAAAGCCATGCAGTTTCTAAGACCAACACTACATTAAAAATAGCTGATACACTTTCTATTACTGTTTCTAAAATGAAAACTACAGTTATTGCATATTGATTTGTTTGGAATCCCAGTTCCACAATAGAAGAGGTCTTGACTAACTAAATCACTACATTTACCATAAGGATTCAAAAGAAGACTCATTTTATTTTAATATTCATTTGCCTTCGGGTTTTGGAAAATGTATCATAGTGGAGAAACTGGTCCATGGCAGTAGGGGAGCTGGTAAGCACCCAGCTCCAGTGCTGACTCAAGTGGGTACAAATGAACTGCTGATACAGGGAGTCAGTGGCAACCAGCTCCTGCTGGTGCCATACAACTAGACTAGAAGCATGACATCAATGATTTATCTTTTTTTTAATCCAAAAAACTGGTGCCTAACCACTGTATGTTCTGTCTCCTGTATTTTCCAACATCCTTTCACAGTTCATTTACTCATTAATGTAAAAATAATGGAATGTAGAAGATCGTGCATGGTTAAAACACTGGCATTCATATAGGGGTATTTGATACTGAGTGGCCTACTGAGGCTTTTGCTGTTTCAAAAGTTTCTTTAGGAGGCAAACCCGTCCTTATTAAAATTTTTCTCTTCCTAGGATACTGTGGGATTGCACCTACAGTTATGTGAATTGATCTAGTTCTCTTGATTTTGTAAAGGGCTTTCTCTTCTTGCTGTGAACAGGCACATCTTTGGGCTGTTAACTTCCTACAGCTAGAACAGTAGCCTCCCATGAATTTTGACATATCTTCTGCTGAAGCCCACTATGTGGTGTAGCAATAGTAGTATACACATAATAGTGATGGATTACTTTCTGAAGCATGTTCGCAATTCTCCTCTTCCATTTTATAGTTTGTGGTCACTTCTAACACTAAAATATTGCTAATTATTTTAGGCCATCAGTTTCTTTGTGTGCCTTTGACTCATCCATACTTAACGTTCAGATTTCAAGCAGTGGTTCTGGTCATGTGATCTGAAAGAAAAGTTAATCGATTCTGAGAAGGAAATATACCCATTTCTCGAATAGTTTCTCAAGTATCTTTAAGTGCATTACTGAGGAATTTCCTACTGCACAAGAATTTACAGGACAATCCATGCAGCACTAATTTACAGTCAAAACACTATTTTATTGAACAAAATCCTTCAAATGTACAAAAAGCTACAAGAGGTGTTTTCACTGACAAGCAGGCAGGGAGAAACCCCCACAGTGAGTGGTGCAAAATATTTTTGTTCCTTCTAGTGTCACAGGTTGGGTTAGATTAGCTCTGGAAGCAGGGCAGTGCGCATTTTATATTAACTATTATCATCCCACAGGTAGAAGTGTGCTCACTGAAAAGTATCCAGGTTCATTCCCATGTGATCATTCTTTTCAGCCTCCCATCAGCTGTTCAGTGCAGCAGCGGGTCTGAGTGGAAAATGTAAAGTCAGGTAGGGGAAAAGAGGGTTCTGTGATTTTCTTTAACTTGAGCATTGCAAACAGCATCTAGTTCTGCATACTGATTTCAAAAGGCAGCCAATGTCAACACTGACATTTTCAATCTCTCTCTTTTATGTCGCATTAGTGGAAAGTGACCTGTTGTGTTTGTGGAAGCTCTAGAATCCCGCAGGAGAAGGATCACTCAGCATTATGGCAGTTTGCCAAGTACAACTTGTTCTGAAACACATCAGTGCTGAGAAGTTGCTTTATCAACTGAAACACAATGTCAGCTTTGCAGGAGATAGGTTAGACTGTTGATTAGCCAAGTTGTGACTGGCCTACCCTCCGGCATCCACTGCTGTCAGGCTCTTCCCCTTCCCTCCTCCTTCTTGCTTAGGCGTTCTCTCATATTTGGAGGTGGCCACTGCAGAGTTCAAAATCACACCTCGTTCTAGCACTGTGCTGTATTCGATATATACATATATAACTAAATATATGTATGTAAATATTCTGTATATACAACTAAAAGAGGGAAGAAATTCCTCATGCTGAGGATGCTGAGGCACTAGGACAGATCACCCAGAGAAGCTGTGCTGCTCCATCCCTGGAAGCGTTCAAAGCCAGGTTGGATGGGGCTCTGGGCAACTTGGTCTGGTGAGAGGTGTCCCTGCCCATGGCAGGGGGTTGGGACTCGATGATCTCTGAGGTCCCTTCCAGCTTAAACCATTCTGTGATTCGATTGTGCACACTGAGAGTGGAGAGCCTTCATTTCTGAGGAATAGTTTTGTAAACAAGCTGAATCTTTCAAAAGCTACATGGTTTGTTCCAGTGATTAAAAAAGGCTGGAACTGTAACAGATATTAACTGATATTCTGTTTCTTTGGCATACTCTATGAAGGCAGAAGTCCTAATATAATCTCTCACTCTAATAAGAATATGATGATAAATCTGTCTAATCATCAAGAATAATAGTTTAGCCAGTAGGAAAGTGAAGCAGCTTAGATTAGTGTCTTGCAGATGGAAAAAATGTATTGTGTGCTAAAAATACAACTACATTTGTATTGTTCCAAAAATTCCTGATTAAGAAGAACAAACTGGGAGCAGACTAGGATTTACATCAGGCAGTCTGAACTTGAGTTGTCAGCTGTGGCAGAGGGCATCAGACCATTCTTTGCTGGAGATACCTTTTTGAGCATGAACTTCTGTTGTTAATATGAGCAGTGTTGTCAATGGTACAAAGAATATAAAAATAATGAGTTTTGAGTGAACATAATTATTGCATCCTACTCTTATATCTGCACATTACTTTAAAAAGACAGGGAATCTGCAGTGTAGGAAACCCAAAAAATAGTAAAGAAGAAAGATTATAATAGGTGTTTCTTAAAAGAACAAAACAACAGAGCTACTGCAGCTGTCAAAGGGTGTGGGATTACAGGTGTTGTTTAAATTCAGGGGCATCAGGTGCAATAAGAAAATGAACACAGAGCACTGAAAGAGTACAAATGTTCTACTTGATTATTTTTGACCTGTTGTGTAGTATTCAACAGGCCACGTAAAATCTGTGGAACCTGCAGCACTAAAGACAATAAAACACATTGTAATCTGCTTGAGCTTTAGTTTTTCAGGAGACCCGTAGCTAGATATTGTTAAAATCTCAAGCAAAGACATTGTTTCCATGTGCCATTGTAAAAATCTATTTATTGTAGCTCTGAAACAGTGACCTACTGTGCCCTACTGAAAACTGAAAGCCATTAACACATTATTTGCAAGTGGCTTGTTTCCCACTTGCCAGAAGTCCTACAGCAGCAGTGCTGTGATCTTATATGCACAAACCCAATGAAAAATGCAATATTGATAAAGGATCATTTCAATTTAAAATGTCAAAGCTTACATTAAGAAATGCAGTGTGGGATAAATGAGAATATAGATTCTAATAGATATCAGAATTCATTTTTATTTTTATTAAACTCAAACTTCATTCAGTCAAAACAACATCCAGCAATCACAAATCCGTCGAGTTCACAACAAGGGTGAGCTGGCTATGGCAAAGACTTAGCGAAGAACAGAATGTACAGAAACCCATGACTTTAGTTTCATTTAGTTTCACTTGGCAGTCTCATGGATTTAGCTCATTAATTTAGTCTTCTTAAATCATTGGAAAGAGAATTTCTCTCAGCCTTCCATAAATACACATGACTTTGGGGTGCTGAGGGAAAGTCTGTGTCGCTCAAACACACGTACCTGTTTTGACAAGACTGTGACACAGCCCATGGCACACAGCCATAAGTGGGAAGCACAGTTCACTATTAGACTCTGCATATTGTAAGGATAAGTATAACTTATTACAAAACTCATGACTATAGAGTCAAGCAGACCATCTCTGACCAGAAATATCCAGAAAGAAAACCCAGAGGTAATGACAAAGTCCATAATAAAAAGAAAACCCATGCAAATCAACTGTCCATTAAACTGGCAGTCCACCAGGTGAAGTCCATTACTGGCAGCAGTCTGTCCAGAGAGGAAGAACCCCATCAAGACAGGTAGCATGACTCTGTCTCCCTCTTAGGGGGCCTGTGCTTCAACAACGTCCTCCTGAAGCAAGACACCTGTCACCATTTAAAGCACCTGTCTCTCATGGGCAAAAGGTACCACCCATGTGTCAACCTCAGTTCTTAACATCAGATACACAGAATTGGACCAGCTGAGGGGCATTTGGAAAATGATGTTTGAGCAAAAGAACCCCTTCACTAGGTCTGATCTTGTATGGAACTTTCCTTGAAGTCACACACATTAATATTAGTAAGTGGCTCAGGGGTTCTCAGAAGAACTTTGGGTTCTTTGATCACGTGGAAACGTTTAATGATCGTGCTTTGTTAGACTCAGCTGGGTTGCATCTATCCAATAAGGGTAAAAGGGTACTGGGCCGTGAGCTGGCAGGCCTTATCAAGAGGGCTTTAAACTAGGATTGAAGGGGGAAGGGGATGGTTCTGAAGTCTCTCGGGAGACAATGGTGGATGGTGTATCCACTCTGAAGATGCATGTATCGGCCCAACTGAGGTGTGTATATTTCAATGCACGAAGTATGGGCAACAAGTAGGAGTAACTTGAAGGATTAGTGCACCAGGAAATGCATGACATAACTGCCATCACTGAAACATGGTAGGATGAGTCATATGACTGCAGTGTTGGATTGGAAGGGTGTACCCTATTTAGGAGAAATAGGCGAGGCAGAAGGGGTGGAGGAGTGGCCCTGTATGTTGCTGAAGTCCTGGAAGTGGCAGAACTTGAGATCAGGGATGACAGAGTGGAGAGCCAATCAGGATGACGAGGCTGATCAAATATTCTTTAAACAACTGGAAGACATCTCAAGATCACCTGCTCTGATTCTCTTCAGTGAATTCAGAGAGGAATCCAAACTTGCATGTGTGTGGAGGAACTAAATCATTTAATTTCTTAAGGACTCAGACTACAGGAGCAGGTTATTTCTGAATTATGGAAATGTTAGATCAAAATTCAAATGCTTGTATAACATTTGACTCTGTGGATAAAAACAATGCCTGTGATAGTGTCCTTAAAGGTAAATTCTCTCAATGTCTTAGACTTAGATTGAGATTGCCCTCAGGGAGACCTAAATAAACACTGTTGGCAACTAAGGGAAGTCTCCAGAAATACCCAGATTTTCAGAGTCTTCCAGTATGGCCTTGCAGCGATGTCTTTGCTGCCTGCATCACATATTCCACAGAGCAGCCTGCATTATCGGACCACCTCGCCAGAACGCTCCACATGGACTGCGTATGGTCTGGCAACTACTGAGGTGACATTTGGAAACAACGTTGATATAATCCAAGAGTCTAGCCAAAGGCCACAGAAATAGCTTGAAACGATTTTATGTTTTAGTTTCCAGCCTGTCAAATGGAAAAAATACCCCTCTTTTTTCAGATTTCCTTCCATCCTTTTGGAATGTGTGTTTTCTTGGGCAGGTATATTTGTCAGATATTATCTCTTAACTGCACAGTACTCATCAGGATTTGAATTCCAATCTCAGGTCTAGACTGTATGGTAATAAAAACTGATTTTACTAGGAGTGAGCTGTGGTATATTTACAAGCTCGGTGTCTCCATTCAGTCAAATGCCAAGTTTCAGCTCTGACTTTGAGAGTGGTCGTAACTGCTCTGTATGATTACTGCACCCACTGTGATGCACTTACCAGCAATCTTCATTGCAGCAGTGTAGTTGCTTTATTTTTTCAACTGTCTCTTTGATCTTCCTCCAAGCTTGCAGATCTGTGACCGTTTCTGTTCTCATACCTGAGAGCAAAAGCTAAGCAGGAGGAAAATGAATAAGGATTTATCATAAACCTATTAGATGCCATGTCATTAGAAACAAAGTACTTCCTGTGAATCAACATTTTTGCTATTAAAATGGATAAAAGTGCAATAGAATGCACAGATTTACACAGCACTTTTAGAAGAAAAAAACATCCAATTCTCTGTAGAAATAATGCCATGGGAACTGGAAAAGAAGCATTTTTGTCTTGTTAATCACAGATGTTTCTACAGAAATTTTTATATCTAATCTACTTGGTACAAAACTGTGTAATAATGATTGAATGCTAAAAGCTATGTTTAAATAACAACAGGGTAATCTTGCAAGCTGATACCCTCTCACCTCACAGATGAGATAGACAAAAACTAAAGAGTAGCAGCACAGCACTTCCTCACAAAAAAGATGTATTTTCAAAATGGACTAAATACATGAGACCCTATCAACACCATGTTTCTCCAGCTTCCTGCCACTGATGCTGTGATCTGTTATGGCAGTGCTCCTGTTTTACTGGGAATCACCTCAGTTAAGATCTTGACCTACTGCCTGTTCTATGCTGGCTTCATGCTGACAGTCATTAACTGAATCCAAATCTTTCCACTTCACCACTGTAATGGTTTTAATTCATTATAGCTACACTGATACAGTGAGGGTGGCAGTCCTCTCATCTACCTACGACTTTGTAGCTAGGTTTGATCATGTTCTAAATCAGTAATTAAACTTAGTTGAATTTCTGAATGACCAACCCTTCAAAATTCAACCTCTACCTACCTATAGTTGCTCTTAATTCAAAAATTGACATGTAAATTCAGACATCTTTTCAGACATCAAATGTAAATTCTCACCATATTTTTCTAAAAATACACTGCCATAAGTCATTGTACCAGTCTGTTGGACAAAGGACTAGAGTATATTTTTCAGCCTAAGCCTAACCTGGGAAGCTTAACTAACTGTCCCAAGTGTCCTTTGTATGACAGGTTTATATTACAGATAAAAAACCCTAAGAAAGTTAAAGAAGAAGCTCATGAGTGGTTAAAAAGTCTTGAAATGAGGGCATACATGGACTTACTCTCATTCCAGTCTTCTAGCTGCAAGGGGCCTCAAGCATGCCACATGCTTTTTCACTTTTAGAGGCCCTACATAATACAAATGAAAACCAGGGCATGCCTTTTCTTAGAATCTCTGCCAGGCATTTCATTTTCATCACTGTCAAAATTAAAAATCATGCAATTCTTTAACTGGTGTTTTGATGGAAGTGGAAGAAAAGAGTACGCAAGTGAACCCTGATTGCTTGAATGAAAAGCATTAGTCATTTGGACCATTTTCTGTCTGTCCTGCAGGTTCCTGGCTGACCCCTTTACAAGGATGTGGGGGTGGGGAACAACATCAGTCTAGACAGAAGAGGCCAACAACTAGTTGTCCACTCAGGTTTCAGACTATAATGAATAGTGCTCGATTTCTCACAGATGTTTGGCAGCCACTGCGCTTTCACTCTAATCGCAAGCAGGATTTCTTCACCCTGAAGAATGCAGTGACCAACAGAGATACACAGACTCATAGAATAGTGATCCCATTGCTGCAGTTTAGCTATATCACCTAGAAAACAGTAAGTGTTTAGAAGTGAGATCACCAGGACTATAGTCTTACTACATAGACTCAGTTATTCAGACCAGGCACATCACTTTTTAAAATTTGGAGTTCTGAATGTTTGTTTCATTTAGAAGTGTATTTGTTGGTAGATTTAGTCCAAGGTTTAATACAGTCCTTTAAATCTTAAGTCAGACTGTATCTATAAAGACTCTTTAAGAATCAGGAAAAACATCAAGTAAAAAAATTATATGTGTGCCCAGCCTACAAAAAAAGGAATGTTCTAGTTTTCCCTATGAGAAATCTAACTTAACAGCTCGGTGTTTAAAGGCTTCTATCTAGTCTTAACATGGGCAAAAGTCCAGATTGTCTCTGTCTTCTTCTAAATTATAAACCAAAAATAAACTACTGAAGTGAAAAAAGGGAAGATAATACAGGTTGAACATTTTTGATGAAGTGTCCCTGTATCATAGAATTTGCTCTGGAGGGTGGTCAAGCACCAGTGATGCAAGAATGACATTCAGGAACTAGTGAACAACTACCTCTTTCTTAAATTACCAAGGATTATAATTTATGATAGTTTTTTATCATAATTTTTCATTTATTGTTCAGAATGTAGCACCGTGTGCATAGCTGAAGTTTCAGATACTATCACAATTCAACTACCATTACTGTCTTGCTAACACTTGGGAATGAAAACTAGTAAGGTATTCAAATAAACTGCTGTTCACACTCAGGATAAGAGCAAGTCAAAAAGGTATAAATCCAAGTAAGTGTCTTAACTTCCCTCTATCCTTCCTTGTTTGAAAACGATTGTGTTGTAATGGAAAACAGATGAGATTGTTTTAAAGAAGGAGGGTAACTTACTTTCACTTTCTTACATTTTAGAGGGTAAGCTGGAAGTACAGAAGTGGCTGAGGAGGGAGAGTGGGTGCAAAGGACTGATTGGAGTTGGAAGGATACTTAAAAACAAATCTCAGGACTTAGAAAATCACCTTTTTCTCCTTATATACTATAATTACTTGTGATTTGTCAATGAAAGAACAAAAGCATTTCTGCTGACCTACCTTTCTGTGAACACACTCACAACATGCATTTGGAATGGCAAATGCTTAAAAGATTGTTCAGATAACTGACTAAGAATTATTGTGCTGGACATTTCTAAAATTTTCTTGCATTATTTTGATTTATTGAAGTCAAGAAAAATCACAGCTTCCACAGCTTTTCAAACTGCCATCAGAAATCATTAAAGAAGCAATTTCTGGTCTGTACAGTTGTTCCACTTAGGCTTCTGAGGGTGGGAATGCCATAGATTCCTAGCCAGCACATGGCTAGAAAGGCAGTGTGTCCCCTTCATTTGGAGTCTTCTCTAGCTTTTAGCAGGAAGCAGTACTTCCAGAAATGATGGAATGGCACCAGTATACAAAGTTATGTTCTAGAAAGGAATAAAATTACCAAGGAGTTTCTAGCAAAGAGAGGCAAATGCTACTAAGTGTCTAGGAATGCCTTTGCCGTTTTAGATGCTGTTTGAGATAAGGCATATCATAAGTTACATTACATGTAACAGGAGGCATGAGGATGTATTCGGAGAAAAGAAAATCCCAGGTTCATGGATCTAATGATGTTGCTTTTGAGTTGGTCCTCCCATTTCTCAGCTTTGATTAGGGGTTTTTGCACAAGTCCAGCTAAATAACATCAGTTGCTCTTCCACCACCACTGTAACTCTATTGTAAAAGGCCATCAGATTTTACAAGCTCAATTTGCCCTTGGTGAAGGCATGTTGGTTGCCACCAATCACCTCCTTATTTTCCATGTGCTTTAGCAGAGACTTCCAGAGGATCCACTTCATGATTTTGCCAGGCACAGAGGTGACACTGACTGGCCTGGAGTTTCTTGGATTTTACTTTTTTCCCTTTTGCAGTGAACACACAGTTTGATGTTGATTCATCTCCTGTAAGCTGTGTATTTACTGTACCTTATGTTTAAGTTGCCAAGTAAAAAAAGCAAGGACAAAGAACTTCTGAGGGAAAATATTACTGTAAAGTCTAATCAACAAGAAACATGTAGCTCCAGGCATGGAAGTTTGATACTTCCTTTAAAGAACGTATTTCCAATTCACACAGAGGAGTATGAGCAATCAGGTCATAGTAGTGATCATCATAACCACTGCAGACAGACATTGATATTTCTCTTTTAAACCTCTAACATTTCCAAAGAAAGGCTTTGATTCTCTAGAAAGTTATGCAATTTTTAAGACAAAAACCATTCTTGTTTCTGCAGAGCCTGTGGTTTTTTTAGTCTATGCAACATTTTTTTGCCTTTTCTTCAAAGGTCCAAATTTTGCTGCTATCCACACATATTTTATTCAGATTATTGGTTGGTTTGTTTGGTTGGGGTTTTTTTTGGTATTATTAGTTAATGGACCAGTGTGGGGAAATCTTTCTATCTCATTTGAAAGTCATAGGTATCTTTCTTTGTAGCAAAAATGTCATTAGTTTATTGTAATTGCTTCTTACTGAACTTTCTCCACTCTGAAAAACTAAGGTACATGGGTTGACAGAGCTTTCAGGCCATTGATTGATCCAAGCAGGATTTGAGATACGAAATTCCTGGCTTTTGCCACTGTATCCAGACCACTAGACAACATATTTTTTAGGTTGCAGAAAATTAAACCAAATTACTTTGCAAGAGTTCATGATGTGTTGCTTTTCTTACCCCACTCACACTGTTTTTTTGGTGTGGTACAGACACCAGAGTTCAAATATAGCTTTTAATGAGCCTGAAAACAAAAAATCTTCTGAGGAAAAAGTTTTAATACCCACAATATTCATATTACTGGCAGATCAATCAGCATTTCCACATGGGATGGTAGTGTTTTCTTCTGGCAGTAAGTAACCCACATTATGACTTCACCTCTAAAATTTGCTCAAGAGGTTGGTTTTCACTAGAAATGCAGCTTTCCCAAGCCATAATTTAGCTTTAATTTAATTTAACGTATCATAATTTAGCTGTCATTTGTTCCATACAAGTTGCAACTGCCACTCCCAGTGGATGGCATTATCTGTTTGAAGATGTGGAGCATAATATTAGTTTCTTTAGGCTTTTATAGAATTGAAGATTTTAAAAAACAGATAATGAATCCACTTCTATATAAGTTCTTGTGTATAAGTCCGTAAATGCATACATATGCTTATATAAATACATGGAAGCATTTATATAGAGGACTATTTTGCCTTTGAAGGTAAGCTGCAATAGCATCTGTTGGAGCAGGGATGGTGAGTAACTGTAAAGGATATCATGGATGGCTCTAGTACAGCTTCCCAAGGAGAGCATCTGCAGTGCTCTGCATTCCCTTTCCATTATGTGCTGCAGAAGGTGATTAGGTGATTTTGGCACATTTATATGAATGCTACACCAGACTGGGGCTCAGTATATTAGAAATCTGCCAGGCAAATTAAATATGGCTCAAACTGACACAGAAATTCCTTGGGAACTTTATTTGTATTAATTGATGGGTTATTTTTCATATAAAGCAATGTGTAGCAGTTCAGGCATGGTTCTTTCTTTTAAGTCCAGGAGGATGTGATATTGTTTATCTTGGAAAAACAGCTGCTGCCTTTGTGTTTGTGTTCAGGAAATAGATAACTTTCATGATTCACGCCTCTGAACATTTATATACAAGAGCTCTATCAAGCTCCTTGTAGCTGCTGCACTCGCTCACACATTGGGCTGAAGTCCCATATGGAATGCAAAAGCATATATGATAAATACTGAAAATTCTGTTAAGTCTTAAAGTCTTCTTCCTGCTGTGGGGGTGAAGGAGCTTTCCCACTGTGCCACAAGAGTGCAGAATCACTTTTGGCTGCAGCCCTAGAAATTCCTCTTCACAGGAGAAGTACAGCGTAGGGTTAAATGAGGTCATGCTTTTATCTCCCTCACACCTACAGCATTCTGGTGTGCAGAGAACTGATAAGAGTAGAGCACTGTATCAAAAGTGTGTAAAGGGAAAGATGAGGGAAGACACAATAATAAGAGAGAGGCAGGAGAAGAGTTTAGGCCCCTCACTGCCTCCGTCATAAAGGGAGTTCACATCAGGCAGTATTCTGAGAAGCGATCTACTTCATGGTACTCTTCCCATTGTCCTTAGAGCACAAGGTTGGAGGTGCAAAGGCTGAGGATTTGGGCAGCTCCAATGCAAATTCATCTCTTTGTTTTATTTGCTGTTGTTTGTAATCATCTTCCAGCTACATTTTATGAATGAATTTCATTGCCTCACTCTTGTTGCTTTTACACAGACAGGAAAGTAAACGAATTACTTTTCAAGATGGGATGGCAGAAGTCCAAACATGTCTAACAGAGGAAGGAAGCAATCTTATCAGCCTTTCTGGCCCATTGATAAAACCATAGAAGGAAATCATTCAGCTTTAAATGAGGAAAAGGAAGTCTTAGATAAAATGTAGACATTGCCTTGGGAGTTTTCATTTCACATGAATGAAAATGTCACATGCAATTAACCAAGTGAGCCAGTTTGTACAAAGTGCTTTGTTTGTAGTGTTGAGACAGAACTATTTGTCATTTTTGACAAGCTTCTCTACAGCAGTGGATCAGCTGACGTTTTTCTGGCCTGTTTGGTCAGATACTTTTTATCTAAGTCTTTTTTATGGAAAGAAACTGCAGCAGTAAGCCTGAAACATGTTTTTATCCATCAATGTCATAGAGCCTAATTTTTAATCACCATTATTTATATATTTTAGCACACAGGTCATCGATCAATCAATGAATCATTGCTTTGTTAACCCAGAAGACCGGGTATTTTAGATTTTATTTCCAAGTATTTTAAATTTTATTTCCACTTATTTGATCTCATTCTGTTTTCAGTCTTATAATTGAGGGTACTGCAGTTACCATTGGTGGGTGGAAATATTGATGTGTACTTAGTTTTTTGCTATTTAAAAATTTTCTTTTTCTGAAAAAAAAACAGATTGTATGCAAGCATCTAGTAGGAAGTATTTGGGATAGATAACTGTGTAAGATCTCTTCCTTCCTAGAAAGAATACTGTGATCAGCACCTGAAAAATGCTCCAGACAGCAGAAAGTATGCTGCTTTTCTGCTTACGGTGTTTCTGTTCTCATCAGGCTAAAACAGAATTCTGGCTGTTCTGTCTACTTTATTGTTTACTTGTTTTAAAGCTTCTTGTTTTGCTTTCATGGCCCCACTATGTGGTTGTCAAGCCTGATTTATCAGAGCCCTGTTCACCGTGACCTTTAAAGTACAGCATGTTACTGTGGCGAAGTCAGTTTTCCAGTAACAGAGAAATGAATCAGTTGACACAGCCATGGCCTTTTACAACTTGCAGGATTTATGGGGTCACAGGCTTTCTTTGTACAGTTCTTTGTACAGTTCTTTGTAGGTCAGGAATATGTGAGCTAAGTTGAATCTCAAAATGTCACTCTTGTATCCTGCTCTTACCTGGTACAATATGACAGACCCTTTGTATACAGCAGAAGTAGAATTATATCATTGATCATCTACCAAAACAAAAAGAAAACCACAAGTTCCTACAGCTAAAGAATTGTTTTCCATCTGTCAGAATGTGATAGTCCTCATTGTTGGTCATTTTTCAGGTGAAGGAGGTAGAAACCAAAATACTCATCCCATGCAGTCTCCAGTACAGTCAAAACAAATACTACCAGAATGACAAAGTCCACAAAGCTTGGTCCAGTCCAGTGGTGTCTCCTGCTCTAACAAGCTTGTAGAAAGTATTTATAACTCAGACTGCCTCCCATTTCTGGTTGTCTGTAATTTAGGGCAGGACTCTAAAATAGAAAGGGGACATATTTGGTCAGTCTCTCAGAAAGCTCAGTACGTGATATGTTGTGTATAAAAGCTCTTTGCATTGTTTATCGGTGTAACATTTTGTTTCATGCATATATACATACATACATGTCCTGGTTACTCAGTTTACATGTTGAACAAGCCACATCTTTAAACAGAAGGGATTTTTCTAAATGTTTTAATTTTTTAAACACTGAGTTTCAGATTGAAAAAATCTATAAGATGGAATTCCTGATTACACTAGTTCAGTTCACAGGAACATCCAGTTGCATTCCACATATGTTTCCATGTTTTCATAATAGAGAGTGATAAACAGATGGAGAGAGATAGAGAAAGCAAGACATATGTGTTAGTAGGTATTAAAATAAAGCTGCTCTCTGATTCTGTGTTTTAACTAAGATTCTGGACCATTCCTTAAAACTGCATGAGTTGTTTTGATTGTAATTAATACTGATGTATATCTGGAGTTATTTCAATGAGAGTTACCCAGAGAGAGGTTAGAAGAGACTCATTTTGTGCATGCTTAAAGCAACATTACACCTCCTGGAAATACTTAGCCTCCAAAACACCTAGCCAAAAGTGCTGCAGCTCCTCATTTGAATTCCATTCCTCCTATTCCAGCCATGATGCTTTTCAGGCTCAAAACAAAATGTAATTCGGGCAGGTGTAGGACAGGCTTTAGGCTCAATTAGGTCAAATAACTATTAAACCTGACAGTGAGAAATAGGTTAATTGCTTTACACCAAATTTTACAAGATTTAGTCCTTGTATAAAAATACTGTTCATATTGAAAACAGTTCATGCTTCATGCAATATGATTTGCACTTTGACTCTTGGTCATAACCGTATGCAACACCCCAAAACTTGTTATATAGAGCTTTCATATAAATCCCTAATTAAATCATAAAAAAAGAGAACATCTTAATAATCTTGATAATATCCTGTTGGATTTCATCTTACCATTGACTACCTCAGTTGTTTAAACAGCCTGTTTGACTCACTGGCTCTATTTGAGAAGAAGCCAGGTAGTCATTATGTGTTGCTAACTGAAATAAAGGGAATAGGAAGAACACAAACATTTCATATATCTCCTTGTGGGCTCGCACATAAGAAATTTTATAATCGATGTTTCCCAATTTATTGCTTCGCTATGATCATTACTGGAATAGCTCTGCCAAAACATCGATAAGACATATGAAATGTTATAAAGTTTTTGCAGTTTCAAGAGCTGAAGGGAAGGTGTTCTTCTGGTTGATTGTATATCTGTCACACAGAAAAACGGTGCTTTCTTCTCTGAGAAAGCTAAAGCTTTGTTTCCCATCCAAGACTATATCTAGTTACCAGAAAACATTTGTAATAACATATGAGAGGTAGACCATATAGAAAAGAAGAATAATGAGAAAAGGTTGATGGGGAAAAGAAAAAGGTATTTTGGTTCCTCTGGCATGGAGTTACATGTCTGGACTTTATCTTGCAAGCAGGTTTGACATTTATACTGTGTTTATCTCGCTGTGGCATCAGTGATCTGGATTTTCGTCTGTGTGACTGTAGGAAAGTCACATTGCTCCTCTGCACCTTCATTTCCACTAGAACCTCTTGTTTTTCTTCATATAGATTTTCAGTTCTGTGGAGTTGGAATCTGTGTTCAATTCTTGCAGCCCCTAAGGAATAAATCTGAGTTGCAGCATCTGTGTATTGCTGAAAAACAAACATGACTGATTCTGTGGAAACTCTTAACAAAACCATTGGATCCCTTTGCCTCCATTTCTTCAACTTTAAAATGGGACAGTAGTCACTCACATGTAGGTTATGAAGATTAACTGATTAATGCTAATGAAATACATCTAGTTCCTCAAAACCCGTATTATTGGTTAGGAAATGACAAATGCTTTCCTTCTGTTTTTCATTAATTCACATGTGCTATACGATTGCCTTAAAAATTGATCGATCACAGAAAATAGTCTGTCTCACAACATAGGTTTAAATGTTGTAGCTGGCTTTTTACAGCTCGATGCAAGTAGAGTGAGTTGACAGAGGAAGGAACTTTGCTTCAAGAATACCAGGAATTTTAATTATTTCCTGTGTCAAGTCTGAGGGTCCTCCTCTACCATTCAGGAGTGACACTGTGTAAACAACAGTAGGTTAACCTCGAAAGCGAGGTGAGCTCTCTAAGAATGAAAACCAAATGTGTATGTGATTTTTTCTCAAAGTAAACTGGATGTGCATACCAGAAGCCTCTTCAAGTTTTGATTAAGAAAATGAAACAGCGAATCATATCAAAGTCTGACTAATTTTAGCAATGGGAGGTACTGAAAGTCTCGAGGTAATAGCACCACAGATTCACAAGGAACCCTTCAGTCTTTGTTCTCTCAAGTAACCAAGAATTAGGGAACCTTGCTATATACAGGGCAAGGAACATGAAGAATTTCAGCACAGGATATTGTATGGAGAGGCCAATGTAAAAAGGTCAGAAAAGCCCATTTTTCCCAGGAATTCATGCAATAAAATGTGAGAGAATAAATAAAAGGAGAACCTGCAAGCCTTTAGCAGAGAGAGAGGATAAAAATCCTTTTCCACAAAACATATTTCCTAGGAAACAGTAATGAGCTCTGACTGCAGAGCTGCTGCTCTATGACTCTCACTCAGTTGATAGCAGGGGTGCATAAGTAAAGAAACATAATCTTTAATGAAAAAAAATAATTTTCTTATTTTTACAACATGTAAGGTCTGCCTGGAAAGATATTTTTGTTACTGAAATTACTTAGCAATTGATATGGCTCTGTTGACTTCAGAGATGTCCACGTTAGACCCAATAGCTTGTCGATGACATAATGCTCCATTAAGGCTTTTAAAGTCAGAAGTATTCTGTATTTGTTTCCAATTTGCATGGCAACAGGAAACTATCATGATACATTTATATTTGCATGTGTACACATACACGTGCATATAGGGAATTTAGAAATGCAATAACCCTGCAGGGATGCTGCATGTGTTCAGAGTGAAGAAGAGAGAGCCAGGCTGTCTGATAACTGAAGAAACAGTCTGGTTTATTCTGTGCAGGCAGGCAGGAAAGGGAGTGCAGCATAAGCAAGACATTTCATTTGTGGTTGAATCCACAGATGAGCTATTGTAGAAAGTATTCTCCAAAACATGCTTACATGAGAGATGTGGCACGTGATACTGATTAGATTTAGTACCAGTGGGTCAGCTTTATTACACAGAAACATTACAGTTTGAAAGCTGGAAATGTGTTCCCGTATCCCTTTATTGTTGCACTGCCTGAATGGGAATTACTGAAGCTCTGCACCTTCTCAGAAAGTGCTCAGCACCTTTTACCTTTGGCCAATGTTACAGTTGGAAAGATTCAAAGCTAGAGACAATGTTTTCTTTTAATAGTCGAATGTGCTGGAAAACAAAGGAGAAAGCATGCCTCACATTCCACTGAAGTCAGTGGTTTCTGTCTCTTTTTGCACTTCAGATCACTTCCAGTCTCCTTTGGCAGCAAGGGAAGAGCCTGTTTGAGTCTGAACTGCCTGCTTTTATATATGTGTACTGTGTTCACCTTGTCTTACCTGCTCGGTTCAGTCCCTAGATGCCTTCTGGCCTAGGAGGTGATGGATTAGCAATAACAAAAAAATAAACAAAAATAAAAGAAGTGTTCAGCCTTTCTTTTACTCGGTCTTCTCCTGGCATGCCACTGATTTGATTTATACTCTTTTTATCTAGCTGATACCTACACATTTAGTTTTATTTATTCTGATACATTAGATTTATGAAAAGATGAGAAGGAAATCTGTTGAGCATTCATTTATCCTTAAATGTCAATAATTAAATACAAGCTTGGGAAACAATTCTTCATAATGAGGGTGCTGAGACACTGGAACAGGTTGCCCAGGGAGGTGGTTGTTAGAAATGATCTGACAGACCACCCAAATCTTTGATAAAATACAAAGATATATTGGTTGCGGTAACAAGGGACGAGCAAGCAGCGCTGGGTGCGTGGCAGGTTAGTCACTCCACCAACACGCACACTTGCAGTTTAAGGCAGCAACATTTTATACCTTATTTCATACATATTATCACTTCAAAGGATCCCCTATGTCAGTCTTCTCTTTGTTCACATCTCCACTTCTTAGGGAGACCCAGCATCCAAAGATAAGGTGGGAGACAATGTTCTTGGCCTAATCTTAATTAACAGTGATTAGCTCCCCATACATTGCACAACACTTTGCAGGTCTTAGATTGCTCAGCCTCCCCCCATCCTGTTTACCATTTGTCCCATTGAGTCTCACTGTTTATTTTGTTCGTTCAATAGTTTTCCACAATGACAAGGGGAAATATTGTTTTTACCTTGACACGAATCATAATATAACATCACGTGGTGGATACCTCCTCCTTGGAAGTGTTCAAGGCCAGATTGGATGGGGCCTTGAGCACCCTGGTCTAGTGGGGGGTGTCCCTGCTCAGGGCAGGGTGCTTGGAACTACATGATCTGTAACTACATGACCTTCCAAACCTGAACCATTCTATGTATCTCGAAACACAGTGTCCAGAGGTTGTACAATACTGTTATTGTCAGAGCATCTCCCAAGCCTATTATCTAACAACAGTTCTCAAAAATATTATCATTAGAAATGGGTTTACACAGCAAATCAAAATGATTTTAGAATCAGTTTAAACAAATGAAGAATGTTAAGAACATGTATTAATGTATGTTGGATTTAACACATACAAGATTTCAGACTTTCTTTGTTCTCTTATTTTTTTAGACTATAAATCAGTGGAAGTTTAAATTTCTAGGTCTAGACTTTGTTTCAATGAATATTTTTCTAAACCAGGGTGAACAGGAACAATAATAAAAACACAACAATACAAAACACAGAAAACTCTCCATTCTGCAAGATAGATGGTACTAAATTCACTGCATTGAGTTGTCTTCTAATTGTTTGGGTTTACATATGGATTTAATTTGTTCATCTAAAAAAAAGTCAGGGTAACATTAACACATAGGATTTAGCAAATATGCAAGATCGTATTATAAGAAAACACAACTACTGTGCTTGCTAGAAAGAAGTGCCAGGGGCCTCCCAACATGAATTGTTAATTCTCCTCTTCAGCTGCCATAAAGAACTCATTAAATGCTGAATTATTTCCCTAAACAATGAGTAGCACTGCTCTCTCTTTGGCCTTTCTGCTTGTTTACTAAGAATTACAACTTCCTCAATTGATTCAAAGGAGAAGGAAATCCAGCAGTGAAGGTATTTTTGAGACAGCTGTGATCACAATAAACATCAAAAATACCCTTTAATGATGAAAACATGATTTAGCTTTCAGGCCCCAAAATCTAAAAAGCAACAGTATGAAACTTCCAAATGTCCTCACATTTTATTTTGCCCTTGGTTGAGATGGGCTGAGATGGAGAACATAGGAAACATCAGCCCTATATGTCTGTTATTTCTTAAAAGTTATAAATGCTTTTAACAAGAGAGTGGAGTTTCAGCTCTTCCTCCATTTGAGGGAAAGAACAGCATGGCAGTGTGCAAAAGCACATGTGTTTGTCAATGAGGAGATAGTTGATGGTGCTACAGGAAGCATTTCAAAAGATAAAATATAGTAGTATTTGAGGAAAGCACAGAAACTCAGAAATCTAACTTAAACATAAAGGAAAAAAAATGAAGGAGAACATTTAAAATAGTTCAATTAAAGTATTTGCTCTCAAAGTGTACCCCTGCAGTGTCTGAAGAAGCACTGATCCTGCCAGTGCACCAACTTAAACTCATCAAGACTTGGCAGGTGCAGAACCTGTGTAAACAAGATGGGTCTGTCCCATGTAGTGCTGACACCTTAATGTTCCACAGAAGCCAGTGGGAACTGAAAGGGTGGCAGTGTTATTAATATAGTGACATCACACATGCAGTAACAGCCCTGGCTGGGGTGCTCATTGTCTGGCACTGCTTCCAGGGTTGGTCAGCACTGACCCTTGCCATAAGCTTCTAGAGCCCCAAGCTGTGCAAGCTGACCAGAACTGTTGGTACTTTTAGTGGACCTTCTCAGGAATGAATGTGCATTCACTTACCACGCAGAAAGGTTTATTACAGGGCAGAATAACAAACCATGTGATTGTTAACACCATGTTTCCTACTGGCCGTGGCTCTGGCCACACCTCTGTTTTCCCTGGTCACACCAATTTTCTGGGTGTTGCTCTGGGGAAGTACAAAGGCTGAGAGCTTCGGTCACACAATAACAGAGTGCCGAGGACATTGTTACTATTTTGATCCATACTGCAGTACTTTTATAACTTAAGATATGTTTTCTCACAGAAAGTACAACACAGTCTGGGCCTCATTATCCTGAGCCTTCATTGCTAGTAGGCATGTTGTTATATTTTCCTATACTTTTTGAGATGGAAAAAATAAATAACTGACACACACACCAGGAATGTTGGTCTGCAACCCAGGTCACTGTAAGCCTACAAAATTCCTCTTGGTTTTATTGCTGCATTGTCATTAACAGGGTTCTGTGCCTGTTATCTGCTCAGACGAATTCTTTTTCTGGTTTTTTTCAAGACATTCCAGTACATTAACTTGAAGTTGTCACTGGTGTGTATGCAGTTTATAAAATAAAGTTACCATTACCTCAACATTTCGCCTTGCAGTAAGTTACCCTCCCTCCCAGTGTTCTGCCCCGGAGTATGACAACTCCTCTCAGGGATTTTCCCTCAGTAAAATCTACAGCTGTGGTTTTCATACTAATTGAATAACTATGCTGTTGGAGTTGTTGCCCCTATCTTCACATTTCTACTGAGGATTAGTTTCAAAGGTTTATTCAGTATTAGGTGCTGTCTGACATGGATATGTTCCTAATAGTTTGCTACCTACTTCATTTCAAAAGCACCCAAAAAACCACTTCCCTCTTTGCAGTCTGAGCCTCCAGAGCAAAATTCTGTCCCACACTGGTGATCTTAGCAGCCGGTCTCCATACTAGCGAACACTGCCAAGGTTGCAGTGTAGGAACTTCCTCTTCCTGGTGCTGACAGCACGGAGATCAGATGCTTGTTTACTGCTCCTCCCCCTGTTCCTTGTTCTCTATGTATTCCATCTCTTCAAGTACTCTCTTACTTTCCATGTACTTCAACAGTGGAGCAGTAGCATTTAACACATCCCCAGCCATCCATGTGCCCAGACATGGATGATCTTTTCATTTTCCCCAATTCTCATCTTGCAGACATCAGTGATACCAGCTCTGTGGCCAGGCACAGGTGCACAACAACATCACCTAACCAAACTGCTGTTCTCAGTTCCAGAGGACAACAGTTTGTGCACGGTCTGTCCTCTGCCAGTCAGAGGGAGCAAACATTTCATCGTTTTTTTCCTTCTGAACATATTCCCTGGTTTAGTGTCACATGGATATGGTGCATCTTTGGAATTCTTGTCTTTGCTTTTTAATCTGGCAGTGCTGCGTGTTGTGAATAAACCCCACAGCAGCCTGCAGGCAGCCATCACCTCCTGAGAATCCTTACAGCTAAAAAACTCTTGTCCGTCTCCCAACACTATGTAACCAAATTGTTTGGCTTCTGGGACATACCTTTGAGCAACTGTGGCTGGGATAGTAACAAAGACATGCTGAAAAGAAGGAAGAAATGTAAATGAAATGGAGAAATATATAAATGAAAGGAGGCAGTGAGGTGCTGAAGAGAGGGGGTGAAAGCATAGCATTTCCATCAAAAGACAAGCTGAGAAATACAAGGCACAGAATAGTGTTAAAGAAGAAAGCAAAAAGAATCAACAAGGAGATGTAAAAGCCAGTTTTGGCAGATAAACATCAAGTGAATAACAAAAGGCAGAAGAAGATTACACCTAATTTGTTGTGCTGTTCTGCAAAATGGAGAAGCTCCTATGCATATGTGGTATGCTGGGGAGCTGCTGGGAGCATTCCTGCTTGGAGCAGCATGAAAAGGGTGGATCTCCTTTATATCACTTTCATCTGGAGAGAATCCTATGTTGGCATTCCAAAAGTGCCTCAAGAATTGAAATCCCATGAGGTAAGTAGAAACAATTGTGAGATGAGAGACAAATACTTGAGCTACTTCCTTTGCAAATCACTGGTGTAGACATAGAAAGCAGGTTGGTCTTCATTGTGTTGCCATGTTAAGTTCATCATGGAACTTAATCATTGTACAGAGGCTACCAACTTTAATCCTCATTAGGGAATAAATAAAAATAGACTATACTCCAGGAGCTGGATTCCCAAGAGCATGAGTAATTACTTTCATTTCAGAATTTACAACAGCATAGCAGCTCAGAATATTTTCTCTCTTCCTGCCTCTCAATTGCTTTGTCTGTGCAAGCTTCCTTGTTTGGACTTTCAACATAAAAAGGCTTATTTTATCAAGGGATGCAAATGAACGTTTTCTCCTGCTCGACATGCCTGCTTTGGAGGCCCTCTCATTCAGCCTCTCATTTCTTAGCAAGCAGCCACATTACCTGAATTTTCAGGCATTGAATGTCCACCAGTGCAAATGAGAGATAGGCGTCACTTTGTTTGGGATAGCTGCCAGCATTGTGGCAAGTAAACCTGTGGCAAGTAAACCAACCAGGGCCTTGCAGTAACAGACACGATGCACAGAGGTGATGCACATACAGGCTGCAGTTCAAAACACGGCAAATGTACTATTATTCAAGCGTCTGTGTTATTTCATGACTCTTCTTTGCAATTTTCCCAAAATAGCCTATCCTTATGTCCATGACTTTAGTCTAAGATACATTATACAAGTTCATGTACAGACTTGGGTTGAAAACTTAACTAGAATGAGTTATTTTGAAGCATCATTGCCACATGACCACAAGCAATCCACCTACCATTTAATAGGACTAGTGAATTTATTTTTTTAGTAAAATGGGTGGAGGTTGACAGAATTTATTGCCCATGTTCAGAGCTTCACAGTTACATGTACATCCTGAAACAATATGCAGGAAGATAGAAGTGTTGTTCATGCTAATAACTTTCCCCAACTTCTCATGTCCATAAACTTTCTTTCTCAAATGAATAGACACTCTATGTACTTACCCTAAACTTAAAATCCTTAATAATTTGCTTTAGATGGTATTATTGGCCCATAAAACATCCACACTGCAACACCAGTATAACTCAGCTGAGTTTGGGTCTATCACTGCAAAACTCACAGAAATGTATTTGGAAGCTGATATAGTCCATACCAGTCTTTTTTAAGCTTATTGCTATTTTATGCAAACATCCCATTGCTCCAATGAATCCCAACAAGCTGCTGTAAGAGATCAATTTAAAGTAACCTAAGGCAATCACGAGAACAGTGCTCCTGCTTGGGTCTTATCCCTTCAACTTTCTTCCATCCAATAATGTGTGTTGGCGTTATAGTTCGAGTAGTAGGCAGATAGTTCCTGCTTTCAGGTGGATGCCTTCAGGAGACATGCTCTGACAGTGCAGAAATAAGGGTTGAGGAAGTCCCCGGCATTTTACTTCACAGACTCTTTGCAGTCTCCTGACTCTCCTGAATTGCCTTGGAATTTCTAGTTCAGAGTTTGTTTACGGCACTGCCTTCTTTTTCCTGATCGTTCTTCAAGGTTTTAAAGATCGGTCTAAAAATAAAAATGAGAACATGTCCCTTGTGCACGTTTCTGTTCTGTCTCCTTTCTCAAATGAGACCAACCAGAAAGCAACTGACACCGATACTCCCAGTCTCAGTTGAATATAGAACATTGCTGAATACACCAGGGCACTGGTGCCTGCTGCACTCAGTGCACAGTGGTGAGAGACAAGCACTCTAACCTGAGTTAAGCTGTGAGGAAGAGGTGTGCTTTCTGCATAACTCTGTGACAGGAGAAATAGAAGGCTTTGCTCCATGTGCATAGAAGCCTTCACAGATCAGTGACAGAATTCCCTTGGTTCTCAGCAGGCTTTTTTGTCTGTGGCATCTACTGTAAATACTGCCACAATTCCCTTTCTGTATTAATATATCAGGCTATTGCATACTCCAGAGCCCCCTTTATATTATTTTTAGTATCACCATTATGAATTCAAGCACATTTGGTGCTTTTTCAGCAGTTGATGTGCCGAGGTGTGTCACTGTCATTTTATCTTCCTGTCTTTCTGCTGAAATTGAAAAAGAACTTAGAACCATTTATTCTGATTCTGTACTTAAGCACCACATAATCATATTCCATATACCTGTGACTAGAAAAACTGTTCACTTTTTAAATACTGTCCTATACATTTGCTTAACTATATATGTGAGTCACTCGAAGGTGCTATCTGTGCTTGAAGATTCTTCAGTACAACGTAATTTCCAAGTGTCAGTGCTACCATTTTATTTTGTTTTGATAGTTATAATGCTGTAGCTCTGTGTGGGATGTGGGTAACCTCCTTTAGGTAGCTCAAGAAAGATTTTTGCTGTTCAAGCCCATTCCTCCAAAATATTCTTGAAAAATTCCAACATTTTATACAACCAGATGAATTCCAAAAGGGAAAATTATCTACTCTGTTGTCAGACCTTCACATAAATATTCCTTTTCCCTCTCCTTTTGCTCCTTCTATCTCAAGAATGGATGTTTTATTAATCAGCAGGAACATTCACTAAAGACACAAGTACTGTCTCTCTCCTTCTAGAGAACTCTTATCTGTTTCATTTATTACAGGTTCTCACCATTATTTCATCAAAGACCTGCCAGACTGCAACAGCTGACTCCATGAGGCTGCTGATGCTTTGCTCTCCCCATTACAGAGTGCTGTGCCTGGAATGCAGTGTTATATATTACTGTTAATTGCTGTTGCTCATGTTGCACAGGTGTACAGTTGATGTCAGGAGGCCCCAGTACCTGGCTAAGCTGCTGTTTGCCAGTAGTAAATGCTGGTTCTAAGAACAATTTTAGATAAAGGTTTGTCACAGTACTTGAAGTTTTATTAAGTCTTCCCAGCACAGACTGAAAGGTTTTGGGTCCCCATCTGAGGTGAATAAAAGTGCTCATAAGTTCCAGGACAACAAATTGTGACACACACTACCCCAGATCTTGCTTCATCAGGGTTTAGGTGTGATCAGACAACAGAATGTCCAGACAACTAAAAGCCACACTTCTCTCCACAACTAAATATGGACATATGGCTAGGAGGGTCAACATTTACATAGTACACCTTCTGCTTTTCATTCCTTACTCTGAAACTGGAGCTTCTCCATTGGTAGAAAGTAAACATATTGCACTAAATTTTGTCCTTTAGACTTTACTCTGATATGTGATGACTAAATGTTAGCCTGATGTTTGACCTCAGTCACAAGCCATTATACCGCTTGGTAGTCTAAGAATGTTTAGCCCGTGTCTGACCTCAGAAATCGTTACTGGAATGTGGAAATAGGCCATGCTGTCATCTCTAGTGTGTTCTGGGGAGAAAAACAGCAGGCTGGGGTGCAGCTGCCACCTCTCGGTGAAAAGACGAAGGATGTCCGTGAGAACACAACTTGAGTTGTCTTCGTGTTTCCAGCTCTCTGCCTTTTCTACGTCCAGTGAATTTAAAGATCAGTCAACCTGAGTTCAGTAACAGACTTATCCTTCTCCAGAGGTTCCCTTTACACCACAGATTCCTCTTGAAAACTCCAGCTTAGTGCTCATAGAATCATTTAGGTGGGGAAAGACCAATGTTTAATCAGGCCCCATTTCTGTATAAATACCATTCAGGGTGGCACTATGATAAGCCCACACTGTTGAGCCAAAGAGGATCTTTTGAAAAATTGTCTGTTGAGTCTGCTTTAGCTTAGACCAAAAAAAAGCAAGTGAGTTTGTTAGGAGGCATCACACAGGCCCTTTTCCAGGATGGGGTTACTATATGTGTAGAGTTTACTGTCTGCCGCAGAGTTTCATAGAGCATCCGATAGTGCATGGCAGTAGCAGAAAGGGTTTTGTAAGAGAGTTTTTGTGCCTGTTGCTTTGTTGTGAGCACTTTCAGTTAACATGCTGTATTCTTGTGTGTAATCAGAGAAGTAATCAGGTGGATAACTGTCCATCAGGTACTATCTCTGCTAACTAGACATCCTATCAAGACTGTACTTTACTGATTCTATTATTACCAATTGGAATATACTTTAAAAGCATCTTTTTCAGGAAGCATCTTCAGCTACACTGTTGATTACCTTCACTCCTGGAGCTTTTCTCTCACAGTCCGTAAGTCCATTTTGATGGGTACATTATCCAGTCGCTGTATGTTAATGAATTACTGGATATTTCCTTTCCTCAGGGGGAAATCTTGTGGTTGTAGCCATGGCTGGTTGTTGGGCACAGAGGAGCACTAGCTAAGTTACAGGAACAGATGTTAAGATGAGGGCTGCTCTTGACAATCCTGGGAGGCACTTTCCAGCCATTATGATTCCATGATCCTATGATTTCTGTTCTCTTGATTCTTCAGAGGTACTACATGACCATCTCTTTATTTCCACATATTATTCTTATGCACATTTGTGTGGTGATTTTGTCAGCTCTTATCATCAAAGCTTGTCTGTGCTTGAAAGGTTTTCAGGTCTAACTCTCCATTTCTAAGCATTTTCCTATCACATCATGTTGCTTCACTTCCTGTTGAGTGGAAAATAACACCAGTCTTCTCTGTTGCTCAACCCTGGAATAATGTGCTGCTTCATTCATCTACCATTCAAATACTACTGCTTCATGCAAAACATTCCCTAATAACATTTCAAATAAACATATTTGTTCTTTCCCCACAGCTATGACTGTCTAAAGTCACTCCCCAGTCCTGACTGATGTAACATCTTCTGTACGTCTAAAGACCTGGAATTTCCTTCTCTCTTCTTCCCCAGAGCTTATGTTAGTCTTGTTTTCTTAGCCTGGTGGTCTGATGAGATCCATCCATCTCTGCCACATAACTTGATCTGCTAAACATGACTTTCCACCTCCCCTTACTTAGATGTCCTTAGCATTCTCTCCAAGTAAACCACTTGGAACTTGACATTCAGGAGATGCTACAGGACCTATAATTTTAACTGGAGTTGCATGGCTGCACAAAATCTTATTTGGGAACCCTTCACACTGTGAAAGAAAACATGCTCTAAACCTAAGGGTAGGAACAAACCGTAACATTTCCCAGTCTTCCAAACCCCAGAGAGAATCACTGATGACAAATTTAACCAGCAATTGTTTGTGTTAAATAGTTTGAAAACTATTGAGGAGAGAGCTATTGCTCCAGATGGAATGTGGAGGACAGCTATTTTAAGTTGCATCGCTCTGGAGTAAACCAGCAGAACATGGGCATGTTGGCTTATTCTTGGCTGTTTTGATGTAACTTCTACCAGTTTCTTGAATGCTCTGCTCTCAATCCTTAAAGAAGACATTTTTTACACAATGGTTTATTAATGAGGATTAATTACAATGATGTATTAAACAGGGATAAATAGGGAAAGGATTTACAGCAATTACTAATAGGTAAGAATTTAGAGAGACAGCGTATTTTCATTCCATAAGCACATGCTCCTTGATTTTTTAAACCATGATTACATTTTAGAACATGGTTACAGGAGATATGCTCATCTTTCCTTTTAGACATTAAGTTGTTCAAGAACAGAGAGACCATTTAACCTATAAGTAACATACCTAGAGGTTTAAATGTGTAGACTTGTACAGCCTATTACCAGTACCTTGAGTCATCCTATTAGGTGACCTGGTTTAATGCCTAAAAGGAAAGAATTTCTCTCAATATCTCTGCAAAATAATCCTGAAGTATGAGTTGAAAGGTCATCTAGGAATCCCTCATGTTCCTGACTCAGTTCACTTCATAATCTTCTCTCTGAAGAGAATCTCCATGTCCTTAAACCACCTCTCAAGAGAACAGCAACAAGGAGAAATAGTCTTTTCAAAGATGATAAACCCTTTGCTTGCTTTGATGGAAAGCCTGAAGGAATGCAGAAAAACTATTTATGCAATGTCTTAGGGTTTGTTTTTCCTGAATATCTTTCTTGACTGCTTGTGGAAAAAATCATAAAGGCTCTTATAAATTACAGCATGTGCTCCCCTCATACTTTCTACTGCATGTTTAAAATACATTCCTTATTGGCAGACCAGTACAACCACGGCAGTTGAATATCAGATCTGGTGTTCTCTGGTGAATCCATCTTTATGCTGCAGCAACACAGTTTGTTATTAATAACTGCAGTGGGAACGGGAATTCATCCTGCTGAGTGTTTGGTAAATGCAGGAAAAATGTCACGGGAAGACTCACATCATTTCTGTTACCAGTTCCATTCAAAAGGTTATAGTTTGTCAGTGGAAAAATAGATGAGACTGTGATATAAGAGGTTATGCACTGACCTTAGCTTTGGGTTTGCACAAAGAAATGGAATCTGTGAAATATTCGAGGTTAGAAGGAAATTTGCTTCTGGGCTTGTTTCTAAGCCTTTCTCGTCTTTGGGACTAAACATCACTGTTTTCATGGATATTCCTTACAATGATAAGGGGAGGGGGGGCGTTCCAATCTGACATTTTAATTTTGGTCTGGCTGAGGATATTCAGGAAAGAAGAGGTGGTGAACTCCAAGCCAGTCTTCACTGGCAGAGGTGTCAGACTACCTGTTGTGTCACGGGGGAGCACAGCCGAGCAACAGCCTTGTGTGACACTGTTGTCTCAGTTCCTATATCTCCATCCACCACTATGCTGACTTCAACAGAAGCCTAGAGCAGGTGTTGCCTTCACAGTGCCCCACCCAGGGAAAGAATTCTCATGCAAAGAAACCTGTGCGTAACACAGTGGGGTTTTCTCTTTGCAAGGGGTTTTCTTCTCACTCAGTTATTCATGGACTCTGCTGAGAAAGCAAATTTTTTTTGCCACCACAGGGAGCTAGGCCACAGGCTCGAAGTGTGATAATGATGTTGTGGGATCGACAACTCACTAGTAGTGCTTCTGCCTGTCCTGTGTCTGACTTCAGTGAGTTTGATAAGTGTGGTGTAAAGGAAAACACAAATGAGAATCAGCTCTTCCTCATTACCAACTGTCCTTCCTGTGTATGTTCAAGGCTAAAAGGAAGGGGGAGAAAACCTGCTTGTGATACAGATATTCAGCTCTATTCAAACTGATTTACTCAGAAGGAACCTGCACCAGTTCCAGTTAACAGCTGTCGCAGGACCAATGGGAGAGAAAATCTCAACTGTTTTGTGAGTTCCCTCAAAATGGCAGTAATTATTTTTGTTTATTTTAGAAAAGTGATGCATAATTTAGTAAAAGTAATGATATGTTGAAATTGTAACAGGGGCAATATTCTGCCCAAAATAACAGAGCTATTTTAAGTTGCAATACATTCAGCACCCAAACACAAATATTTTAGCTCTGTATTTGTCTTTAGTTTCAAATTGCTCTGGTGCCTATTTATTAGTTTCTTTGGAAACACGAGTGTCTGTTACAAAATATTGATTCTTTCTTCACCTTTTAGCCAAGTAGGTTAATTGAATGGTGCTTGGGGAAATTATTTCAGATGCAGTCTCTGTCTAGTGTTTGTCTTCAAAGAGCTTATAAAATTGTTTGACATTTAGCCAAGATATCTGCTACAACACAAACTTGAGCAAGGAGCCTGTGTGACTGGGGTGGTGAACAGAATTACATTTTGAAGAATCTTCATTTATTTCCTATTTAAACAAAACAAAAACAAAAAAACCCCAAGCTAAAACCAAGCCAAAGGCCAGATCAGGCTTCTATTAGATTTAGTGAGACTTTTGCCATTGTTTAATAGTTGACTATTGGGCTACTGATATTTGTGGGGAGCATTCGGTACCATTAGTCTTGCAATTTAAGTTAGCAAATCCTTAACTGTCACGTAAACCCTCTGATATTTACTGTGATGTTTTAGATTCTTTTGGTTCCAGGGTTTACTACAAATCCAGAACCCAGTCTGGGATTTAGTCTGTGACACTTAGCAGACAGTAAGTTTATTTACCAAATAGCAAGTGTTGCCTCATAAAAAGTGAGACAACATATTTCTAACACTTCCATTTTTCAAGTATCAGGGGGAAAAGAAGGAACATTTTGACAGTTGAGTGACACCGAATATTCCTAGTTATTCCATATTTATTTGCAAAACATTCTGGAAGAGACAACAATGTGATAAAGCTCTTTGTTTTAATAACACCCTTTCTAAAAAGCACACTGTAAAATGTTGGTGACAAACTGTAAAATAATGCATCATTGCTTCAAAATAATTACAGTATCCCACCATCTATTGATCCGGATGTCTGTCAGGATCAACCAATATTATTGGTTAGTACATGCGTCAATCAGCTTCATGGGCCACAGTGAGTTAATGACTGCACTTTGACTGTACTGATGTTATCCCATTAAAAGTAGATGGCTTCTCAGGTACAACTGGGCTTCTCAGTACACAGTTGGGCTTCCAGGCAGTCAGATAGACTATCAAAAGAGATTTCATACATATATGAGTCTAACTAGACTCCTGTCTAACTCACGTGTGCTGAAAGCATATCCCTACTTGACATGGATTCAAAGAGAACAGTTTGTCCTTGATCTCACCATATCCCAGTGGATCAGTGGAACAGCTACCACTTTGATGTGTAGCAAGTCCAGGTTTTCTTCAAAAAACAAGAGGGGTATTTATTGGCATAAGAGTCACTACACTCCTCTGGATATGCTATAACGGGGAATTTGAGGTGCGTAATCCAGAATCCCCATGGGATTGCAACAAGCAGTGGGTCTGCCTGAATCTATCCAGGGCAATATACTGTTTCTGTTGAGAATGAAATGGCCAAACTAGGCCTTCTTAAGTCCATTGTATATTAATAAATCTAGGCTCCAGCCTTAGCAGTACTTGTATATCCAGCATATAGGTCAAAGCATGAATGTACTGATCACCTGAGACACACTCCCTGTTCCCATTTGATCTATTCAGCAGATCAAATCTTTGAGTTCTCATTTGGCCCTTGCTCAGGCAAAACCCTCAAACACTGAGTCATGATCCAACTTCACAGGCATTGCACTAATGGAAACCTGTTGAATTTGACTAGTGGCAGTTGCTTCACATGTTTTAGGAAACAGTTTCATCTGGGTAACTACTACACATTTTGGATAACTTTAACAGAAGATGAGAATGCTATGCTTCATTCACTATGCAAACATTCACTATTCAAAAAGGTGCAGGGCCTTAAAGAATAATGTGTATGACCTAAATGACTGCATGGGAGCCTTTGAAAGATGCTGCATTACCAGCTGGAGAGCTGAACTCTTGTGAGATTCACTGAGCTTGAAAGAGAATTCTTCTGGTAAACACTACTATTGCTGCTAAATCCTGGCGTTATTAACAAGGATGCTGTATGCTGCTCAGGATCAGTGGAGGCTGGTGACCCTACTAATAAGAAAGTAAACATGTCAGTTTCATTATAATCACTGGCATAGGCCAGGGATGGTTCCTCTGGTCTCTGTTCAGTAGAGTGGTGAGAACCTGGACTTCTGCTGCCCCCTGCACTATGGTGAGATACTGAACTTGCAGAGTTCAAACGTGTTATGATTTCAGTCATGTTACATGTATTCTGAACAAAACAAGTCAAAAAACCATAGTTTGTCAGGTTCTTTTAACGAGATATTCTACTTTTTGTCAGTGTTAGGTTGCCTTAAAGGGGAATAATTTATAAACCCTTGAAAGTCACATTCATCTAAATCCAGCAAGATTATTTGAAAACAAAGGACTATTCAAGGGTAATCAGGATTTACAGACCCCACTAAGGTGTCACTAAAGTCTGTTACTGGAGTCATCACAGAAATATCATAGTTTTCTGAGGCACAGTGCAAAGTTGGATTAGAAAGGGGCTCAGTGATATGCAGCCTGGCTTCATTTTTCCAGAGCTACTGAGGCAAGTGTATGCACTTGGCACATCGGGATTCTGTGAAGAAAATGCAGACTTGTCTCCTCTAGTTGGAGGTGGAATTCTGCTTTCCTTCTATGCTCCTTTTTCTCCCTAGTATAAAAATAATTCACAATACAAATCTCCACCCTTTGTTGGTGGTTATGAAATTATCCAGCGCTTTGCTATTAATTTTCATTGATGTTAATTGATTGGCTGATGAAAGCAAAAGAAAATCTGGCTTAACCCAGATGGCTGAGTGCATTTCTGAAAGTTCTATACATCTTAACTTAGCTTGATTTATGATATTTTGAGTAAATCTGGCTGAAGTTATAAAGCAGTCACATGGAACAAGCACTGATGTGATACAGATCTGTATATATGTCATCCTGTTTGCCATTTAGTTGTGATTACAATTTTCATTCATTGTTCTCAGTATCAGCTGCTGTGGAAGATCTCCAGCAGTAATCATTTGAAAGTTTAGCATTACTGATTTCAGAATCAACAATATCCCACCTATCAAAGTTCATCCCACAGGTGTAATAGCTGACCCCAGCTACTTCAGTAGAGCTACATTTTTGCCCTTCCTTTGTTCTCATTTGTTCAGTAAGAACTGAACTATCTCAAAATTTCCCTTCCATATGGTAAGTGGGTGTAGTGGAATTGCATATCCTAGGAACCATTTTCAGATGTAAAGGTATTCTGATGTAAATTGTTTGAACTCCAGTGTCATTGCTGCTGAGTCACTCCGGCATTTCTATCTTCTGGGTTCCTTCTGGAATTTAAGGGGCCAGGCAGGATAGAGACCTTGGCTTGAGATACTGGAGAGAAAGGCCGGAAGACCATTAAGAATATATGGACTTTTGAAGAGAAATTGTGAGTTCAACTTGGTTGTTAATTGAACCGCATGCAAATGTATGTTTAGGAAGTATTTGGAGAATACACAGCATGGTTACAGTTCGTTCAGTTATATACACACAGGGGAAACGGTGTCTCCTCATACTGCCCTAAGACTGAAACACCCAAATGAGAGGATTGCTCAAGGAAAAGCAAATGACACTGTCGTGCAGAAAATCTCTGGTATGTTTCAAATGGACTCCTCTGTTTCCTCTGCTAATGCTACTAAGTAAATGTATTTCCAGGGAGACAGATTTAGGTTAGTGTTCTAGTCTCATTTTGCTCAGTCAGCAAAAACAACAGCAAAATGCTGTCAAGATTCCTAGTAGCTGTGTTGGGTAAAGAAGAGAGAGGGGGTAAGCAGAGAGTCTCATTATTCCACTAACATCATTTGGAGTGGTATCTGGGCTTGTATTTTCAAATGAACTGTTTCCTATAGAAACTACTTAACTGCTCCCAAGTAAAATAATCCTAGAATCATGGATTAGCAAATCTGCATTTTTGAAGAAATCACTTGGCGGAAGAATCGTTCACTACCAAGGCTCCTGACCTCCTCAAATCTAGGTTCTTCTGAGGAACTAAAACATTTGTGGATAATAACTCCTGAAAGAACTATGTTGAATCTACCCTAATGCATGGTGTTTAACCAAACACTTCAGTAACATTCCAACTCGTTTGTGTAGGACAGACATCAGATTTGCAGGTTTGTCTTAGAGCATTTCTAGAAAGTGGGCCTCAAATTAGCCACTTTCCATCCCATTCCTTGAGGGAATGCTGTTGCATATGACAGACTACGTCTTATGGTCAGTATGTCCTTCAGGAACACGTACCCTGGTGTGTAACTGGTCACTCTTTGTTTTATGGGTTTGTTCTAACACCTTCTGTACTGACATTCCACTTCTTGACAGATCTTCCATTTTATTCCCTGTTAAGAGAGGCTCCTATCAGATACTTTATAATCTCCTTTGGTGATCAAAGACATGAAGTTTGTTTAGCTTTATGCTGCAGCTTTGTCTTCTTTGGTGCTCCCTTGTTGGCCTCACAGATGTTATGGCAAGAATTCTTGCTTTCGATGTGTTTGAAAAAGGATTTAATTGACAATATTTCTGCCTTAGTAAAAGATTTCTCAGAACTGTTTTTGATTTGCCTTACTCCCCTTTTCAAGTTGTAAGAGGGTTGGGGTTTTTTCCTCCATTTAGAAACAAATGTGGTTTTTGGAGGATGCCTCTGTGCTTCTGATTCTCTCACTGGCCTGTTGTTAAGCACTGTGGAGTCTTTCTGTCCTTTGTACAGCATGTGTGCTCAGTGGTGTTTGTTCTGAGTATCCCATGTTTCTCATGTCTTTAAGCAGTTTCCACAGCACCTGCAACAATTTTACATTCCTTGCTACTCTTATTTTTTAAGTAACTACTGAGCTGAGTTTTTGGATTTGGATTTTTTTTTTTATCATCTCTATTTATCAAAGAATTTTAGACCTAAATATTGGTCACTGTTTTGAGACAGAGTGTTGCTTTCACAGGAATATTTTGAACCAGGTCTTTCACACTACTTGTCATTCAGGAAGATGTTTCCTTACTGATTTCCCCAACATTAAGTTAGTGATTGAAGTGCTGAGGTCCAGCTGAAATTGACACATGGATAATGCTTTATTCCTGTGAGAGACTGCCAATGTCCAGATTCTTGTGGGGTAGTGTGGAGAAAAATAGTACCCTGGCTTGCTTTCCCAAGGACAGGCAATCGTGAGAGAGATAGTCTGGAGTGGATGGTGACAGGTGTCTGCTTCACAGGAGGAAAGCTGTTGAAGCAGCACCANAGTCTGGAGTGGATGGTGACAGGTGTCTGCTTTCAGGAGGAAAGCTGTTGAAGCAGCACCACAATATAAAAGGGAGGCTGCTTGCAGAGACACCCTAGGGAGACAGAGTTGTGCTGCCTCTCTCAATGAGACTCTCCTTCTACCTCTCTGCAGACATGCTGTTGCAGACAATGGATCTGACTCAGCTCATGACACGGACTGTATGTTTAATAGATGTTTTCTATGACAGATTTGGATGTGTTTTCCTTTATTTATGAACTCTCTCATTACCTTTGGGTTTTCTGTCAGGATTATTTCCAGTCAGATATATTCTCCTTTGTCACTGGTGATGGGTTATGTAAACTTATCTTTACACTATGTAGGAACCAACAATAAACTGTTCTTTCTGCTTGTGGCTGTTCTCCTTGGGCTGTATTACGTACTTGTCAAAACAGTGCTCTACAACAATACCTAGCACTTGTACTTTAGTGCTTCAAAAGTGGCTGAGAATAATGTCACAGTTTTTCTAATTCACCTTCCATTTGACACATTACTGAATAATGCAGTAAGGCAGCAAACTACTGGCACAGAGTCTTCAAACTATCTACCTTCCTTATTCCCCAATGTTTTTATGATGAAAACAAAATATTAGAATTGCAATTTTCAGTTCTTCAGTTGTCTTCCTGGGTGGCTTTTAAAAAGTCCTGTGTTATTTCAGTGCTTTGTGGTTCTGCTTGGAAACTAATAATCACTTGTCTTTACATGCAAGAGGTTTATGGAATAATTCTATTAATTTGAGGCAAATAGATAATATGGTGAGGGGAGACTTGAGATTTTAAAGGGGACGAAGTTTGAACTGTTGTGTGAAGCATCCAGCAGCAGGCTACACCATTTCAGAGTGATGCAGCTCTCATACAGCAGTGAAAAATGAGTGTAACAGCTGACACTGCTGGATGTGGTTCAATACTCTGAAGGGCATGGCCTCAGCTGCCCTGACCCAAACCCAATCCTCTCCCTGTCACAGAGGTGCCTTTCTATTCCCAGAATGTTTATCACCTTGTATATACAATTTCTTCCTAGTCAGCTCTACGTCATGTTTAGCAGTTTATTACAGAGCTCTTGAATCTCATCAGGTCTTTTCCTGTTGTTCACTGAGTGAAGGAAGATTTAAGCAGCTAGGCCTACAACTTTGCTTTTTCCAGGAAAACCAGCATAGGTTTCCTTCAAACCCTGCCAGCGCAGCAGCCAGGGACCTCATGGCATCTCTGCCATGAGCAACAGCAACCATGGGGAGAGCAGGCACTTAGGAGAAGCCCATGGAGATGTGAAATGTGTGTAAAATGAGGGGTATCGGGCTTTTGCACAGACCTATCTTTGCATCCATCTTCCAAAGACACCGTGGGACTCAGGGTTGGACCAGATGGTCTTCAGAGGTCCCTTCCAGCTCACCCGTCTGGGGTTCTCAGTGACAGCAAGAGGCACTTGTGCGACCAAGTGATCAACTCGTGTGTGGGTTGTGGGCATCGTCACCCCGTCTGCGTGGAGCGAGTAGATCACGTAGACAGCACAGCACGTACAACCCTTGAGCCTTTCCAGACCTCCGGGAAACGCTGGAATACCCAAACTCACGCGGTTTATTAAAGGAATTATTACTATGTCATCCAACTGAGGGCCCTCTGGTGCCCTCATATCTCTCCCTAGACAAGGCCAGCTCACCCCGTTGCCCGGCCGGCAGCACAAACACCATAAACCCGTGAGGTTCTCCCTCCACGCCCTCAGCAGCCCCCGGACGCGGAACCCTTTTTTTCCGGAACCCCTTTTGCCCGGCTCTTCTCGGAAGGGTTTGACGGTGGCCGGAAGCGTGCGGAACCGAGCGCGCGCACTTCCGGCGCGTTCCCGCCGCGCTCACGCCTGCTTTGCCGCCTCGCCCATGGCCGCCGCCGTGGTGAGTCCGCGACCGGGCCCGGCCTGGGGGCAGTCGGGGCTGCAGGGGAGTGAGGAGCGAGGCCGCTGCGACTGAGAGAACGGGGGGGGAGAGCCACGGCGTGCCGAGGGTGGCCAGGGAGAGAGCGAGGTCGAGAGAAGCGCCTCTGGAGTGTCCCAGGCGGCAAGCCCCTCCCGGGCAGAGCTGGTGTCCTCCGTCCGTTCACTGCACCGACAGCCACCGCTTCATCCCCTGTGCAGATGCTTCAGCGCGGGCACAGGGGTGGGGGACCGGCGGGTTTTCCAAGGGCCATGTGGATGGTCTAAATTCTGGGAAATTCCGTCAGGGATTGGTTTCATTAGTCGTGGCTTAGTATCGGAGTAGGCGCCCAAAGAAGCCTTAGAGAGGTTCCGAACATGGATAGACAAAAATAACTAAAGGAGAGGAGATTTGGATCAGATCTTGGGAAGAAATTCCTTACTGTGAGGGTGCTGAGGCTCTGAAAATGTTCAGGTTGGAAAGGACCCTGGATAGTCTGGTCTGGTGAGAGATGTAAATGCCTATGGAAGGGTGTTGGCGCTGGGTGATCTCAGAGGTCCCTTACAACATAAAACCATTGTGTGATTCTGTGACAGGAGATAGGACTCTGTGCAGTCAGATCTAACAGAGGTTATGTGAGGTGTACAGGCTGGCTCTGCTTTGAACTAACAGCACAGGCGGAGCTGTAATCACTGTTCCTTTCGTAGGACACCTAATGTTCTTTGTCTCTGGACCCAGAGAGTTTCTCCTGGCACTTGCCTAGCATGCTGCATCTTTGAGACTACTTGGTCATATTTGGAATTAGCCTATGCATTCAGAAATTGCTGGAGAATACAGGAAGGTGAAGACCAGGCTCGTGTGTTTACAGAGGGATATCAAAAGAATAGTATGTAGCAATGTGAGAGTATTTGGGTTTGTGTAGTAAACTGGGGTTATTCTGTAGACCAGCAGGTACTGTGCAATTTAGAGCTTTCTCTGAACACAACTGTTTCCTGTGGTAGTAATGGAGCAATTTGTGGCAGTTAGGGTGTACATTCATTAAATAGTGCCAAGAAAATGCAGGTAGTTAAATTTTGAAGTACTGCTTCAGCTGTAAATATTTAGAATTTAATGCCAGAATAGATGCTAAATGATAATATTTCAAACAAAATATAGTAAGAGGTCCAAGTGCATCTTTGCAGCTGTCTGGACAGAAGTTCCAGAATTGCTGCTTTCCGGGATGTCAAGTTCAGGGTCTGTAAGGCATCAAGGGCCAATGATGGGACAACACAAAGACAACAAAAGACAACAGAAGTCATCCTTTGGATGAATAAAAATAGAGAGATATGAGATACGTGATAAGATGTGATAAGTCTTTGGTTCTACCTGCAGAAATAGCGCTGAAGTGATTGATACAGCACAGTGTCCAGTGTGTGTATGTGTTCTCTCTCCTTTTTATATCTATATATCCAGTTTTATATAGTTACATTTTAGACATTTACATATAAAGCTGTTTTAAAAAATGAGACACTGAAGTCAGTGTGATGAGCTTCTAATTTTAAGAAATATATTGAATAAGATTTGATTTCAGCAACAAATGAATACTTTCACATTCACACCACAAGCAGCCAGATGCAGCTCATTTTTCAGTGTAAATGTTTACAGTTTAAATCCAGTAAACACATCAGCTTTCAAAATTAATCCTAGAACTGTCACCTTGCTAAAAGCTGGAACATTCTGCAAGTAGGAAAGTGGTTTAGGAGCAATTTCAATGTTATCATAAAGCATGGAGAACCAACAAAGTATAGATGATGAGGTTGCACAGAATTGCTCAACATAACTAATTTGCTATTTTTTTTCTCTGCAGGATTTCAAAACCTATGTAGATCAAGCTTGTAGAGCTGCAGATGAATTTGTCAACATTTATTATGAGACAATGGATAAGAGAAGAAGGGTACGTAGATATTTTGACAATACTTAGAACTCTCTTGTGGATGTTTGTTTGTGTTCCTAACTAGAGAAGGACTGGGAAGCACCTGACAGTTGGTTACCATGTATGATATTGGCCACCTCTGTTCCTCTTGGACTGCCTGGAGAGGATTGTGTGTTAGCATCCTGTATAAGGGACCCTTTCAGAAACTGTCTTAGACTTGTGCATGACCTTGTGATCTGCTGCTGCAGAGAACTGTCCTTTTTAAAGTTTCCACTGTTTCTGATCTTGTTTGGGTTTTTTTTGACCTGAATGATACTTCCATGAAGGAATCTGGGGCGGGGGAGAGTGGTGCACACATACCCACCTCCCAGAAACATTGGTACTAAATTATTCTGGAAAGGTAGCACTATCCTTTTGTTAGCTTTGTCACTAGCTGTGTTAAAGGAATCTCTTCAGTACTAAAATTTGGAGGAGTTTGAGTTGTGCAGCTCAGAAAACAGAGTATGCTTCAGTTTTATATCTTGGTCAGTAGCACCCACTGTTACAAAGAACTAATATTTCAGGAGGGCCTATTATCTATCCAAGTAGTCAGAAGAAGCAAATGATTCACACCTTAAGGATTCAGATAATACTGTTTTGTATGTTGTCTGTTGCCTATGTTTGACCCATTCTTCTCAATTATCTATTTTTATAATCACTCAGGCTTTAACAAGACTTTATCTGGATAAAGCAACGTTAGTTTGGAATGGTAACGCAGTGTCCGGGCAAGAAGAACTGAATAAATTTTTTGAAATGTTGCCGTCTAGTGAATTCCAGGTTAATGTGTTGGACTGCCAACCCGTTCACGGTAAGGTTGGGTTACAATTTACTTATTTATTTCTCAGTCCTTTTATAAGTTGAAAGTGAACCACAATTGTAATAGGGCTTAATACTCCTTTTTAAAAACTTAGACAAAATACTGGGGGTCAAGTTGTGCATAAATAAAGCACAAATCAAGAGATGCATCAACTCCACACTTTTCCTCAGAGCTGGGAAAATATTTTAAGGGCTTTATTTTAAGATCACATCGAGGTGTGACACATTTTCATGTATTGTAAAGCTCTGGCTGCTCAGGTTTTGTTGTCCTTGACAATGTCCAAGTAGCCTCTGATATCCACCTGCAGTATAATGTGGAACAAATCATTAACCTGTCTGTACTTGGATTTCTTTACATCTAGAATAGATGTTGAATTCCTTAAATTTCTGGGTAACAGCTGCTAAGGAAAGGCTTATGTAACTGGGACATTAATAAACTACCTCCAATGGATATTTTGGGATTATAAAAAGGAAACAGTCTGTGGTCAAGCACTCTTGCTTTGCTTTGCTGTGCAAAAGGTACAGTCTTGAATAGTGCGGGGGTGGGGGGAGCATATGCACCTTGCTCAGAATAAGAATACATGTGTATATTTCAAACAATGGGAGTGGATTCTGAGAAAAGACTCAGGTGTTTGTTCTACTGCTCTAATATGAACCACACAAGATGGCAAAAGCAGTGTTGGCAAACAGATTGTCTGTAAAGAAATGATGCAACAAAGCTGTACTTCTCATGGATGTGTAACTCCTTGTTAGCTCTAACTAGTACACCCAAAATTGAATAATACTTCTGTGTACGCTTCCTACTTCTTTACCTGCTAGTCTTTGTTTGAGTTGTTTTCTTTATACTACTTCTCCTTGTGAAAGAGCAAGCTACGCAAGGCCAGACAACAGTCCTCGTGGTGACAAGTGGGACAGTAAAATTTGATGGTGACAAGCAGCGCTACTTCAATCAGAACTTCTTGCTGACGGCACAGGCCACACCTACCAACACAGTGTGGAAGATCGCCAGTGACTGTTTCCGTTTTCAGGACTGGGCCAGTTAGTGAGGACTGGCTGCAGGAAGTGACCTCTCACTGTGCACATTGAAGTTAGCCCTGCCAACAGCCGTTCTACATGTGTGAGAAATACTTGCTCTTCAGGTTGTATTTGGCATTATGAAAGGTCTGCAGAGGTTTCAGGGTTGACCCGATGACTGTGGGTTTAGTACTAAATAACCTTACAATGTGAGAGGTTGCTCGTATTAGTGAACTTAATAAAATGCTGAAGGCAGTGAGCTCTGTTGGAATCATTCCTCAAATGCCTTACATGCAGCTGTGCTGCCACGACCAGATGTGTGTGATGCTGAAGCTTAAGCTTCTCAGGCTTTGGTTGTAGTTTATTTACATGCATTCATATGTAGGGCACACCGAATGATTCGAAGCTCCTCTGCCAACACCTTGTCACATGCATGTCAAAGACTTCCAAATGATAAGTTATTTTTCTTTTGGAGTCTTACGGTGTAAAAATATGTTGGTGACATAATTTGCTTGCTTTAATTGTTAATTCTGTTGCTGTGAAGTTTGGAGTATCTTTCCCATATTCAGCCTGCGAGTTTTGAATCCCTGCTGTCTTTTCAGGAAACATTGTCATTAACAAAGTGGCACTGAAAGTGTTGATTACTGTGAAGCGTTCAGTTTTAATCTTCAGTACTGTTACTCAAACCAGGTGCTTCAGTTACTTTCAACTTAGAACACAACATCATCTTCCCCTCATGTAGATTTATTTTTCATTGTAGTTTTAGTGTTCTTCTTAAATATTCTTAATTATTATTGATTATGGGGATTTTCATGTGTATCTGGTTTAAATTTGCAATTTAAAGTAGTTTTCAAGACTGCAGGTTAAGACTGTCCATCTTAACTTGGGAATTACAAATCAAAAAGATAATCATAATTTAGCTGTCCATGTGAGGGTACCTTTGCTTATAACTGAAAACACATGAGGGGAACTTGTAACTGATGTTCATGTATGCTGCGGTGACAGCAGCAGCCTGAGTACTGAAGCAGTTACCACTGCAGTTCATTTGATTTAATGACATAAATTGGGAAAACTGGGAAAGTGAGCAATACCTAGTTGTGTTAGACATCTGTAGTGTGGGATTCAACCCCACAAATACTGGTGAAAAAGGTGGATTTGTTTTCTTTTTAGGCACTCTGGTCTTAAATCAGTCGAGTTGGAGAAGTTAGTAATCTGTTCTGAACTATTGTGTAACTAAAAACATGAATTCCTGCAAAATTATGCAGGAGATGTGGGAGTCTTGAAATCTGTAAATACTGTAAATATAGCGTTATTTCTCTATGTAGTGAAGAAAGGATCGCTCTATTTAATTACTGTTTGTTCTCAACACAAGATGAAGTTCGTATATTTGTATTTCTACAAGTTTGAAAATCCTTAACCCTACATTGGCCTGTTACTGATACAGCATTGCTGAGCTGTGCCGCTGGCCTGGTGCGCTGACCTGGTTCTTTGCTGTGTTGCAGAACTGCTGGCACAAACCAAACAGTTTATGACGTGTGAAATGTAGCCATGAATGCAACCATGGCATTTGTTTGTTGAGCTCTGAAGGTGGTCATCAGAACACGCTCTTTATCTGTGCCTAATAAGCTTGTCCTGTGAATAAATACTTACTGGAGATTTTTATTCAAGTTTTAATTTGTAGTAGTTTTTAAGCTTTTTCTAGGAGGTTCAGAATCTGTGAGGCAAAAGTTTTGATGCCACATTACTCCTCTCAACTATTTTCTTGCTGTTCAAATGCAGATGATTTTAAATGCTATTTCTGCAGTTAATATGACAGAAATCCCAACTGACCAAACACAGAAAGTCACTACTACATGGAACAGATTAAGGAGCTTAGTAAATGGTCTAGCTGGACAAACCCAGTTTGAACTTCTTTACTGAGATGTGTAGTTGGAATTAGTTGCCGAATTAGTTGGAGTGGGACCTGATATGTGTACAGAGAGTTTTGGTGAGAAATTTATTTGAACATAACCAGCACTTGTCCCTAGGTTGATGCAGTTATGTCCTGCCTAGTTCCTTTGTTCATTCCAGTTCCCTACAACCGCAATTAGCTGTTGCTGTTTAACTGAAAATGCTGTCTTAGAAGATATTTCTACGGGGTGTGTTACTAACAGATTGACAGCTCTTCCCTGTTGTGTCTGTTGCCTGTATTGCCTTTATCAGCCACTGTTGTTGTGGCGTACTGCGGTAAAATGACTGAAAACACTTGTGCGTTTTCCAAATTGGAGAAAAGTGATCTGTTTGATGATAACAGTGATTTGTTCTGGTGGGTTTGATGTGCATAAGCTTCCTTAGCCTGATTAGACAAAAGCACCTGATAAATGCTGGTTTATCAGTAAAGTAACTTTCTGCACTTGAATATATTTTGTATGTTTTAAGACTTCTTGTAAGATTAATTTTTAAAAGAAAAAGAAAAACCAAAAACCTTTGTGATGTTCTGCTTTTTATTACTATTATTGCAAGTTGTTTGTTATTGAAAGTTTTCACAATTTGTTGATGTGATGCCCAAAGAGCAAGAAATAATTTGTGGCTTTATGTTTACTACTTGTGTCCAAGCAATGAGTTATGTGTCCTTGCTGCAACATGGTGCTGGGCACTGCAGAACAGGTAGTGAGCAGCACAGCCCGTGCTGCCATAAAAGCACGTGTCTGGAACACTAAACCTGTAGCCAGTGCCTCCAGAAGCACTGTCAAGCAGTAAACCATGTTGAACTGGCTGAGAGTGACCATCTGTAATGGCTTAGCCACGTATAGGATGAACTTGTAACAGAACTCTTACTTCCAATTAGAAGTAAGAATAAAAATTTAAGTAATACCCAATTATCTAAGTATTAATTCAATTAAATGAGTCAAGAAGCTGGAACAAAAGGTAAGTATTTAGTAAACCTAAGCTAAATGAACGAGATAAATGATAAAAACAAAGGTAAGATAAAACAGAGGTAAGATAAACAAAGATAAGATAATGAAAACACAGATAAGACTTTAAGATAAACAATCTCTCTGAGGAGTTGCAGTGTTGCCACTCACTAGGTCTATGGTGCTACAAGGTAAGAAATGCAGATTCTCTCTGGGAGTTGCTGTTTTAGCTACTGTCCGTGAGAGGACGTCAGTCTTCAAGGAATTGTAATATAGCCAGTCGCTCACTGGATGGCACTGTAGGATAAGAAATGTTCTCTCTCTGGAAGCTATTGTTCTAGCCGCCCACCACCTGAGGGCCCCAGCTTGGACTTGTTCCTGCAGGAAATAGTGAAATGATGGACAGACACCAGGCTCCCGCCCCGTTGGAAGTGATGAAAGTGTGTGTGTGGGTCTCCTGGGACATCAAAAGCTACTGCCCCAATCTCCATCCTTTGGCACTATTCCAAGATCACAAGTTATCCTGGGGAGAAGGGGAATTGGTAGAGTAGGCAGGTAAGAACTGAGTTTCTCCCTGATCAGCCCTTTTGAAAGGTTGTACAGGAGGGTAGAAGAGGCAGGGACCTAATCCCCACTGTGGAGAAAGCTGGCAAAGGCTAAGTCCCTGCAGAGCAAGGAGTGAAGCTGTGTGAATACAGATGCTGTTAAACAGGTAATAGCAAACATGGTCCAATTCTTGCTGTGTCTGAAGGTGCAGATTGCAGTGCCGCTTTGCAGGAGCCACTGTTGGTGATTATCCTGAGTGAGGCTCTGACATCTGATGCAGCATAAAGTTTCAAGAGCACTAGGGGAAAAAAAAATCATGGTTAGGGCCAAACAAGAAGCTACTTTTGTATGTGTGTTGAATGATTCCAGATACTCCTCTTTGAATGTTACCGTGGGCTGAAGCAAAGAATAGTTAAGCCTTCCTAAACAAGCTTTGCTGTTCTGCTCCTAAGTGAAAAGAGCAGTTGGTGATACCTGAGTTTATACCTTCAGAAAATTGAGTGTCATAACACAAATAAATCTGGTTTGTTGTCTTCTGCAAATAGACCGCAGAGACCCTTTTGCCCTGCAAAAGTTGTACAAGTGCCCTAGAATGTGCTGCTGATAGGAATTTCAATGGCAAGCTGTTGTCTTCTTACAGTTTAATTCAGTTTAGTCCCAGTGGGTTTGCAGCTTCATGGGTTTTTTTAGGATTCCAAATCTGTCAACACATTAGACTTATTAAACCAAACAAAAATAGATGACTGTTGCTGCTGGACTTAGTACTAACTCATTGGGGTCTCTGTATGCCACATGGAATTCCTCTGGGTGTTCAAGTACTTAGGGTGTGTTTTCATGCCAACAGATTAAATATGAATTTAATGTGAACTTCCACTACCTGTACTACACTGCAGCCTTCTGTCTGCTACAGTGTGTTCCTGCCTTCTGAGCATTTAAAACATCTTTTTTCTTCAGAATTCAACGTGGTCAGGCTGAGTTCTTATGCTTATCTGCATGGAACAATCTGTAGGGACATTGTGAGTTCCTATGTATATCTGATTTAGGAGGATTGAATTCCTAAGATTGAAGCTTTGCTACCCAGTCCTGGGGCAGGGTTGGTTTATAGGGTTTATGTTCCCAGCTGAACTCGGTAGGTGCTGCTTTCATTGAAGAGTCTTCAGGAAACAGCACTTTATTCTAGCAGGCAGTTCTGCTGTTAAGTAGAGTTCCATAGGACTGTAACTCCCATCTGTAACTATCCCAGGGAAGACCTTCCTCTTCAATTTTCAATTTGTGGACAAGATAAAAAAAGGTACTGGGTAGTTATGGGGAAAAACAAGCAGTAAAAGAACAGTGCACTGTAAGTTTTATCTTTAGTTGCAGGTTCTGCATCACCTTAATTGTGTAACCCAGGGGTTTGTGATCCTAAATGGCATTACAGTTTGTGTAGTGGTCTTCCACTGGTTAGTGCTCCCTGATGGTTTGTCTGATGTGAGACAGCAATAGGGGATAAAAAGCATAATTTTTTTTCTTGCAGAGGTCCTGCCACCAAAGATTACCATGAGCTGTAGCCTGAGTTGTAACTCTAACTTGCTGCTGTCTTTAGAATGTAACATTGGACCTTCTGGTGGTTTTGGCCTCACACAGGCAGGAAAGAAAGTTCAGTAAGTCTTTCTGTCAAAAGTTTGGGAATATTAAAACTCAGCTAGGTGCTCTACATGTTCTCCGAGCCAGCAGGTGTCTTCACACTGCAAAACCTATGCACAGATAATCACAGTGATTTGGATTGGGAGGAACCTTTAAATCACATTTGGTCCAACCCTTTGCGATGAGCAGGAGCATCCACAACCAAAGCAGGTTCCTCAGAGCCTCAAGGTCCATCTTGACCTGGAATGTTTCCAGGGATGGGGCTTCTCCCACTTCTCTGGGAAACTGTTGGTGTCTCACCACCATGAGTGTAAAAAGGGAGGAACCTTCCTTTTCAGTCTGACACAGCTGAAGGAACCCTATTATTCTTCATGTCCCTTGCTGGTTCATGTCCTTGGCCTTTTTGACCTCATCTGCAACAACCAGGCAGTATCTCTGTATGTAATTCTGGAAAATGCTCTCCTGGAGACATAGTGGCTATTAGAGATGTGTGAAGTGAAGAAATGTGTATGTCACCAACTGCACCTGTATGTTTAACCCTCTGTAGAAGGGTGGTGTAATTTCAGAGTGTTGCACTTGTGCCTGTGGGCTGTCTCTTGTTCCAGTGCCCGCTGCAGTTAATGCACAGTGGTGTTATTTAAACATCTGGCTGGACTGTAACAGTGGATGGACTGATGGAAATCACTGATTACTACAGTTCACTGAGACCTTGGGGTTCTTTCAGGTGCTAAAAGGTACAGATAGAACAGCAGATAATTGTAACTACGTGTTTTGTTAGTTACCTGGCAGGAGGGCTTGTGCTTTCCCTGTGAATTGTGTAATGAAGAGTAGAAAGCTTTCCACCACGGCAACCCTCTTTTTCACATAGGATCCAAGTACAGTGTGCTGGCCATACTTTGCATTTCATAAGGGAGAAACAGAAGAGATGAGGGGTGTTTTTTGGTCATGGACTCAGGGATTGCAACAACCTTCTTTCAGCTTTGTCCATGGGATGAAGCAGTGGAAAGCCATTTGTAAACAACTGGTACCTAATAAAAGAGATTAAGCACTCACTAAGTGTCCAGTGCATTAAAATGGGCACTTCTCACACCCAGATAAGCCGTTGCTGTATCCCTGTCCTGTTTCACTGAGTTCAGTTGCAGTGAGCATGGCAAGTTCTTCAGCACTTTCTCAGCTTTTAGTATGTGATGCAACTCAAGAGGGCAGAGTTCTGCTGATGGGCAGTGGTCAGGCACAAAAAAGAGAATTTTATCCCTGAGACAGGTTAAAGAAAAGAGTTTGGAAGTGCCCAGTGGTTCCCTTTTCCCTGTGATGTGGAACTTTGGTTGTGGTCAGCCTAATTCTGCTTGTACTGGAGGAAATTTGCCCAGAAAATCTTCCAGTGGGGCTGATACAGCAGGTGAAAGTCTGTGAGCCAGTCAGCTTCTGCAGCTTAATATCTGTGTGAGTGTTGCTCATAGAACTTCAGAAGTTTATGTCAGGACTGTCTGAATCCCTGCAGACATGGAGATAGCTGATTAGAACTTGTCTTGGTGTTAGGGGATATTAAGAATAGTGGTGGTTTGATGGTTTCTCTGACATCCTCTTACCCACACAGGACTGGTTCATTTGCTTTGCCGAGGTAGTTTCACCCACTTAGAATTATAGAATTGTTTAGATTGGAAAACACCTTTAATATCAAGTCTAACCATTAACCCCACTGTCCAAGGCCACCGCTAAACTCTGTCCCTATACAACATTGAAGCACATCTGATACAGTGCTGGCATACAGGCCTAGTGCATGTAGTCACAGCAACATTGCTTCTGGAGCTTGAGTTTGTTCCCTTACACCACACTTCAGTGATCAAAGTCTCTGGGCAATCACAAGATGCTGTTTGATATCTAATGGTACTTCATCCACATATTGCAGTGGTTTCCTACAGTAACAAAGTCGACTTGGTCATTTGACAATGATTCCCCCACAGTTACGGCAGAGACGGCAAGATGCAGCATTTTCCAAATACAAGGCAGTCATTCTTCTTAGGGAAGAAATGTGCCTCAGGGATGGGAAAACTAAGCCTGTAATTTCAAGATCTCTGTTCCTTTCAAGTTAATGTTGAAGCTTCCTCCTTCTGCAAGGTGATTTGCGTACAATCCGTATCATAGTTTAGACTGTGCAGTGACACATTCAGGGTGATGGAACTTGTTCCTTGGGATTATTCATGAATCTTTATCTGAAAAAAACCTACCCCAAAACCAAATCAAGGAATGATGGATGGTTAACATGTCTGGAGCAGCTGAACCAACCTTTGTCCACCTAAAGTTTTGTAGGAAGCCAGTGCTGTTGATGGTTTTCATCTTGTACCAAGATGTTTTTGGGCTTGCACGTTTCTGTGTGCAGAAGGAGGCTTTTCATGGCTTTAGCAATTACTGTGCATCAGCAGAGCCCCAGTACCAAGATGAGATGCTGGTGCTTCCCTTGTGGAAACCGCTGCAGTTTCTAAGCTCTTTTTGTTTTGAGTTGTTCTTCCACAGGAGCCAAAACACTTGTACGAAAACAGACCGAGACACGACCCTTCTGATGTGTGTGCCTGGCAAACTAGCAGTGCTATAACGCAACACAGATGAAAACGCAGCAGGAACAGAGCAGCTCTTAATAGCGTGAGATGCACCAGCCCCAGAGCAAGGCAGACACAGACACCGAGGTGTGGGTACGTACGTGAGGCAGGTTTTATTGCAGAAAAGCCATACAAATCCGATCAGTGGAACCTTTCTTGTACGAGAACAGCCCGTTTCTACCCGCACCAACACTGTAACCGGACCCAGTCCCGCAGCAGCGTCTTCGTGGGGTGGCCGAACCCCAAGCACGATTTCCCCAGAGCCGAGCTGCAGGGGGGTATCCTCAGAACCCGCCGTCCTCTCCCGCTGCGGGCCCGGGCCTGTGCCAATCTCGGAGAAGCCGCTGGCCCTCGGGGCAGTTCTCCTCGCCCGGCTGCCCCGCGCCGGCGCGGTCCCAGTCGCGCTCGATGTACAGGTGGTAGGGGTCGTGCTTGGACTCCAGCTTCCGCGACCGGGTGTAGGCCAGGATCAGCCCCCCGGCCAGGCAGCCGTAGAAGATCATGATGAGCAGGATGTAGAGAGAGGCATCGCCGCCCGGGCCGGGCCCCCGCGCAGCCCCCGGGCCGGTGCCATTGCGGTGCAGCTCCCGCAACAGCGCCCGCAGCAGCGGCTGCAGCCGCCCCAACTCGGCGCTGCAGTTCATGGCTGCGGGAGTGGCGGGCGGGATCCGGGACGCGGACCGCGCGGGAGCGGCCCTGGG
>VZRI01002657.1:0-22145 GCA_013397515.1 Upupa epops
GCATAACCGGGTGGATAGATGGTTTCAGAACAGTGGGTCTATGTTGACTTCAGCATGGCATTTGTCACAGTTTCACATAGCATCCTCACGGCCAAACTGAGGTAGTGTGGACTGGATGATTGAGTAGTGAGGTGGACTTTGAAGTGGCTGCAGGATAGAAGCCAGAGAGTAGTGGTTAATGGAACAGAGCCTAGTTGGGGGCCTGTATTTAGTGTGGTCCCCCCAAAGATCTTTACTGGGACCAGTCCTCTTCAACCTATTCATTAATGACTTGGATGAGGGATTAGAGTGCACTATCAGCAAGTTTGCTGATGACACAAAGCTGGGTGGTGTGGCTGACACCCCAGCAGACTGTGCTACCATTCAGCGAGACCTGGACAGGCCAGAGAGGTGGGAAGAGACAAAGTTAATGAGGTTCAACAAGGGTAAGTGTAGAGTCTTGCATCTTGGCAAGAACAGCCCAGGTACCAAAATAGATTGGGGACTGACTTGTTGGAGAGCAGTGTAGGGGAAAGGGTCCTGCGGTCCTAGTGGACAGCAGGATGGCTATGAGCCAGCAATGTGCTCTTGTGGCCAAGAGGGTCAATGGGGTGCATCAGAAAGGGGCTGGTTAGCAGATCAAGAGAGGTTCTTCTCACACTCTACTGTGCCCTTGTGAGACAGCATCTGGAGTATTGTGTCCAGTTCTGGGATCCTCAGTTCAAGAAGGACACAGAGCTGCTGGAAGGTGCTCAGCGTAGAGCAAGGAAGATGACAAAGAAAGCAGAACACCTCCTTATGAGCAAAGTCTGAGGTAGCTTGGTCGCTTTAGCTTGGAGAAGAGGAGGCTGAGGGGTGACCTCAATAATGTCTGTAAATATGTGAGGGGCAATGGGTGTCAGGATGATGGTGCGACACTCTTGTCAAGGTCATCTGTTTATAGGACATAATAATTCTATGATAAAAATATTCTGCTTGTTTCCCAGAGGAAGAAAACCTCATCGGTGTATTTGTACAACTGCACGTTCATGTTTCAACTAATCAAAAACTAAATTGTCTAATTTATTGATTTCTTCTGTGGTTGTGTAAATAAATGCTAGCACTTTGTCCTTCTAGGTTTACAGGAATTGACATTATTTGGTAGAAGAGCAAACAGGCCATTTTTACTTCCTCTTGCCTCCAGTGGTATCACTTCATTTCACATAGAATTCAAACTTTATTTATTTCAACTATAATATGCCAAGTCATAGAATCATAGAAACATTAGGGATTGGAAGGGACCTCAAAAGATCATCTTGTCTAATTCCCTCTGCCACATCATGGCCACCTAGACCTGGCATACATTATGTGTTTTATGTTAGCTGATGAGAAAGCCAGAAAAGATTCAAGGGTAGAAAGAAGATGTATAGGAGACTTTCCTGTGTCTTACACGGTATGTATCAAAGATGTTAACATCAGGTAGTAAGAAGATCAGATTATTTCTGAGTATATTGACTAAATCACATTTCCTGTATTGTAGTGAATATTCTGTGCAGGCTGGATTTTAGTTAGTATTTCCACACCGGCTACCTTTATTCACATTGATGGACACCTTTCACAGGTATGCTTATTTATCGAGGGGATGCTGTTGGTGCTTTTAGTATCAATAGTGTTGCCCTTCCCCTGCATGGAGTTATTTATGGTGACTTCATTTGTCTGATGTTTTTTCAAACCTATGAAAAGAGTTTAAATACACGCTTCCTCTGCAGGAGTAGAAGTGAACACCCTGATCTCTGTGACAGATGGCATACATAGAAGACTAGATGTACATGTCCATTGATATGGGCTAGGTAAAAAGTACACTGAGGATTGCCAGTTTCATCCATATATATGGTTGCTGAGTTTGTTGTTTATGTTTATCACTTTTCATAGGCTTGAGCAGAAGTTTAAGCATACTATCTTACTATGAAGGAAGGTTCTTCCCTCTCTCAAACCCAGCCATGGGAGCTGCTCCATGCCAAAGCTGCTTTGCAGCTTTTTTTCTGCTACTGCAGGAAAACCTGCAGACAAACCTCTGCTAACAGGAATTACCTGTTTTGTTAGCACTATTATTCAGTAAGCCTTCTTTATAAAGGTTTGGGTTTTTTTCACTTGCATTCTGCTTGTCAAACCTTTTTTACCATGTAGATCAGGGGGAGGGGAATTTGTGACTGGGTCTCTCTGCCTCCCAAAGTTGTCCTGAACCGGAACAGTGTTCCTGTTGTATGCAAACATGCCACTGTTATTTTTTGTTTGAACTATTAAGTTCAAAGTACAGCCTTTAATATACTGCCGTACATAGCTTATCCTAACATGTGAGACTAATGGCTGGAACCTGCTGAGAAAAACTCAGTGGCATTATTCATTGAATTAGACATTTCATTGTTCCCTTAGTGGATGCATGCTGTGAATTCTGAGCTAGAAGCATGTCAGACTTTCTGTGAACCTCTATCAGAATAAAATTAGGAACCCTTCCTAAGTGAATTATTTCACTCCTTTGCAGAGTTTGTGCAAAGCTTGTGTATTTGTTGCTTTCTGTATTTGTTCTTCACCAAAACAGGAAGTGCTGGATGTGCAAAACATTGATTCTCATTATTTTCTCTTGCAAGTGAAGGGTCTTTTGGAAGTCTGAAATTTTTATTTCCAGATATTTTATAATTTGGGTTCCTTGAGTTCAGAACAAACTCCTAAACTGTTCAGTTAAAAATGTTCTACAAATTTTTAAGACTTCATCTCTGCACTTTTGTTTAGTCAGACAAATAGGCTTTGCTCATTTGAATTCTTACAGTTAAGTTGGTAAAGACTTTTCTTAGGAGCAGTATAACCACTGTTGCATATCAGAGGTCTAACTTCATAGTGATTCCAAAGCAGATACTGCTCCCCATTCTGGTGGCTGAAACTTATGTAAATACTAGATTTCTATTTTAAATAGTCTTAGAAAACCTTGGAAATGTGATTTAAAAAAAAATATGGGTTTTGTGTGTCAGAAATCTGAAAAGAGACTACATTAATAGGAAATAGGGTAGTTGTTCTTACTGTGTCACACACTATATTTCATCTTGAGTTTCAACTCTAGGCAGGAAGTTTTAATGTCATTTACTGCTATCATTATTTTCTTGGCAGTTCAGTTTAGCTTGGATTTCAATTCTTGTCAAAAGCAGCATTTTTATTTTTAGTATTGTTTAAGAATTACACACTACTTCCTTATGATTTTCATTTGCACCCACTTAAGAGTAGCAGTTGAAAGTGAAGGTGAGGAAGGTGTAATCCTATCAACAGGTTATTTGATTATTTTTAGGGGTTTTCTTGGTCTTTATTAACACATTTCTCAGCCACCTTAAAAGTATTGCAAGATTGGTTAAAGACTTTGTGGTAAAATCTTCAGTAACAGACATTTGTGAAGGAGAACTAGGATTAGCATTCCCGTATAACTGTTCATTGCCACTAAGTCATTACTGCCAACTTTTTTTGTAAAACCTTTTTTAAATTGTTATAACTGTTATATACCAGGCTGAGCTATGTTTTTTTCACTGTTGACATGCCTTATGCAAACTGGTACAACATTATTAATTTTAATTCTTGACCTGTGTAATGTTCTTGTATATGTCAACAAGATTGACTTCATGTAACCAGTAACAACACATTTTCTGTAGCATAAGATATAATTGGTAAGCATTGGCTAAAATATATTAAGACAGAGTATTTCCTACAGGAGTTAAGAATTCATAGTATCCATGTGTATGCCTATGCTGGCAAATACTTTTTCAGTGCAGTGTCTTCAGAGCTAGTGGCAGTTTTTCTGTTACCTGTACATGTAGTGTGCTCTGTAGTGGGCCAAAATGCCTTGTAATGCTATATTAATACACATTGCTATTAAGAATAGTGGTCTATGTGCTGCCAGCGATCTGGTTGTGGGTGTTTTTCTTCATTTTCTGAGCCTGGATTGATGGGAACTAATATATGTCTTGTTATAAACCATTGCAGCTAAAGGCTGCTCTGAATCAAAATGCATTTGATCTGTGGATAGGTGCAGTGGCCTTCTTCTTTTGAAGTATTATGTGAACATTACAGGCCCCCAGAGGGAAGACCTGTCATTTTGTGTGTCGTCTTTTCCAGGTGGCCTGCCTGATCATTGAGCGAGTATGGCACAGAGCAATTCTGATCTTGAAAGCTGTGTAATCACACATAATCACACTGGCGTGGCAGAGCAAGCTGGGAGCTGTTTGCGAAGAGCAGCATGGGCAGTACTGAACTTGACAGCTCTAGTAGTTCAAAAGACAACTTGTGATTGGGCAGAGCAGTGACCCTTCTGACTTAGCGCCTTTGAAAGTTTTCAGTTATAGAATCACAGAACATGTTGGAAAAGACTTTAGAGATCATCTAGTTCCAAGTAGCCTGCCATGGGCAGGACAACACTCACTACACCAGGTTGCCCACAGCTCCATCCACCCTGGCCTTGAACACTTCCAGGGAGGTATCATCTACAACATCCCTGGGCAACCTGTTCCAGTGCCTCACCACCCTCATAGTGAAAAATTTGTTCCTAAGGTCTAATCTAAATTTTGAAACCATTCCTGCCTGTCCTATTGCTAGATAGCTTTGTAAGAGTCCCTCTCCAGCTTTCCTGTTGGCCTCCTTCAGGTACTGGAAAGCTGCTATAAGGTTCCCCAAGAGCCTTCTCCAGGCTGAACAACCCCAGTTCCCTTAGCTTGTCACCACAGGAGAGGTTCTCCATCCCCCCGATCATCTCTGTGTCCTGCCTCTGGACCCACACCAATAGTTCAATGTCCCTCTTCTGTTAGGGGCTCCAGAATTGTACACTCTACTCCAGGTGAGGTCTCATGAGAGCAGGGTCAAGGTAGGGGATCACCCCCCTCAACTGGCTGACCACATGTCTTTTGATTCAGTCTGGGGTATAGCAGGCCTTCAAATATGTATTTGTGCTTGGGATTTCCTTGACCCAGATACGGAATTGAGCATTTGAACTTTTTGAAGCTCATGTGGTTTGCATGGTTCTAGTTCTCAAGTTTGTCAAAGTCACTCTGAATAGCAACCTTTCCCTCCAGTGTGTCAACCACAGAACAAAACATGGTGTAATTTGCATTCTTGCTGAGGGTACATTTGTTGCCACTGCCTGTGTCACTGACAGATATTAAATGATGCTGGACCCAAAACAGATCTCTGAGGAACACCAGTTATAACTGATGACCTCTTGGTCATTGAGCTGTTGATACCAAGTCTTTGCAGCTGTACAGATAGTTCCTTATCCACCAAGTGTTCCATCTGTCAAAACCATGTCTCTAATTTAGAGTCAGGAATGTCGTGGGACTGTGTCAGATGTCTTGCACAAGTCCAGGTAAATTACATCAGCTGTTCTACCCTTGCCCATCAGTGTTTTAACCCTGTCATAGAAGGCCACCAAGTTTGTCAGTCATGATCTGCCTTTACTAAATGTGTGTTGGTTGTCACGAGTCTCTTCTTTGATTTTTGTGTGCCTTAGCAGAATTTCCAGTAGGATCTGCTCCATGAATTTGCCAGGCAGAGGTGAGGCTGACTGGCCTGTAGTTCCCCAGGCCAACTTTTTTTATCTTTTTAAAAATGGGGTCTGTGTTTCTCCTTTTCCAGAAACTTCACAGATCTGTTACGATTTTTCAGAGGTGATGGATAATAGCCTAGCAACTTCATCCACAGTTTTCTTCAGGACCTGTGGATGCTTCTCATCAGATTCCATGGACTTGTGAACCTTCAAGTTCTTTACAAAGTCACAAACGTGATCTGACACTAGCACAGGTGGTTCTTTGTTCTCCCAGTCTCAGCCTGTGTCTTCTGTGACTTGGATGGTGTGGATTGAGTGTTTTCTGTTGAAGAATGTATTTCTCCTATGCTGTTTGTCCTTGCTTCCACACCATATAGGTTTCCTTTTTATGTCTTAAGTTTGTCTAGGAGTGCTTTGTTCATCCACACAGGCCTCCTGGTTTTTTTTGCCTGAGTTTCTTTTTGCTAGGAATGCATGCTCTTGAATCTTAGAGTGGGTGGTCTTTTAATGTTAACCATTGTACTGCACTGTATAAAAAAAGTCACCGAAGAGGGCACACTCTACTCCTCTAAGTAACAGGTAGCATACTTGCTGGTTGCCCTCCCCACTGCCTTAAGGATGTGGAATTCCACCATCTCGTGATCATTGCTTCCAAGGCTGGCCTTGAGGTTCACATTCCCCACAATCCCCTTCTTGTCAGTAAGGTGAAGTCCAGCGTAGCAGCTCTCCTCATTGGTGCCTCTACTACTTGGAAAAGGACATGGAAATGCACTCCAGGAATATTCTAGGTTATTTACACTCTGCTGTACTGTTTTTCCAACAGTTGTTGGGTTGGTTAAATCCTCCATGAGGACCATGTCTTGTCAACATTAAGCCATTTCTATCTTTCTATAAAGGGCCTCACCTACTTAGTCTTCTTGGCCGGACGGCCTCTAGCAGATCCCATTTTACCCTACCCATAAGCTTTCAGTTGTTTCCTCATCCATCCCCTGCTGGAGTTGCATGCAGTCCAACTGGTCCTTGACACAGAGGGTAATATCCCTTCCTCATCTTCTCTCCCTGTTCTTCTTCAAGAGCTTATACACTTCCATTCCAATACTCTAATCATAGGAGCCAAACCACCATTTCTCTTTGATGTCAGTGAGGACACAGCCCTCATGTGTGTATGCAGGCATACACACATCTTTAACTTCTTGTTTATTGTCCATGCTGCATGCATTGGCATAAAGGCATTTGAGCTGGGCCTCTGGAGAAGTGTCTGTAATTGTCTTGTATCTCTCCAGCACTTGCCTCTCTGTTCTTGTGACTTCATATGTCCTTTGGTCCTCTCTGTAGGTATCCTTGACAGATGTCCCAAACCTCCTTCATTTTTCACTGTGTAAACCGGTGCTAATGCAGTCGTGCTGGGCCTCCAGGCTCTCCCCCAGCAATGGCACACAACCCCAAGGCCCATCTCCAGTGAGCTCAGCTGTTATCCCCTTCCCACTTCAAGCTGTCCTGAGTTCAGACTGGCTTTAATGGGTCTTCACCAGCTCTTGTTGAATTTGTCAGGCAAAGAAGCAGTCATTTGGGAAACAAACAGATTTTATTAAATCTACATCTAAGAACAAGAAGAGAAAAACCCTAGACGGGTGAAACTGACAGAATACACACCCTCTGAGAACAAGGAGAAAAAGCTGCCCCCTCCTTTACTTTGCAAGTCACAAATGTGTTCAGAGTTAGTGTTGAGTCCCAATCGTTAAGAGAGCGCCTTAGGTTCATGGATTCACTTGGGGTTGTATTAAGGACGTTAACACCATATGTCTGCATAAAAGTTACAGTTCACTGAAATTATCAGATTCCAAACTCAGAAAGTGTAGAAAGCACTTTAAGTTACTAGATGCCTGACTCCAAAAGTAGAGGAGAATAAAAGGGGAGAGGGAGAGAAGATAGTGAAGGGGTCTGCAGGCTTCAGGACTGCTGGGGATGGGGCTGTTGACAAGGGCTTGAAGTGGTAGGAGCAGGGATAGTGGTTTCAAGTTGGAAGAGGGTAGGTTTAGACCGGAAGTCAGCTGGAAGTTCTTCACAATGAGGATGCTGAGGTACTGGAATAGGTTGCTCAGTGAGGTTGTGGCTGTCCTGGAAGTGTTCAAGGCCAGATTGGATGGGGGCTTGAGCAACCTGGTCTAGTAGGAGTTTTCCCTGCTTATGGCAGGGGGGCGTTGGAACTAGATGATTTTTAAGGTCCCTTCCAACCTGAACCATTCTATGAATCTATGAATCTTGTCAGTTTTTCAGCACAGGTGGCTTTATGGAGTATAGTGGTGGTCAGTGATTGGTCTGTCTTCACTTTTTCAGCTTCACAGATTTTCAATGTCTCCAGCAGTCCTTTTGTCAGACTCTCATCCTGGACACAGGATGGGGAGGGCTGATGGACAGGCTGCACTGGGTGCAGCCAGGGGTGTCTTTCTGCTCCTTGTCTCAGGGCCTTAGACAAAGTCCTTTAGAGAGATAGCAGCTCACTGTGTTCTCCGTGCAAAAGCATAGTTTTGCAGATAGTTTGGCAGAGTTCTGGGGCCTACCTGCTGCACAGTGCTGATCTCTCCCACTAGGTGCAGACCTCCCCTGTTATCTTGCTCACAAATTATCTCCTCTTTGCTTAAAATTGTTGGATACATCTCACTTATTGTTAATCGAAGTCTGACAGTCACTGTACAAAAGGAGGTTTTCTGGATAAGTACTGCTTAATTTCTGTATATGAATTTATATATAGTGAGGGTAATCGTACTCATGCAATCCTTAATCTTAATAGTCCCCTGTGACTGGAAGAAGGAGCACACTAAACTGGGTAGAAAGGATCATGGTAACTGACTGGTTAGCCTCACCTCTGTGCCTGGGAAGATTATGGAACAGAGCTTCCTAGAAACTAGGCAAAAGCACATGGAAGATAGGTAGGTGGTTGATTTGGACTGTCAGCATGGCTTCACCAAGAGCAATACATGCCTGACCAAGGGACTTTTTACAGTGTAGTAACTGCATGAGTGGATATGAGCTATAGGTGTAATCCATCTGGAGTTCTGAATGGCCTTTGACACAGTCCTGCACAACATCCTTCTCCCTAAGTTGGAGAAACATGGATATGGTGGGTTGACTGTTTGGTGGATAAAAAATTGATTGGGTGGTTGCCTCCATAAGGCAGTGGCTCAATGCTCAGATGGAGACTGGTATCAAGTGGTGTCCCCTAGAGATGTGTACTGGGTGTGTGCTGTTTAGTATTTTCGTCAATGATGCATACAGTGGGATTGAGTCCATTTTCAGTAAGTTTGTATATGACACCAAGCCGAATGGCGTGGTTGATACACCAAAGGGATGGGATGTCATCCAGAGGGACCTGGAAAAGTTTGAGAAATAGGCCAGTATGAACTCCATGAGGTTAGTAAAGGCCAAGTATAGAGCCTTACCTCTGGGTTGGGAAAATCCCTATAAATACAGGCTGGGAGATTATGTGATTGAGTGCAGCCCTGGCAAGAAAGGCTTTGGAATACTAGTTGTTGAAAGGCTGGACATGAACCAGCAGTGTGCCCTTCCGGACTGGAAGGTCAATTGCATTCTGGGCTGCATTAGAAAGGTGGTTCTCCCCCTGTGCTCTGCGCTGGTAAGATACCACCTGGAGTACTGTGTCCAGTTCTGGGGTCCTCTACACAAGGACATTAACTTTTTGGAGTGGGTTTAGAGGATTGCCACAAAAATGATCAGTGGGCTGGAACATCTCTGCTATGACAACAGGCTGAGGAAGTTTATGCTGTTCAGCCTGCAAAAAAATAAGGCTCCTGGGAAACCTTACTGCAGCCTTTCAGTACTTAGAGAGGGCCTACAAGATAGATGAGGAGGGACTTCTTAGCAAGACCTGTTGTGACAGGGCAAGGAGTAATAGTTTAAAACTGAAAGACCATAGAGTTAATTGGGTATTAGAATTTTTTTTTTGCAGTGATGATGGTGAAACACTGGAATAGGTTGCCCAGAAGGATGATGGGTGCACATCCCTTGAGACATTCATGTTCCGGCTGGGTGAGGCTCTGAACAACCTGCTTTAGTTGCGGAAGTCCTTGCCCACTGCAGGGTGTTGGACTTACACAGCCAACTGAGTATATTTTATGATTCTGTGGTTCTAAGTGGCTTTGCATGAGCATGAAATAGATTCATATTGTTAAAGCTTGAGAAACAGTTTAAAAAGTTGCTTTTTAGAGCCTCAGGTACCACATCAAGACAGAGTGAACAGCACAATCAGCCCTAACCTGCATGCTTCTTCAGGAGTACTGGTTGGCCTCTACTCAGGAGAAGTTTTATTGTGCTCTCAATTATGAGCAACCTCATCTAGTGGAAGATGTCCTTGCCCATGTCAGAGGGGTTGGAACTAGATGGTCTTTCAGGTCACTTCTAACCTGAATGATTCTGTGATTAAAAAGGAAATTAAGAAAGTCCTGAATACAGTCATGCTGTATGCAGTGTAGTATTGGTTTTAGTTGCAGTAAGTTACTGAGTCGTTAACAAGTAAGAAGATATGGTAACGTAAGTGAATTGTCTAATCTCTGTGGTGAAAAGCCTTAGTATTTTAAGCTGTTTCTTTTTTAGCAAAATCTAACTCTTCATTCAGAGTCAATGGTTTCCAGATTCACTTTTCTTTCAAATTCAAATAAATAAACCTCATAGTGGTATCAGAAAGCTTGTTAGACCACTCCCTCAGTTTTAAGAAGTTGTTTCATTTCCAGATCTATGTTCTGTAATTATAAGTTTGATGTATAGAGCTATGCTGCTTTTTCCTGAGGGCCTTTGATTGCTACATACTAAGTGTATATTTTTTCATTACATAGTTAATTGTAAAGAAATTTTTCTTACCAGTTGAGATGAGCTTTCTTCCACCTAAGAAAATAAAGCTTTAAATTGCATAATATTTGCTGGTCAGAGCTTTTAGTCATATGGCAGTGTAGCTAGACTATCCAACTTTTAGTCACTGCTTCTAGTTGCTGTTTTTTATGTATTAAGTGCCATTTTGTCACACTGAAGTCAACAGGACTACTCCTACTTTGTGGAAAACTGAGATACAAAAGTGAGCACTTCAGTTTACTGACATTCAAGTGTATTTTATGTGAACACCATTGAATGTTTATCTTGTGGGAAACAAACGATGTGATGTGTCTATTGCTTCTTCTTGTGTACTTTATAGTACATATGTATCTGATTTCCATCGTGTACCCCCCTTTTTCTTACGTGTGCTGTACTGACTATCAATTTTCAGTCATTATTTTTCAGTGTTTGAATATTCTTAAAATATTTTAAAGTTGATTTTATGGATTTTACCTTTGACCATTTTCTTAATTTCTTTTTTTTTGTTAGCTTTTTATCTTGTTTTACCATGTTTTTTCTTTGTGTCTGTGTTTTGTGCTTTTTCTGTCTATTTTGTTCATATTAGTTTATCACAAAACCTGAGTTTCTTTCAATTTTTCTTGCCTTTTTTATACTGTTAAAATCTTATTTCTGCTTAACATCTGAGGTGCAGTTTCAGAAAACATCAGAAACATTGTTAAAAAAACAAAATTGTGCTTTTTAGTTAGAAAAAAATACACATATGTTATAGACAAACAAGAATGAAGGAGTAGAAATGTTTCCCTTTATCTAAGGAAATTATTCATAATAGGAATCTATTAAGGAATTCGTTTTGAGCAGTGAGAAAACAAAAAGAAAATGTCTTTAAAATGAAGAATTATAAAACGTGCCTTTCTTCATACTGCTATCTTATGTGCATTGATATGACATAATCAGTCCTTGTGATCAGTAAATGAAGATTCACTTTATGGCAGAATGCATCATAACAATAGTGATTTGTTTTGTTTTCAGTGCAAGGAGACTTCCTTCTTTTTTGAAGCACGTAACAAAATGATATGCAAACATCTCTGGAAATGCTGTGTAGAACATCATATGTTTTTCAGGTAAGCATTGCAGAAACTGTGGTTTTGTTACCAAAAGGAAGCACACTGTATTTACTAAGAATCTTGTTACATCTAGAGTAGTGTAACACAGGCTTTCTGCATGAAAACACATTTTTTCTCTTGGTCATAGAATGCTCTTAAAAGCTTATCCCATCCATATTCTTAAAATGATGTGAAGCAGTAATTTTAAAATTTGGTAGTGTGATGGCTTCTTTTGCCTTTAGAAGACATTTTACCAGGTTGCTTTGGTAGGATTTAAGATGTCATATACATTTTGATGTATTTAATCGTGAAATCTTCGGTAGCGACATTGACTTAAAGGAGGCTTTTTGGATTTCACACATTACTGTTTCACAGAAAATACAGTTTTTAATAGAAAGACTTAACTGAATTTCCATAATGTTTTGCTGACTTAGTGAAGAGTTTAAAGTGTTTCACATATTACATGTCTCAAAATACTTTCTTTTAGTGTTGCAAAAACAGAGAATTATGTGGGGTGCCTAGCTAGGAACTGGTTAATGGGATTCTTGGAGCTGCCTTTATCAGTGTTATAAAATGCGTAAGCTTGGAATCCTTCTTGCAGTCTCATAACTGTGCTCATTACTGTGACATAATGTTTTTTGCCTGCTCCTGCATAAGTGAAAGGCTGCTGTTGACAGCAGTTTACAGTAAATACTGAACTAAGTATGTAATCAAAAGACAAGATCATGAAAACATGGCTTTGTGGGGCTATCAACCCCGTAGGAGTCTACCTGGAGGTAGTGATGAGAAGCAACTAGCAGAATTAATTCCTTTTTTTAGCTGAAGTCTGTATTTCTATTAGGAAGGAAACTGTAATTGAAATCTCTCTATGTAACTTAATATGTTGTTTTATTTTATAAACTACAGAGTGTCAAAGAATGAATCAAATTCTCTGTCAAGAAAATTCAGCAAGTTTGGATCCATAGGTTATAAACATCGGTACAGGTGAATTTATTTCATTGTTCAAATCTCAGGTATATCCTTCTTCATTACCTCTTTTCTCCTGTTTTCTTCCAATAGAAGAAGATCCCACCTAGCCCATTTGGAGCAGATCTGCTTCCAAAGCATGAATTGGGGCCATTTTAACAAAATCCCTTTGGGAGTCTGCCCTTTTCGAGATAAATGTGTGTTACTTCAGATTCACAGAGTTGGCTAAGGCCTGCTCTAGCCTGAAGTGAAAGTGTGAGCAACCTTGTATCTGTAAATCCTGAAGTTATGCTGAAGCATTTTTCCTGACAAGTGGGGAATACCAAAATGAGGAGGCATGTTGGCTACTTCCTTTCTTTTGGGAACTAGTAAAGGGTTCGTGCCAAAAAGCGTATAAAGTCTGTAACTGTTGTGCTAGTTTTTACAGCTGCAGTGAAACTACAGCAAGGACACTTGATCCCTATAGTGATGTCTAATGCCATAGCAGTACTGGTGATGCAATGCTATGGACTTCAGAGTAAAAGCAAGGCCAGATCAACAAGACTGTTGAAATAACAGGGTCTTTGTCTAATGAATAAGGTGATTTTTCAGTATTGAAAATCCAACTCTGTCAAACTGGCATGGCAACTTTGAGGCAAATAATTTATGGTCTGATATTTAGAATTGCTTTAGAGTTGTGTATTCAGTAAACACATAAGGGAGAGTAGAAAGTATCAAAACCACATCTGAAAGCTGGATCCTTGCTTTTTCAATTTTCTATTACTCTGTTGTTCAGATCTGGTCATCTTTTTAATCTTTTGGAGTTATTTTGAATCTGCTGAGTAAAAAGGCCCTACTTACTGTAATGCTAGATTGTTTTCCGTAGCCTTCAAGTACACTAGGGTTTTTTTTTTAGGTTTATTTTTGGATTATCTCACTATCTCTTCTTCCTGTATGTATTTCCACTGTCACCTAAGAAATATATGTGTCATTGTATATAAGGCTGACTATTGTTAGACAGTTCTTTCCCATTTAGAAAATCTTTTCTAAAACTGTTAAAACCAAAACTGCCAGTTTCTGCCTCAGCTTCTGGATTAGAGTTAGTATCTATGGGAGGTACTAAAAGCAGTGTGTAATGGTAGCTCTATTACACTTGTTCTCAATCTGCCAGAAGTTGTAGTCAACTGCCTGTTGCCCCTGGATGTAAGATCTTGCTTGTAAGGAAGTCGTTTCTGATGGAGGGACTATGACAGTTCCAAGTCTGAGCTTACATGACTCTCTTCAGCCAAGATCAATGAATGGCATGTTATTTTCCTGTCCTCTCCAGTGTATTTCCTAATAATTCCTGTTGTTTGTGTTATCAAATTATGTAGCATGATCCAGCTTCTCCTTACTGTAGATAATAAGAGAGTGATTTTACTGCCTTTTGGATTTCTAGATGAATGTAACCTGTGTTACCCTATCTATGAAAATGGATAGTAGTACAACAGATTCCTGACAGACTACTACAAATGAGTTTCCTCTTTTGGACCATTTCAGCAAAACAGAGCAGGGCATTGGTGCTAGGAAGGTCAAAGCTGCATTTACCAGGACTTTCCATTCCATTTGACAAAAAGTACTATGAAGCACTTAACTATATTTGAGTTATTCCTGATGGTGGTGGATTTAAGTTTTTCAATTTTTAGTAAGTTTAAGGGTGTCTGTGATACAGTTCCCCATGTTGGAATGCTGGTCATTACTAAAAGATATGATTATAATGTTAGTTTTGTCTAGAACACTTTAAAGTATATATTTCCCTTTTATCAGGAATTGTGCCTTGTTTTGCTGTAGTGATTCTTGAGGAGTCCCCCCAACTTGAATGAAACTTCTGGTAAATGTGGGCTGTGACGTATAGTTGCACCATATTAATGTTACGGTGTTAACAATAAACAGGGGTAATCAACTGGAGATTGACAGGTTTTCTTTTTTAATTCATTTACAGTAGCAGTAACAGCATTTTCAGGTGCTTTTAGAATCTTCTCTTTGCTTAGCCACTGGCTTTGATCGTCTTCTCTCTTTCTCTCTTTGTCTTTGGTCCCTGTTGTAGCACTAAAAGCAGTGACAATGTTGTCACTGTATATGCATATATCTGTATATACATAACCCCAAAACAGAAACTGTAATCTTACCTTTTGTCATGTATATATGGGGACCATAATATTATCTTTTGGCTTGGTTTTGTGTTTTATGGGATTTGATGGCTTTTCTAATCTTCTAGGGACTTCTCACTAGGTGGCAGACAGATCTCAAGAAAACTGTTCTCTTAAGAGCAGATGCTTGGTAAATATACGGAGGTCTTAAGGTCAATGGCAGGTCTTATCCTCAGATGTTTTGTTAAAACTGCTTCTGTAACTACTGACATGATTGCCAAACCTAAAAGTTGACCAGAAGTGTTTTCTGGGTCTCTTAATAGGAAAAATCTATTACACTAAATATCAAAACACAACATTACTGTGATGTTATCTTAGAATTTGGGGTTTTCCTGTAACATTTTTACAGATTTTTAGAAGATAAAAATTCTGCAGTGCTGAATAACCCTGTGGAACTATTGGTGAAAATGCAGACAGTATTTAGTGGAGTCTATTTGCAGACTCAGAAAAAATATGTATGTAATAACTGGATAGTAACTTGGCATTGCTAGTTTGATACCTATTTACTTCAAAGTCATTGAACTGCAGGTGTATCAGCAACTGGAAGCTAATGGTAACAACTACTTTTCTTGTGTATTAAGTTTCCAAAAGCAAATACAGGTTTTTATGGAGGAATATGAGGCCTGTTTTACATTTTTGTTACAAACACTATATTCTGCTTAGTCACACAGAGAGGAACATTAAAATGAATATGAATAAATTTATTTAAACTTAGTAACTTACTTTAACTCTGTGATGAAGAAATGTAAAAATGGATCAGGAATTTTCAATTTATTATTTTTGGGCCTGTGCTAGTGAAAGTATCTCATTACAGTTTGCTTTGCACAGTTTTTCATATGTTTTAGGTTGTCATTCTGTGTGGCAGAGAAGTAGCCCCTTACTGACTCAGACTGAACAATGTTAAATATGTGTTTTCATGAGATGAAAACTTCCATAAAAAAATCAGGAAGCAATCAGGTTACTTAAGAAAGTAATATGGTACAATATTTAATGTTACAAAAGATTGCACTATTTTAGCCTATTCATAATAAACCAGCATTTTGTTTTAATTGCTTTGTTTCTCTTGAAAAACCCCAAATATAGAAGACTTTGGCCCAATGTGTTGATGATTCTGCTAATGAGTGATTCAAAACATGTCATGGTAGTACTTTCAGCAGGAAAATCAGACCTGGGATGAGAAGTGAATATTAACAAAACATACTTCCCAAACACTGTGCAATTTTGCAGTCTAAAGATCTTCTCTTTCTTTGATCTTTTTTCTGTTTTCTTATGATTATGGGTCAAGTGGCAGGACATCTTTGCAAATGATCAGAGACCCTTCTGTGCAGCTCCCACGGCCTGACCAATGCATTGAAAGAAGTCACAGCAAGACTTACCCCAAAAGAATACAACAGACAGGTAAGTCCTCTGCTGGGTTTGTGGAGAGATGTCATCTTTGGGCGATTTTGTTTTCAAGAGGTGACTTAGAACTGTTGCAGTGTCTTCAAGGATCTCTTGGAATGGATTCTATTTTCTCCCTTAGATTGGAAGGTATACCTGCCATTAACTGCATCTAAAACTGGATCTATATTATGGATAAAAGTAAGAGATTTTGGTGATCAAATATAATAAAATCCCATAATAAAATAAATAATGTTTGTATGTCTAATGTAAAGTAAAGTATGAAAGAAAAGTTTGAAAGTGGGCAATGAGAACGTGTGGTTTTTCAGGAGTCCTGTCTCTTGGTAGACAATTATGCTGAAGTGTGAATTGGGTTCAAGTGACTTCTGTGTCATGGTTGATACCCCATTGTTTCACCTGCTTGACCCAAAGTATCTGTCTTGTGCATCTTCTTCTCTGTTCAACAGTGGTATTCCTGTGTTTTGTTAGTGGGTGGAACAGAAAGTAATGCCATGCCCTCTGTCAGCGTACTTCAGAAGTTAAGCTGGAAATCCATTCTGCTTGCTGAAGATGTCAAGGGAAACTGAAAGTTTTTATTGATGCTAGAGGAAATGTATGAGATGAAGCAGCAGTCACAGGATTCAAGCCCAGAATAAGCACCAACTCAAAGAATTGTCAGAGTTGAATGGAACCTCTGGTGATTCTCCATTCTAACACTCACAGTAAAGCAAGTTTACCTAAAGCACATTATACAGGACTTTATCCAGGCAGGTTTTGAATATTTCCAGAAGAGGAGACTACAGAACCTCTCTCCACCCTCCTTTCAACCTCACTTCAGACTCCTTTTAAGCAATTGTAGAAAGCAACATGGTCACCTCTGAGTCTGCTTTTAAAGCTTAGTAACCCCAGTTTCCTCAGCCTCTCCTCATAGGACTGTTGCTGTGAGATTAGTGGAAAAATTAATGTCTGTGCGATGACTATTTTTATACTGTTGGCAGTACGGACAGTGAAATCGAGTGCACCCTCAGGAATTTCACTGATGACACCAAGCTGTGTGGTGTGGTGGACATGCTGAAGGGAAAGGATGTCATCCAGAGGGACCTGGACAGGCTTGAGAGGTTGGCCAGTGCCAACCTCATGAGATTCAGCAAGGCCAAGTGCAAGGTCCTGCACCTGGATTGAGGCAATCCCAAGCACAAATATAGGATGGATGGTGAATAGATTGAAAGCAGCCTTGAGGAGAAGGACTTGGGGGTGTTGGCTGAAGAACTCAACATGAGCTGGCAATGTTTGCTTGCAGCAAACAAATGCATCCTGGGCTACATCAAGATACGCATGACCAATAGGTTGAGGGAGGTGATCCTTCCCCTCTATTCTGCTCTTGAGAGACCCTGCCTGGAATAATGCATCCAGTTCTGGAGCCCCCAACACAGTAAGGGTATTGAACTAATGGAACGTGTCCAGAGGGGGGCCACAAGGATGATTGGAGTATGTCTCCTATGGAGACAAGCTGAGAGAGTTAGGGCTGTTCAGCCTGGAGAAGAGGAGACTGTGGAGAGATCTTCTAGTGGCCTTCCAGTGCATGAAGGGGGGCTACAGGAAAGCTGGGGATGGGGCTGTTGACAAGGGCTTGTAGTGGTAGGACCAGGGGTAGTGGTTTCAAGCTGGAAGAGTGTAGGATTAGACTGGAAGTCAGGAGGAAACTCCTCACAGTGAGGATGCTGAGACACTGGAACAGGTTGCCCAGCGAGGTTGTAGCTGCCCTAGAAGTGTTCAAGGCCAGATTGGATGGGGGCTTGAGCAACCTGGTCTAGTAGGGGGTTGGAACCAGATGATCTTTAAGGTCCCTTCCAACCTGAACCATTCTATGAATCTATGAATATTAGTGCATTTTTTAAATTTACTTTTGTGTGTATATTTAGGTTGGTAGTCAAGTTGTGGTTCACTTGGAAAAGGCTTTTTTTGGTTTTGCTTTTGGAGGCATTATGCATACCTCAGTTCAGGTGTGTATATGCCAACGCCCACACCATGGGCAATAAACAGGAGGTGTTAGAAGCTATTGTCCACCAGGGAAACCATGATATAATTGCCATCATAGAAATGTGGTGGGAAGATTTACATGGTTGGAGTACTGCAATAGACGATTACATGCTCTTTAGAAGGGATAGGCAAGAGAAGAGAGGTGGAAGGCTAGCACTGTATGTCAAATAGTACTTTGACTGTCTTGAATTCTGTGTTGGACACACACCAAGGGGGAATATATATGGGTAAAGGATAAAGGAGAAGGCCAGTGAGGCTGATATCCTAGTAGGAGTCTGCTGTAGACCACTTGACCAGGATAAATATGCTGATGAGACATTCTTTCAACAACTTGGAGGTGTCTCACATTCAGGGGCCATTGTTCTTATGGGATACTTCAAATTACCATTTGAAATTCAATGCTGCAGAAAGTGGGCAGTCCAGGAGGTTTGTGCAATGTATGGGTGACATCTTCCTGTTCCAGATGGTAAATGAGCCTACCGGTACATCTGTTTGTTTAAAAACAGGGAAGGGCTAATATAAGGTATAGTGGTTGAAGGTCATCTGGGGATCAGTGATCATGATACTGTAAAATTCTTAATATGGGGTGAAGTTAGGAGGGCCGTCAGCAAGACCTTTCCTTCTAGAGGGCCGACTTTGGTCTACTCAGGATGCTGATTTGGAGAGTTCCTTGGGAAGCAGCCCTCAAGAACAAAGGGGCTTGGTAAGGCTGGGCTTACTTTAAGAATGACATAAGGAAGGTGCAGGAGCAAGCTGTTCCTATGTGTCGAAAAGAGTCGACAGGGTAGACTAGCCTGGTTGAGTAGGGAGCTTTTGCAAGAACTCAGGAAAAAGAAGAGAGTGTGTCAGCTTAGCATTTGAGGATATTGTAAGGTCATGTAGAAAGAGGATTTTAGATGCAAAAGCTCAGTTACAACTTGATCTGGCCAAATCTATTAAGGATAGTAAAAAGCGCTTTTATAAATGCATTAATAACAAAAGGAGAGCCAGGGAAAATATCCAGTCCAATTGGATGAAGCGGGCAACGCAGTGTAAGACAGGGAAAAGGCTGAGGTACTTATACCTTACTTGCATCAGTCTTTAACAAAAAGCTTGGCTAACCTCAGGGCACCTGGGCTCCTGAGTTGGCAGACAGGGTTGAGGAGCAGAGTATCCCTCTGTAATCCAGGAGGAAGTGGTTAATGACCTGCTGTGCCACTTAACAAGTCTGGATGGGATTCATCCCCACATGCTTAAGTTGTTGGCCCAGTTGCTGGCTAAGCTACTCTCTTGTCACCAGTGCTAGATAAGGGAGAGGTCCCAGATGTCTGGCGGTTGGCCAATGTGATGCCAATCTACAAGGACCAGAAGGAGGATCCAGGGGACTATAGGCCTGTTAGACTGACCTCAGTGCCTGGTTATGGAACAGATCGTCCTGAGTGCAATCGAGTAGCGTGTGCAAGGCAAGCAGGGGATCAGATCCAGCCAGCATGGGTTTAGCTAACCAACCTGATCTCATTCTATGACTGGGTGACCCACCAGGTATATGAGGGAAAGGCTGTGGATGTGGTCTGCTGAGACTTGAGTAAGACCTTTAACACAGTTTCCCACAGCATCCTCCTGGAAAAGCTGGTAGCTCATGGCTAGGATGGGTGCACCCTCTGCTGGATTAAGAACTGGATGGCTGACTGAGCACAGAGAGGATTGTGAGTGATTCTGCATCCAATTGGTCTCCAGTGACCAGCGGTGTCCCATAGGAATCAGTTCTGGGCGTAGTTCTGTTCGACATCCTTACTGATGACCTGGATGAGGGGATCAGTTGTACCCTTAGTAAATTCATGGATTACATCAAGCTGCAGAGGAGAGTGTCAGTCTGCTGGAGGGTAGGAAGATGCTGCAGAGAGATCCAAGTATCACAGTGTCACAGTAATGATGAGGCTGGAAAAGACCTTAAAGATCATCCAATCCAACCTAAAACCAACCAAGTAAACCTAACATCTAGATCATGCCACTCAGCACTTCATCCAGACTAACCTTGAATACCTCCAGAGATGGTGACTTCACCACCTCTGTGGGCAGCCCGTTCCAAAATCGGATCACTCTTTCAGTGAAAAACCTTTTCCTAATGTCAGGTCTAAACCTCCCCCAATGGAGCTTAAGACTGTGACCCCCTTATCAGGACATGCTGGGTCAATGATCAGAGGCTAACAGGATGAGGTTTCACTAGGCCAAGTGCAGGTTCCTACATTTTGGCTACAATAATGGTCTGCAGTGTTACAGACTGGTAAATGTGGCTGGAGAGTGGCCCAGCAGAAAGGGACCTGGGAGGTACTGGCTGACAGTCAGTTGAATATGAGCCAGCATTGTGCCCAGGTGTGACAAGAAGAAATGCTGGACTCCACACAATCCAATATGAATCAAAGCGAAGACACTTTATTGTGCTAAAGCTGCCCTTTTTTATACAGTTTTACTATCTCTACAAGTGTTCATACATTTGCNCACTTTATTGTGCTAAAGCTGCCCTTTTTTATACAGTTTTACTATCTCTACAAGTGTTCATACATTTGCTGATTGGAAGCCTTGCTAAAGTGTGCAACAAGTATATTTTGTCAAATGGAAGCCTTGCTAAAGCACATGCCTACCAAGCGTCCAGGTTCACCTTATAATTGGTTTGTCATTATCTGAAGAATGCACACAAGGTCTTATTTCTGCTGACATGCAGTTTGGCATCACTCCTTGTGAAAGCACAGTTAGTTTCAGTTTTAACTATCCCAGAATAAGTCACGCTAACATTTCATATGTCTGGCTCACAAGATGTCCATTTTCCTGCAAATACATTCCAACACAGGTGGACGCTTGAGTTTTTACACATGTAATGGTCTATTTAAATTGAATGTATGATTGTGGAAGGAAATCAAAGTGTGTGCATTCATTCTGTTGGAGAAGTTCGATGCAGTGCATGTTGATAGTAACTTACCTAACAAAAGGTCAACTACCAGGAAAGTCTATTACAAATGAAAAGCTCAAGATCTGTGTAAATCTATGGTATTTTTGAGAGGCCCATTACCTTGGCATGCAATGAACAGTGGAATAGATAAGCTACTGCAGTGAGGTTAGTGTTCCAATAGTTTTTTTGGAGCCTGTTAAGGTGTAGAGTATCATACAAAGGTGTAATCTGGTAGAACAGTTACAATAGTTAGTAAAAGATATGTAAGAATAGTTAGATAAGTAATATAATTTCTGGAAGTTTGGACAGAAAGTTCCTTATTAAGCTAGTTATTTGTACCAAAGTTTTGTAAAGAAAACAGCCTTTTTTAAAGAAAGAAATCAAGGGTCCTACTGTGGCAGTGGTGGAGTTAAACATAGTTAATATGAGATCTTGTCTCATTAGAAACCTGTTTTGCGGTTCTGCCTGTGGTTGACATGGAAGCATATGTCATCTTTTTTTGTTGTTTGTTTTCCCATGTTAAAACAGCAGTTTTAACCAGGGAACTGAGAATGAACTGTTTCTACTGTAAGGATTTACTAATACTGGCTGGTCTAGAAACTGAGATATCTCAGTCTTATGTCCTTATCTGGATCCCCATACGTCACACCTAGGTCACCATTATGTGCTGGGTCCACCTTGGACCCCATCCTTCCCACCTGGGAAGCATTGATGTCATGGGTTAGAGACACCAACTATATTTTAAGCAAGAATTTTTAGCTAACGTGCAAGATACAAAGGGAAGGTTTAACAAAACCACTTACAAATCTGCAGGCAAAAAGCAACTATTCAGTTGGGGAAGAAAGGCAACACAACAGTGCAATTAATTACCACCACCACTTCAGAACAAAACTCCACAGAAGACATAGACACAGACATACAGAGTTACATCACAATGCTTCTACACTAAGCTGAGATAAAATGTTCAGAACACCCATTGTAGACAGTTTCTTCTGTCTGAGATTGCAGTGGTTAGCTGGCCTATGAAGTATTGGCTCCTGATGACATTTTAAGAGTTAGTCTCAGTCTTCATAGATCTCTAAAGTTCAGAAATTCTGATAGTGTTTTTGAGCAAACAAGAATAAATTAGTGTACCATGAGACTTCTTTCCCCCATAAATTCTCTTCAGAAGTGATAAACATTTT
>VZRI01002659.1:0-29272 GCA_013397515.1 Upupa epops
CCTGCCGAGGAGCGGCTGCAGCGAGCGTGCCCGAGGCGAGGGAGACGGGCGCAGGGCACTCTGTGCGCCCCTGCACCGAGGTACCGCCGGGGCAGGCGGCGACGGCGACGGAGGTTGTGCTCTCTCTGCGGCCCAGCACCGAGGTACCTGCGGGGGCCGCGGCGGCGGCGCTGGCTGGAGGGCGCAGCCGGGGCAGGGGGGGTCTGGGATCGCTGGGGGGCGGGACCGCGGGTGCCCGGCGGGAGAGCGGTGCTGGGAGAAGAGCTCGGAAAGCGCCGCCGACCGGACGGCGGGTGTCCGGTGCCCGCGTGCGTTGCCTGTGGAAGCTCGTTGGGGGCTAGGAGTGGGGCTTTGGGCGCTCTCGGTGTGCGGGAGCCGCGGTGGGGAGCAGCCGGAGGCAGCTAGGGCAGGACAGCATCGCCGCTGCCCTGGTGGCGCCTCTGGGCGGCCGCTGCAGGAGGGTCGCAGTTCGCCCGTAAGGCGCCCAGATGTGTCCAGGCTCTCGGGACTTCGCTGTCGTGAGTTCAGCGGGACGACGGGCAAGGGGACAGTTTGCCTTGTGATAGCACAGACAGGACCGCTGGCTTTGTGGCGTTTTGGCAGCTCCCTCACGGATGCTTCTCGTGTCCCCCACCGAGACTGAGACCGTGCGTTGGGGGGTCTGCTTCTTCTAACCACACAGGGCACTCGGAAGGATGAGTGGCTTTTCTTGGAGATGTCTGACTGTTCCTCTCCTTAACAGGCTTGCAGCAGGTACCACCGAAAGAGGAGAGGCTGCAGGAAGATGAGCACAAAGCCCCCAGCACCACTCAGGACCATGTAAGCACTGGAAGAATGCTGACTTCTCTGCAAAGGCATCTGGAGACAGAGATTGTCAGAATGCCACAAGCGTAGGGAGCACTGGAACGGACGCTTTGATGTAGTCTGGCAGGAAGTTTAAGAACTGGTTGAAGGGCCATTCGGTGTCAACAGAAGATATTTCAGCTTCTCTGTTTGAAGATTCAGGAAATCACAGTTGTTGTCTCTGGGGTCAATGGAGTTTGTCGTTGCAGAAATTTAAAGTTTGTCACTTTAGCTGTCGGAGCACTCTGTCACGTTTAGGTCTTCACCAAGTATAAAAACCTGTTTAATGTCTGAGTGTCTCAGCTGCAAAGGTGAAATGCATCGACAGCAGCAGCAGCTTTGGAAGGTGTTGAGAAAAGGCACTTGTCCTGCCTTGATCAATGCAGGGAATAGGTATCGCTTTGAAGGTTGCAGGATACTGTACCCTGCACGCGATTCTTCTAGGGCCTCCTTGCTTGCAGCTAGATAGCTGAGGCCAGAGAACGGTTGATGCCTGGATTCACAGGCCATTTCCCGGCAGGTCCACAAAGGGCAGAGGCAAATGTCCAGCCCAGCCTTGTTATCATCACCACTGATGGTGACTAAGCAGGACTTGGGCTCTAGCACAGGAGGCTTGGTGTGCCAAGGTGTGGGAGTAGGCTCGGGCCAAGTGACGGCACAGATAGGGTAAAGCACTAGAAAAATGCTGACTGCTGTGCAAAGGCATCTGGAGACAGAGACTGTCAGAATGCCACAAGCGTAGGCAGCGGTAGAACAGACGTCTCCTGTCTTGATCAATGCAGGGAATAGGTATCGCTTTGAAGGTTGCAGGATACTGTACCTTGCAAACAACTGCACGCAATTCTTCTAGGGCCTCCTTGTTTGCAGCTAAATAGCTGAGGCCAGAGAACGGTTGATGCCTGGATTCACAGGCCATTTCCCGGCAGGTCCACGAAGGGCAGAGGCATTAACTGAAAGGGGTGAGGCAGGAGCCGGAGGAGGTGTTCAGGGCACTGACTGCCAGACAGAAACCTGTCCATTGTCATGAATTTGTGCTCTGTTTGGACAGGTGGCCTCTGGGTGTGAAAAAGCATCTTCTGCCACCAGAGACATCGCCAGAGGAGGAGCATTATTTTCAAAACTGGATGAACTAACGGCTGAAGAGCTGAACCAATTTGAAGCCAAACAGTTCACCCTTGGAAAGATTCCTCTGGTGCCACCGCCGTTAGAACTTATAAAGAGGCGGTAGCTGTTGGATAGTTTGAAACCACTTGTATGTGTACAGGTTTTGTTACCTCAACTGCAGCATTTTGTTGTTGACTAATGAAATAAACTGGTTTTGTTTGAGTTCACTTTCGTTTCGTCTCTCTTCTGTGATTCTAAGCTTGAATGTCTGAGCCTTTGGAGATGCTATTTTATTTCATTGTTTCTTTGTTGTTTTGCAGTGGACATGCTTTTGCGTCCAACAGACGAGCCCAGGAAAATAATGTTTAGAGTTCCCTCGTACATGCTGTGCTGTGAGAGTTTCCCAGCAGTGGAAAACCCGCAGTTAAAAGGCTGTGTCAGAAGCTGGAGAGTTTTGGTGGGGTATTGGGAGCCTAGAGCAAGCAGAGTGCCAGAAAGAGGCAGAGGCAGTGCAGGACGGCTTGTTGTTGGTCTGCCTTGTCTTTTGTCTCTTATTCCAAGGGGTATTTTCCCAGGATGCTACAAAGCTGGAGTCAGAAATCTTGCAGAGGAGGTACAGAGGTGTCATTGCTTCCACTTTGGGTTGAGGACACAGGCTGGAATCGAAGGACTCAGTCCATTAATAACTGGCTACGAGATTGGTGCTACAGGCAGGGCTTTGGGTTCTTTGATAACAACTGGTTAAGAAAGACACCCGATCTTACAGGTCCCCATTGGAGAGATTTATGTCAGAGGGAAAAAAGTGTTCTGAGGCAGGAATTGGCAGGGCTCATTCAGAGAGCTTTAAACTAGATTGGAACGGGGCTGGGATAGTTGATGGGTGAGCACCAGTGAGAAGTGCTCTGGTCTTAATGAAAATCAAGTGCCCCTTAGCTGTCCTAGGGTGAAATCAGAGCACTCAGCTCACTCCCTACAGTGCCTGTACACCAATGCTCGCAGCATGGGGAATAAGCAGGAGGAGTTAGAAATCAGGACTGCTATGTCCTTTTCAGGAGAGACAGATCAGCAAGGCGAGGGGGTGGAGTTGCTCTTTACGTGAGAGAGGACCTGGAATATATTGAGTTCTGCCCAGGGGCAGACAAACTATGTCTTATGGCATTAATGAATAGAAAGTTTAGTGGAGATATTCCCAATCTAGATGACAAGAAACAAATCTAAAGATTATCTTTGGTAAAATGTTTTATCAAGTACATTTTTTAGATCCTCAAAGAACAGTTTGAAAAATCACTATTACGTGTATTCTAAGACTGGAGCTTTATCCCAAAACGGCTTGGGAGCGTCTGTAAAGAATGGCATGGGCAGAGTGATGTGCCTGACCGAACAAAATGCCAGATGTGCATTTCGCTACCGAGGTGGAGATAAGGATAGGACAGAATGGAAAGAAATAGCATAGCCTCTAGTAGTTTTCATAACCTGTAGGGAACATGTAGTAATCTCTGATAGATCCAATCCATCTTCCCAGCTTTTGTAATGTACTTCATTTGTTTGGCTGTGAGTTCTGCTCTGATTTTGGTAATGCCAAAGTTCCTTGCAAGTACAAAACCAGCTAAAAATTAACTTCTTTTTCAATAACATCCTTTTGCTTGTCTCAGCTTTTCCTTGTTTGCAACCGTTTTTTCTTTGCAATGTGGTTGCTCTGCAGAGAGTCATATTTTGGTGTAAAAACACAACAGGTTGATGGCAAACACAGATCTCGCTTTCCGTACAGAGTTTAAAGCCATGAAAAATGAGGTGATAGTAGCAGCACTGGGACATCTCAAAATGTGAGCAGGGAAGGGAGCATTTCAGAAAGCAGTACAATTTTGTCTTCCAAGTTAAGCATCACACTAGCATGTGGTCTGCAGTGTAACTGTACACAGCAGAAAGTGGTAAGGTGACCTTAGACTGAGTGAGAGAAGATGGACTGCATGGAATGAACTGACTAGGTTTAAGTCTTGGAGAATAAAGCTAATGGCATCAACAACAATAACTTCACAACATCCAGAAGGATCAGGAAACAAGATCATTTATAAGCATGTCCAGATGAAAAGGAATACAAATGGCCTATAAATACAGGAGCACTGCAGAGACATTGATAAGTCTGACATGGTGGAAGTCGATTAAATATGTGAAATGAGGGACAGTTGAAAATCAATGAGGATGAAATGCAGGAACTGATAGAAGGCAAGAAAGAAAATATTTGTGAAATGTGAGCTTAGTGCAGCACAGTGGGAATGCAGATAATTTAATTGCTTAACCCGTAAGTAGAGGAATCAGATAATGCACTTGCTATAATTCTGATAATTATTCACTAGGGACATACTTGCAAATGGGGAAAATAATTATCTTAGCAAGCAAAGGTACTTACTTTGTTGATGGTTATAAATAATTTGAGGGGATTCCAAATGCAGATCATCTGGCTTTTAGTAAAGCATTTGATACAGGCTTTTAAGAGGTGACAGATATTTATGGAACAATAAAGTGTAGTTTGAATTGTAGGCCTGTTTTGCAGCTGCAGTAGTGCTGCCTTGTTTCTGAGCGCACACTCTGGCTACAAGAGAGCTGTGTGGTGAGTAGAAGGAGATTCAGAGAACAAGAAAAACAGTTAGAAAATAAAGATTTATGAAGAAACCTAAGAACTGAATAATTACTGCTTTGTAAAAAGGAGGAAACAGGATTTTTCAAAGCATCTTGACTAATATCTAGACTATTATGATACTTCCTCAGTGATGTCTTATGAAGTGTTCCACCTGGAAAAGTCTTTTCCTTCCTCTGTTAAGATCTGACCAAGCCAAAACCAAAACACTAGAAGAAAGTCCCTACCTGTCAGGACTAACAATACATGCCCTCAGAGGTGCAGCAGTCAGTGTACGTAGATGTCATACCTGCCTTTGAACAAAAATACACCAGCACTTGTAAACAGAATGACAGTGCCACACTGAATGTGTGAGGCAGGCAGATGTATGTACCTGGCCCCTCTCCTGGGAATGATTCAGGGGCTGACCATAAAGAGGGAACTTCTCTCTATTGACTTAACTTCTCTCCAGCTTCTTAACAGTGGGTGTGATTATACCTTGGTCTTGAAAATTTGCAATTGCGAGTTTTTTGTGTAAAGAATAAGGAAGTAAAAAAAACAGAGCAGTTCTCAGTGACTCCACGTTAGGCAAAATTCTTCATCTGCAATGCTTTCACAAACATTCAGGTTGGTCTGCAGAATAATGCTGGGCACATTCTTACAGAAATATGTCTTGCAGTGGGCTCCTTGGTGGTGTTCATGCTGCTGCAAAAGGCCAAAACCAGATCTTAAAATGGAGAGAAGAAGAATAAGAAGGACAAGATTTGAATGTCATCAGGCTGACAAACATTTTTGTTTGAGTACACAGATTGCTTTGTATTTCCTCCACAGGCAGCAGAGTTTGTTCTTACCATGTGACATGAGAGGCCTACAAAACAAGTTTTACATCTTAACCCTTCCAGCTGGCAGATCTGTTATGTTGCTCATTGCACAGTAGTAATCAGAGGGGGACCTGGTGGTTCTAAAGTACCTGCAGCAGTTATAGCCTGTTCCACCTTAATTTCTGCTTCGTTATAGTGCACACTCTTAGCAAAAGCAATGCTTTATTCTATGAGTCTTCTCTTTGCAAATTACATTTAAAAGGCCTGGTGCATATGCCCTACAAAGTAATTAGATTAGTTCTAATTATACATAATAAACCCACTTTTCAGTGAGAATCAAACAAGCACCATTTGCATGTGTACATGTTAAACCAGGTCTCATCACTTTCAGAAAGTGATTAATGAGGTGCAGTTTTGATCCCTGATAGCTTTTTTGCCTAACCAGTGCTGCTGGTGTTTCTCAGCCTGACAAGTACCTGTACAGTTCTGGCTTGTGATACACCTAAGAATTACAGAATTCCTCACAGTCACATGAAATCTTGTTGTAGTTTACCTCTGCAAGTATGGGCTTCTCTTGCAGTGTCTGCAAAGATGAAACAGAAGTAAAATAATAGAAACCTCAAACAGCAGTTTATAACAGTGGGCCACAGTTTTTTAAAAGAAAACCTCTGGTATCACTGTTCCTGTATGATAAATGGACAGGAGATGAGATGGGGTGAAACCCCCCTGCGTTCTGTATGCATTAACTCCTTGGGGCAGAACATGCTGTTCAGCACTCTCCCATGGCCTGTGAGCTTGCTCAGTGGCTCCCACAGGGCTGGAGACCAGCAGGCCCCTGTACAGCAAAGCACTGCTTGAACTTCATTGTAGGAACTTGGCATGGCATGAAGAGACCCAACATGCAGGCAGATCTGCCCACACTGAGGTAAGGCTGTCTCAGCTTTCACTGTAGAACTTCCTGCTTGGAGTCTGCTTCAGACACCCCTGTCTCCATTCATCCTACCTAGATGATCTAGGTTGAGCTAAATGGTCTTCAGAGGTCCCTTTCAAACCCTATGACTGTGTGATTCTTGCTCCTGCCTGGAGGCTGATGTCCTTACCCCCTGCCCTGAGCGCCTCCCATTCCTCCTCAAGCTCCCTTGTCTCCTACTTCTACATATGAGGAGGAATGACTCCCTTGATATCCCCATGCAGGTCTTTGCAGCCAGGTTTCTGATCAGCAGAAATGCCTCTTCTCTGCAGGTCTGTGCCTCTTCTTGAAGCCTACATGGGAATTCACATGTGCATATGATGTTGATGACTCTGCCAGGACACAGTATTCATTATTTTAGATGCCTCCAAGCCTGCCCAAGAACAAAAGCAGAGCTGTACATCACAAGTAGGTGTGGATACAGCTCTAGTGTGACTGGTCTTTCCAGCTGGTACTGTTTCAACCTCTCTCCCATTAGGGCCCATTATTCACACAGTCAAACTCTGAATCACATGAGATTTCTACCAAAATTAATCCCCTTTTAACCTTTAATCATATTCTACAACCACTGGTCAACTCTTCCCATCTGTTCTTCCCAGACAGTCATCTTTGCCTGTACTTCTCAGCACCACACCTCAGAACTTGTTGATATGAAAGTTCCCCCGCCACCCCTGAGAAAAGAATGCTTCTAGTTCTCCAGACACTTGTCTGACACAGTCCAGATGCTTTATTTTGTCCTAAAACACACTAGATACAATGGTGTACACTCCTGTCTGGTTTGTCTTCTTCCCCCACCACTTCAGAAGGGAGCACTGTGCAGAGATGGTCTGTCCTGAGCAGTGCCATGCAGGCAGAGGCAGCACCAGTATGTTGTCATCTATCAGGTGAAAAACCAAGGAAGGAGGAAGCACATCTGGCCTCCACATAATAAAGACTGTAGTCTGCCTGCTAGCAGTCACTTCCTTGTCTGTATCTGCTAAGAATCGAACCAACTTTCTCCTACATTGCCCTTCTGATCGATGCTGTACAGAGCATGAGGACAAAGGGATACATGGGCACAAAGTACTCAAGCAAATTTGCTGAAACTCATGATGTTGCCAGAAGAAAATGCCGGAATGTCCTAACTTTTGGTTATATAGTTGAAGCACAAATCCATCCTTTTTTAACAGTAAAATTACAAAGCAATGAATATCAAACAGCACCATTGTACAAGGAACACAAACAGCCTAAGTTAATGCTTGCAAAAGGAATTCTATCTGGCTGCCAATAACAGGTCAGTACTGAGGTAACAAAGTTATGTTGGACATCTGAGGACATATAAGGCTGTCTTGTGTGTGCTGAAATATCGGAGCTCTCTCTCACCTTTTCCTCTCTATTTGGAAAAATATTTGGTGACATTAAAACCTAAATTTTGCCTTCATCCAAACACCACTCAGCACAACCACACCATGAAAAGTCAGTGTACATTCCTAGAGGGGTGAATATACAATCCAATTTGCTTGTTGTCACTTGCACTTCTTGTGTTTTTATCTCATTTTCTTCAAGACTATTAAATTTCTTAATACTTGGACATCAGACACAATACAGAGACAAATTCAGACTATTAAGATTGGATATTGTGTCCTTTACCAAGAAGAATTGCAATTGCCTTACCCTGAATTATTTCTTACAGCTGGTCAGCTTCTTTCCGTGTGCCACAGAACCAAACCATTTGCAGTGAAAGTGTCACTCCTTGTGTTGGGCACTGAAGAGTCTTCCTTCCAGATCACCAGTGCACAGCTGAGGAAAGATTTCGTTAAGTTATTTGACTCTTTTAGGAGACACAATTTAAACTATAGAGAACCAGATTTTTCTGTTACATTATGCCCACACATTTGCTGTAATGACATGTAGTATTTCATGTACAGAGCTCATAGGTCCGGTGATCAGTGCATTACACACGCTACACAGGAAGATTTTGCCATGAGTATTTCACTTAAGCCCAGGATTACAAATAGGCTGGTGTATTAAATCAATTTTTCCGTTCTCATACAGTAACACAATAAAGTCATTTTAGCTTTCCCACTACTGGCAAAGAAAGCTGAAATAAAATATCCATTTTCCAATGCAGAGTTAAAGTCAGTACAAACTTAATGCCCCTATTACAGAAAGTATAAAAGGTGCTGGTGTTTAAGACAAACTCAGAAGACTAACTTGTATATATTTAATGTATGCAATGCTATATTTCCATGCCAACATGTGATCAGAACTGTTAAAGATTATTATGTAATGCATTTGGGAACAAGGCATTGCAAGTAAACTTTTATCCCAGTAGCAGCATTTCCTGCTAAAGGTTTTGCAAGCAGGAACCTCTCCAGTCATGTGTCAGAGGGCTGGGGCAGTAACCCATTCTGATCAGGGGACTGCATAGCTGGGTATCATCCTGAACTTGCTTCCCTGCCATCACCCTAATGTGACATCAGGGGCTGATTCTGCTACTCAATGCTGCGTGCTTGTCTGTGGAAATAGGCAAGTTATGGAACAGCCAGGTGGCATCTCCTGTGCCTCTCTGATACTTAGTCCATGGTCCAAGCAAGCTGTAGCTGCTTTGTTTAAGGGGCAACAGGTGAAGTTAGGAAAACCCAACCTAAACCCGTATGACTTCTTGTCAAGATGAAATAAACCAATTAATTCAGTTAAAGTGCTAACGGATGGAAATAAAAACAAAATAAGGAGGGTTCAGAAAACCACTTATAAATTGCAGACATAACCAAAACTAACTCAATTTGGGGAAAAACCAAGAAGACATTTAATTCACCCCACATTAAAAAACCCCACACAAAGGCATACAGAGATTAATCACATGTTCTTACATAACCGACCCAAACGGCAATGTCCAAACCCTGAAAGTGGAAAAGAGACTTCTAGCTATTCTTGCTTCTTGTGGCAATGTGGTGCCTATCAAGTTCATGCACACATCCCTCAGCATCAGTGGTCATTTTAAGGTCCAGTTTTCTGTTCCATATACTTCTGTACTAGTCTTCTATTTCTAAAATGCTGATTCTTATGACCACAAACAAGGGGGAAACTCTCTCCATTTCAGCAAACTGTGTAATCCAGATTAAACATTCCAGAGGCACCACTCTCTGTCTCTATCCACCATGTTTCCAGGGCAAGATGGCCACTGTGCCTAGCTCATGGCATATGCATCCTCTCCAGAACACAGACAAGAAGTGAAGTAGAAGGAGAGCTGAAAACCTAAAACAGGAAAATTTAATCCCCCTTTGATTGTTCACAGGACTGGAAAACTCACCTTGGACTCCAAGTGAAACATCCTATTTTGCCATGGCAATCTCCCAATGCCTCAGGGAAGGAACCTGCTCAAATTTCAAACTACTACACCTTTTACATTCTGTTTTCCTCCAGGCTCCCAAACCAGTCCTCTTCAATGCCATCAGCCACAGAAGGAGGATCCAGGTACATTTAAGTCCTAGAGTGATAGTGACTGTCAAACTCTGCTCAACAAAAGGTGAGGCCCCAATCCATGGAGCCAGCAATGCCAAGAAACTGGCTAAGAAGATGGCTGGAGATACCAGAGATTTGTGGAGCTGAGGAGCAAGAGTTGTTGAAGGGTGCCAGACACCACCACAGTCCAGAGTGGTGATCTAACCTCTTACATATTTTGTCTCTTTTCCCTTTTCCCTTTTCATTCTCTTTACTGTTTGAGGATGGCATCTAGTAACTGTAGTAAACTTAACCTCTGTGCAGACCTATGGTGTAAGTCTCCTTAATTCAACCCAAGCAAATCCAAGAACCTGAGTCACTCCCTTTGCTGATTGATCAGGATGTGACAGCAACGCATCACTAGAAGCACAACAACTCTACTTGCTCAGAGTTTTACTTCCTTTTATGCCATAAATGTTACTATCTAAACTGAGCTTCTTGATTGAAAGTTGGGTGCTTTCTATTGAGATTACTGATCATATATTAATGCTTTTCTCCTCTCTCTGTTGCCTATACATTCACTGCTGGATTTAGACTAAGGAAGAGGGTATTGTTTGAATTAATGCCATAAGTCAGTAGAATACAGTCCAAAAATGGGGAATTTTTGCATATTTTTGCTGTTAACATGTTAAGAGAAGTATGTTATGGTAAGGTTCAGCTGCCAGCATTTTCATTTATTCTGACTCCTATTTCAGGGAAGTACTGAGGTAATTTCCTGGGCAATCAAGGCAATTTCACTGGATCATAAAACAACTGATCTTCTGTGCTTCTGAACTCTTATCCCCAACCCATAAGTGAAACACATCACATACAAGGAAAGAGGTACAACTGAGTACATTCATTTATACTGTTTCTTTGATAACCTTTAAGGGATCAGACTTTGTGAGACTAATTCTCCTTCAGTGTCCTTCCATCAAAAAGACTAACAGCAAGTATACGTTAAGTGCAATCTCTCCAATATATCAACTTTTGGGGTGGGTTCTTCTGACTTGATTGTTCCTGGGTTGCTTATTTTGAAGATTTCCCCCCTTTTTTCCCAGACAAAACCATCAGTGAATGTCTTTAGAGAAAACCGAACTTTCCAGCCATCATTTGGTTGTTCTCTCAAGCTGAATGATACAAAATCTGTCCTTTAAAACCTCTCTGAGCAACAGGGAAGGCAAAATCGATTTCATTAAAATGTAATGTAAAAAATGGGTGTCACACAGTCATAATCATGAACTTTCAGAGAAATTACCTGCTCTCCTGATTGGAAAAGCCTTGATAAATAATTGTGAATATAAGCCATGTCATAACAGTTCATTAAATCAGTATGAATGAAGTAGTGTAGTAAAACAAGTGTCCAAACTGTAAATCATAGAATCATTAGGGATCAGAAAGGACCTCGAAAGATCATCTAGTCCAATCCCCCCACCACAGCAGGATCACCTAAACTAAGTAACACAGATGAAATGTGGCAGCTTCAAAACCAGACATGGGTCAGCCAATGTGCACATGAAGCAAGCCAGAAGCCTACAGAGGCCTTTAGAAGACCATGGGCTATGGCAGCAGAGCACTGGGATACCAGGATAGCTGCACCTCCTCTGAGCACTCACATCATAGTTTAAAAAAACCAGACCTGCCTGGTGCATTGAATAAACCTGCACCGTTCACACATCTTTACAAAATGATGTGTGGTGAGATCCAAAGAGTCAGTACCTCGTACTGCACTGTGTCTTAAACTGCTTGTCATCTGCACAAATCTCTAAGAGCTCCAATGGGCAGAGAAGCCGAGTCCACCTATGGGGTATGAGTGGACCAGGGTACTCTGGGGGTCTGTATTTCAAAGCTAAGGATTTACTGATGCCAAAGCACACGTATGATTGCTTGAGTTCCTATACCTTCCCCAGAAGCTTCTTTGGTGAGGCATTTTGGGGCATTCTGTCACACAGGGCTGGGACAGAGCAGTGACTTTAGCATTCATAAGGAGGGGCCACCAGAGAGACACTTGTAAAAAGGTGGAGAGCTGGTGTGCTCATTTGGGCCTTCCCTCTAGAGGAAATCAGGCAAGAAGTTACTTTTATCGCAAAAAATCTCCAGAATTATACACTGTGAGTATGTGCCAAGTTTGGAAAACCCCAACACAGGAACCTGGAGAAAAGTAAGACTGGAGGAAACACCTTCCCATCCAGACATGCTAAAATGTGTAGCTTTAGCTACCACAAAAGCAAAAAATGAAGGCGTTGGAATTACTAAAGCCAGTTTGTCCAGTTGCAAAGGTCAATTGATTTTCCAGTGATGACCCAAGCTGGACAGTACCATAAACTGATGAGGAGCTTTTGCAGAGCTTTTTTCCCCCCTCCATTCAATAAGAAAGACTGCAAAATGCCATCACAGCTTTGATTACGTGTTGGGTCAGTCAGCTGATAGCCGCTACCCCATGTGAAGCAAGACAGAAATGATTCCTTTCCAGAAAGGGAATTTGTCCAGTTTTAAGCAGAGTTCCTGCGAGAGACCACTGATAATAGCAGACAGCAATTAACTGCAAGTACCTGGTTGCCAAAACAAGATCATCTAATTTTCCTTTGCTGGCTTGGCCGAATGGCAAGTTCATTCACCAGGTACTTTCATTTTATTTTTTTCTAATGTTCCTGGAAGCAGTGATTAACTATTCCTGTACTCATGTTGCAGTGATGGCAGTGTGATAGCAGTGTGAGCATGCCAGGTCTGTCACAGTCTAGACATGTAGGTACAGGTGAGGTGCTCACACCCTGTCATATGACAGGCCTTCAGGTAGCAGAGATGTGTATCTCCTCAATGAGCTTTAATAACTAAGGTGCTAAAGCTGTGAAGTCCCAAGCACTTCTTACCCACCCACTTTTTCTGTCAGATTGAGCCTTAAACCGCTCTGCATGTGTCTTTCTTTGGTAGGAAAATATTTAGGATGTATTTTACATATTTTCTCTTTTATAGCTGCACAGTACGATTCAGTTTTAACTGTTAAGCTGTTTCTCAGAGACCAAGAAGAATAATGTAAAAAACATTAACCTAAGACTTCTTCAGTGTTTCAAAAAGACTCGTTTTCAGACATAGTCAGCTACGGGACACGTGGGAAAGCCTGCTCAGTTTTCCCTTCAATCTTTACTTCTTGGCTTTTTCATTCTTCTCTTCACTCCTTTTACAATCCTAGCCCTTCCCTTCTCAAACAGCTTTCTTCTCTCCTTTTCTCTTGGTAACACTGTCAGCTTCAGCACAGCACAGGTAGATCTACCACAGCACAGGTAGATCACAACATTTTCTGTGTCAGCCCTCCAGGAGGAATGCGTGCTGCAAGACCTTAGCACTGAGAAGGGAGAATGCAAAAGGCCAGTTACAGTTGTGGCCACCTTTCAGTCATTACCCCAGCCCTGAACCACAGTGCCCATCAAGTCCATTTACAATGTGTTTAATAATTTCCACCAGCTGGCCCTTATTGAGAGCGTCACTCAATATTTATGGAACAATTTCACGTATCAAATAATATGGCAAAAATGCCATCATAACCAACCTCGGGGTTTTGTAGGCTGATAAATTTTTGGTTTTAATTATCAGGCATTTATTGTCAGCAGTTTTCCTCTGGAGGTTCTCAAAACCCTGTTGAGAAGGATCATTCAAACCTTCTTTCTCCCCAGAAGAACTGGACCAGGGCCCCAGTGCTGAAACACAGTGTTGGGAAGTTACTTTTCACTGCTAGGATCAACAAGTTGGAAACAAAGGGGTGCAATTCAAACTAGTGTCCCACATGGTTTAAAAAATAATTGTGAATGGCTTTGAAACCTGACATTTCTACTGGGAACGCAGTTGGCTTAGTAACAATGAAAAGCAACAATCACATGAGGACGCTGCAGTCATATGATTTTTTTGCATAGTCAGTCACAGCTTTGATTTATGCCAGATAAGAAGGGCTCGGTTTAAACAAGCCTGGTACCCCTAAGGCTATTGCCTTCACCTTTTCCCTGTCAGGCCACAGGAGGGAAGGTTCACTCCAGCCAAGGGGTTACTGAAGCACAGAGCTGACAGAGGCAGCATGCACAGGACTGGACATCAGAGTTAGAGAGAGGAATGCTGGCTGGTGCACTCTAGGTAGTGACAATAACTTACACAGCTAATAGGAAATTCTAGAAACATGGAGGAAATTAAGAACAAATCAAAAATGTAACCCAATTTATAGTCACGGTTCTAAAATCCCCTTCCATTGGGCAACCCCTTTCATTCTGTAGAGAGTGCCTCGGTTTACAGAATACCAATCTGCCCTGGCCAAAATAAAAACGGGTTAGTGTTGCTCAACCTGCTGGTTTCTGGCTAGCCAGTGTCTTACTTGAGGTCACTGAAACCACTACCAATCCCTGTCTTGAGGACCATAATTGCTTTTATTTCATGTTGTCTCACCAGCTTGCTCTTTCTGCAGACTTCTCAAGGCTGTCAAGGCTGCAACTGCTTGCAGAAGCAGCTCTGGGCTGATGCAGCATGTTGAAACTGAACTGGAACCACTAAATGCAGTGTTTGCCAACCTGCCTGTACTACCCTACTCCTCTTGAGCCATTGGCTATACCTCATTACTAGGCTGGGCAGCAAAGCGTATTTTTTCTCTCTCTACACTCCAGGAAGCATATATAGTGATGTACTTGCCTGTGCATGGGTCATGGCAACTTCTGAGCTACGCATTGACTGGCCATCCCTGCATGTAGTCTGTGATTGCAGACTAATCATGGGCACAACATGCTGTGCACCCACGGTTGGGTGGTAGATGCGTGTGCCCATTAGACGTTTAAATAACATTTCCTTAACAATTGGCTCTGATCAGGAGCCAAGTCCAGGGCCGTGTTAGTACTGGCCGGTTTCCATGTAGTCTACTATTGTTGCCCAGCACTCAGGGAGACACACGGTTAAGTTGCCATAGGTCCATCACATGCAGTGAGCTGTTGCATTAGCACTTGAAAATCAGGCTGGGACAAGAGTGAATCTGACTTTTGGAAATAAACATTTGTAATTTAAAAACAAATTAAGAGCAAAAATTGATCACAGTGTAAAACTAGTATAAAATGCCTGTAAGGTAAATGGTGTGGCTCTAAACAGGTCTCTCAGAAATCCCAGGGAATGCTGAGAGCAAAGGGAGTGAGTCATAAGCACATGAGCTGAAAGAAGCTGAAGACAAAATCATGCATCTCTGCTTAATTCTATCACATGATGAATCCTGGGGCCCTTCATTTAATTGGAGAGCAGAGCAGCGGAGAAACTTCATTCTCACTTCTCAGCAGGAACCGGAGGAGTTACCATCGACAGGCACCAGGCGCTCTCTGCAATCCTGCACATGCTGAGCCAACACAGGGTCTCTGACACCATGACTGGGGTTCTCCACCACCTCAAGCTCCTGCTCCTGGCCGAAGCAGTGCTGTGTGCTGCTGCCACACGTGAGTGCTTCCTTCACCCCATCTTCTCTCCCAGCCTCTGCAGGTTCAACATCCCAAGCTAGTGCTGTAAAGACAGCTGCCCCTTGCACATACAGTTGTTCCTGGGGCTGTGCTTGGAAGCTGATGGTCAACAGCTAGCCTCACCTTAGGTTGCTTGGGTAGAAATGCCACCTGTGCTGCAGAAATATGCCAAGAGCGTTTAATTCTATTCCTTGCACTCCACAGATACACAGAGCTGACTGGAGCTGAGCCTTGGCTCAAGTGTAGCTAATAAGGCAAGAGCAAGATCTTGTCCTGGTTTGCTCAGCACAGCTGTGGATGGGATAAGCCAGGTGAGAGGCAGTATTTCCTGCCAGGACATACAGACCTGTGGATCCCCAACCTCAGGGAGCCACAGTGGGCAGGCACAGGGCTGGTCCTCTACTTTCTGGGTTCCCAGCTTGATTTGAGTCAGACTGAATCCCTGAGCTCAGGGTTGGGAACCCAGGTATGAGAATTTAGGCTTAAATTCCAGAATCTACAGTAAGAAAATTGTAGACCTTAAAAGCTGAGGTCCAGCTGAACATCTGTCTAACCTTGTAGCTGTCTCAAATGGGAAACAGTAATGGGTGTATAACTGGGCAAGTGTATGCTGGTCTTTACTCTGAACGCTTTCCCAGCCTCAGATGATTTATAGTACCACAGCCACCTCTGTCAGAAGGAGTTATTCTTTTTACCAGTTTTTACTGGACCTTCCTTCCATAAATGTGGGATTGCAACTTGTGTAAATTTTTGGCACACACAACATCCCACCAGCGCTAAATTTCACACCTGAACTGTGCCTAACATGAAAAATACCTTTTGTATTGCTTAGAACCTCTAAGCCACTAGTTTCATTTGATTCCCCTTAACTTCTGTACTTTCAGCATAGTGACAAAACTGCTTCTTCCTCCATGCTGTTCGTGATTCTGTTTTTATATCTCCTCTGCCACCTCTTCTCTAGGCTCAAGAGATGTTTAGCTGTTCCTCATATGAAAACACTTCTATCCCTCTGTAGCATCCTTCACCAACTTTCTCTGTACTTTTTCAATTCTCTTATTCCCTGATAGAGCTGCAGAGAACAGGGTAGCATACAGCATTCAAGACCTGTGCACACAGGAACATACACAATGCGGTAATGGCATTTTCGTCTTGGTTCTTTATCTAGCCTTTTCCTTGGTTTTCAACTACCAATGAGCACTGCATTCTGCATTCAAAACTGTAAAGCTGTGAGATCTCATTTCTGAGCTGTTGTGGCAACAGCTATTTTAGACCTCCTCATTCTGTAAGTAAAGTTACATTTAATCATGCTGAATTTTATACAGTTTTGTTCTTCAGTCATTGAGTCTCAAACAGCACCTCCCTCTACTACTTTAAAATGCTCTCTTCAGCATATTAAAGAATTTTATTGTTTGCACTTTTCCAGACTATGAACATTTCAAATTATTACACCAATTGAGAGAACTGGCCACTTACTCCTAACTTTTTGCTCATGTAGCCTAGCCAGCTATTTATTGATATGAAATTTTTAATTCTCATCCCTTGGAAATGGAATTCTTCATGTGTCTTTAGTGACAGACCCCATTAAATCTATCTGAAATCCAAGAGGACTCTGTCAAGCCGGTCAATCTTGTTCCCATGCTCTCTGGCTCCCTTAGCAAAATGCAAATATATTTGCAAGGAATGCACTGCTTTTATGGCATACCAAATCAATCCTCAGTGTCTCCTCATTCTGTTCTTCATGTTTGTTTCTACCAGCTTCTTCGATTTGAACCTCAACATTTTTGCAGTCGTTTTCATCTTCCCTGGAAGTGTTTTTAAAACCTGTCACCACATTTGCCAACTTTTGTTTCCCAGCCACTGAAGCAGTTTTAAGCAAGATGTTACATGCTGTGGTTAATAGCTCATTTATTTCACTCTTGAATAACTTCCATACTTTTTGAGACATCCTATCTAAACAACACTGTGTTTATTTGGTTTTGTGTTTGTGTGTACACAGAATCGTTTTGAGAGAGATTCTCCACCACTGTAAAGGAAGATTCTAGTATAGAAGCCTCTTACACTCCTGTTCTGTGCACGAAAATGTAAACTAATGTACTTGACTTTTGTGCTATCACTATCTTCCCTGGATGCTTCTTTTATATCTACATTATCTTTTGGCTTTACAGACTTTCTGGCAAGATTTCCACTGCTTTTGTATTTGGAAGAAAAAATTGATTAATTGGTAGTTTTTATGTTTCTGCAAGTTGTCCCTCAAATTCTTTTCTTGCCCTGCTTATTATGATTCTGTATGTAACTTTAAAAAACGTACCTTGCTATCTTGCTCTCCGTTTTCTTAGCTTGGCCATACTCAGCCTTTTTACTTCTAATACCCTTGCATCCTCTTTAGCCACATAATCCTTTTTTTGCTGCCGTTTTGTTCTCCCTTTCATGGCTAACATGCTGTCACAGGAAATGCTGAACTTCTTGTCTTTGCTACCCTTTTCACCTAAATGGAAACCAGAATGATAAAGAAGGAGGTGTATTTTTTTCCTACAATCACCTCACCAAAACTATTACTGTAATAATTTCTTCAGAGCATAGCATTACTGTCTATTCTGAATTGACTTGCTCTAATTTTGGTTATGACCAACATCTGGTTTTGAGTGTTTTCATTGTTAAAGAAGAAATACATTCAAGCTTTTTATTCTTTTAAGTTCAGCAACTGAAAATCTTCAGCTCCATGTGTTAGAGAAATGAGTGCTAAAGTCTTTGCTCATCTGAAAAAATGTCTTTGTCTTGTCCTGAAGCTTGTGAAATCTTTTATATTCGATTGAAATAAACAAAGCACATCAGGGAGGCACAGAAATGCCTAAGGAGCTTGTGATTTAAAAGGAGTGACCACAGTCATTACCAAAGTTGGACAATAAAATTACTTCAGATTGAAGAACTGCTATAAAATTCAAATTTAAAAGTATTTTAAAAAATTAAAGTGTTCCAGCTCTTTTTCATTGAGCATTTAGGGGGGGAAAAATTATTGAAATGTTTTGGTCTGATGAAATTAGAACCTTTTATTCATTAACTAATTTTTTAGATAAACAAACAGAACAGGAACAAGAAATAAAGAAAAATCCCTAGCTACTTACATTCAAGTAATTAATTTAATGACCTAAAATGTAATCAAACTTGATAAGCCTTTGTGAAATACTTTTATAGTGGCTAATCTGGTTTTGGCCTCAGAAAATGTTCTGAATGCCTCTGCTGATCAAGACTAAAAACAAACCAGCATGTGATATATAGGCCACTAAGTAAATACCAGTTATTGTGTTATGCATTGCTCACATCAAAACATATGAAATCTTCAGGAAAGATTTGATTCAAATGATTTCAGTGAGACTGCAAGTTCCTGTAGGGCAAAAAACCATGGGAGAATATGTCTCTGAGTGTTCTTTTTCTCAATCCTTTCAGTCCTCAGGACTGAGGAGAAAGCTACCAGCGTCAGTTCAGACTGACTACTGAGACAGGACTGGCCAAAGGATGTCCTTCCTGCAGACATCTCACTGGGTAATAAAACATCCAAAGGGAGCTGATCCTGCTTCTTCTTCTTCAATGCTGTTTGTCTGGTTCTCCTTGCAGTAAAATTACCAGACACATCCCCATAAAGACTGTGCTCAGACCGGCTACACCTGCTCTGCACCTTTTCCAAAAGTCTGAGATTCCAACACAGCCAGTTACAGCACACAAGGCAACCCCTACCCTCCTTGCTGCTCTCTGCATTTTCCTTGAAGTCATCCAGATCTTTGTTGCACTTGGATATAAATCTCAGGAGCATTCAGCATCAGTTACCTGTAAAAGAAACCCATGAAGAGCAGAAATCCTAACTCCCTTGATGTTGCAAAGGCACTCCCAGCAGTTACTTGATTAACACAACAGTTGTTTAAAGCCCCCGGGCTTTAATGGAGCTCAGCCTATGAGCCTACTTAAGAACGCATTTTTGTGGCATCCTACAGGGGTTGACATGTTCCTACAGGTTACTTGGATACTTCCTTTGCTTTCCATTATGTGTACTTACGACAGAAAGAGGGATCCTAGAAGGCCTGGGAAATGTTTCAGTGTAGTAATATGAAAAGAGGTTATTGAAGTTATTTAATACTTGAGCCATTATAAAGTAATAGGTGTGAAGTGAATACGTTGTTGTTGTTATATTACAAGCACACTGAATTTACTATTCAGCTCTAGATTTCCTTTTCTGGAAATACCAGCTACAATTGGCCCACCCGAACCACCAGCCAGATCACCAAAGCAGCTTCACTGAGGTCAGAATTATTTCCTGGCATAACCTCCACTCGAGCACAACTCAGACACAGAAGGAATTTATCCCATTAGCCTTTTACTCTCAGATTTATTACCAGGCAAGCACAAAGTAGCCAGAAATCTACCTCCATACTACCAGCCTGATGGTTGCAGGGCTATGTCCAATCACACAATTTCTCATACAGGGTCAAAATGCTGTAAACCTTTTACTTTTTTCTCTGGAAAGAAGCTCATGACAATGCAAGTAGATAAATGTCAGTCTGTCAGTAATGAAATTGTCTTTAGTTTGTTTACAGCTGATGAGTTTATAAAATTCCCTGACTTTCTACTGGTGAAGTTTTCTAATTCAGCACAAGCACACTGTCATGATAATAAGGTTGATGAGCAGAATAGCAATTTGTTTATAGGGTGGTAGAGAAAATGCTGTTACACTGCATGTTTGTTTTTTCTCTATAGGGTTTCAAGATGTGCTGAGCCAAGGAACAACTTCTCCTGTCACTTCCTACAAGACCATAAAAGGCTGGTCTAGTGATCAAAATAAATGGAATGAAAAGCTTTATCCTTTCTGGGAAGAAGGAGATCCCAAATGGAAGGACTGCTGGAAAGGTGATCACACATAAGTATTTTTCCTCTCCTATGAGGAAATTTGGGCTGTTCAGCCTCAAAAAGATAAGGCTCAAAGGGGACCTTATAGCATCTTTCCAATACCCGAAGGGGGCCAACAGGAAATCTCGAGAGGGCCTTTAATGAGGGACTCTCAAAGAGGGTAGAATTAGATTAGACTTTAGGAAGAAATTCCTCACTGTGAGGAAGAAAAGGCACTGGAATGGGTTGCCAGGGAGGTTGTGGATGCCCCCTCCCTGTAAGTGTTCAAGGCCAGGTTGGATGGGGCTTTGGGCTACCTGGATCACAGAATCATCAGAGTTGGAAGGGACCTCTGGAGATCATCAAATCCAACCCTCCTGCCAAAGCAGGACTGCCTGAAGCACATCAGAGAATCACAGAATCACAGAATACGATTCTATGATCCATGGTTGGAAAGGTCCTCCCAGATCACCGAGTCCAACCACACACACAACACCAAAAACAACCCCTCTGATCAAACACAAGTACCATACAAACTCAACCAGATAAAATAAAACAACCCCCCTGCTATCTCTGCTACTGGAGTTGTTCAAACTAGATGATTTCGAAGGTCTCTTCCAATCCAAACCATTCTGTGATTTCAAAGACAGAAATCTGGCCAGAAATTCACCCTGCTGAAGAATGCAAATTTTATAGTGCTTTTGCATAGGTGCAATAGCCACCACTCCTGCAAGGAATAGCAAATTAGAAGTTATTAGCTTTGATACATTATCTGAGAAAGCAGAACAGTGAGCTGTTGCAGTAAGAGCTTTCCCATGGTTCACATATCAGGCATTAGTACTTCCTAGGAAATACTGATAACCAAGGCTCCAGGACAATATGTTTTTTGAAACGTGCCCTAGAGGACAGGTAGCTTCAATTGCTACCTCAGTAAGCGATTCTTAGTTCTAAGAAGGAAATGAGTAAGTGATGTGGGAGGATGTGATGAGTCTCTCTAATTGTTCTAAGCTAGAGGTTTGATAAAAGTGCTAATGACTTGGAAACAGAGGAATCAAGTATTTCTAATGTAAGCAGTGGACAGTGGAAGGTAGCTGCTGCTCCGATGCATTCAGTGAAGACCAATTTTCTATTCTATAGGTGGAAGGGTGACAGCCAAATTGGACAGTGATAGCCCAGCACTGGTAGGATCCAACGTGACCTTCGTTGTGAGTCTCCAGTTTCCAAAGTGCCAGAAAGAAGACAATGATGGCAACGTAATATTTGACAGAAACTGTACCCAGGGTAGGTAACATCGATCTCCCTGCACTGTACACATGTACACATGTCTGACTGCGGTACTGGTATGAACATGTCACGAATCTTCAAAAACATCAGAATGGGCCATGTTGCCTTTGACTGACAACCACACTCCTGCTTAACCTGTGCCTTCTAGTTACCTTCCTCAGAAGATCATCATGGTATTTTTACTTGTCTGTACCTTCTGTACCTATAACGACCAGGTAATTTATGATTTGCCTGCACTATAAAATTGCCTTCTCAAAACAGTAATGTTATTTGTTCTTCTAACAAAACTATGACCTCTTTTCAGCTCAGTCACAAGGTTGCACTGTCACACTGTTCTCCTCCAAGTTTATAAAGCCGTCCATTTATAAAACTGAGATCTATTTTTCCAGTTAGGAATTACAGAACTCACTAACCATCGTTTGCATCTTGAAAACCCTGAGAAAGGGTACAGCTCACATTCCAGTATTCTAAGAATTAAAAACAAACAAGAAAGTAAATCATAAAAATCAAGCAATCTTTTAATCTAAGAATCATTTAATCAGAAAAATCAAGCACTATTTTCATAAGAATTGCCCTTTTTAATCTTATTTCCTTTATATGGAGAAAAAAAAAATCTGTCTTCACTGTCTGAAGCTGCTGGATCCAGAGTAAAACAGGCTGCTACAGTATCACAGCATCACAGTAATGATAAGGCTGGAAAAGACCTTAAAGATCATCCAGTCCAGCCTAAAACCAACCAAGTAACCCTAACATCTAACATCTAGATCATGCCAGTCAGCTCTTCATCCAGACTAACCTTGAATGTTGTACTTTTCTTCTTCTGAATTAACATTGTTTAACAAATTACTTACTGATCAAAGTAATTACGATTGCTAGGCAGCAAATTTCTTGTCAGCCTGCGTTCTACATTTTGAGTGTCTAATCTTTTGTTAACTGCTGATATCCATTCTCTGTTTAATATCTGGTTTGCAGTTTGGAAAAGGAAACTTTTTATTATTCAGAAAGGAACAGAAATTCATGTCTAAGACTACTTTTCTGACAAAACAAAGTCACTTCCTCACAGTGCATCCGTGGCTGCTGTTTTTACTTACAATTTTAGATTCTGCTTTGCCAAGTGTCTGGGAGCCCCATTACTTCAATGAAACAGTTACGTCCCATGTAGTCAACAGGCAGTTTTGGGTGAGCGATTTGAAACTGTGCCTGGCCCATGTGACGGTACATTTTTTAAGCTGCTAGATTGAAAAATGCCAAGACAGAAAAATTTGGTGTTTACTTAAAAAAAAAGTATAGTCTTAGAGAAACTGGAAGTCAAAAAATACCCTGCTTAACCTCTTGTTTAAGTGAAGTAACAACCGTAACCTGTGGTGTCTGCCTCCTGTTTCCTGAATTCCTGCAAATTTCTCAGTTGACCGGGAATTTGTCCTACTTCTGCACTTAGATACTCCAACTTCCCAGGATCAGCAAGTCTATGTCTACAACTGGACTGAATGGATTGACAGCTGTGGCTGGGAAAACTGCACAGGCAACCACAGCCATAATGTTTTCCCAGATGGGAGACCTTTCCCTCATTATCCTGGCTGGAGAAGAAGGAACTTCGTCTACGTGTTTCACACATTTGGTTAGTACTGCAATGCATCCCTTGGTTTGACTGGCACTGCAAATCTTCTATTCACTGTGCACACTAACTCATTTCTTGAGCATACTTCAATAGAAGTCCTTTAAAAAGGATTCTACATTGTTGAGTGAAGATCCCAAACTCATACCCTGATTTCCAGAGAGACAACTGGGAGATTCTCTTTTAGTCTGCATTCACAGTACTACCACTGAAGAAAAAGAAACTCCTTTCAGTAGCACTCAGGATCTTTTTCTAGGAAAAGAGAGGGTCCAAGCAGTTTAGCCAGATGATTTGTTGACTACCCACTACCACTTCAGAGTCTTAAATTTAAGAAAGACCATAGCTCTGTGTATCTTCAGATCAGCTTAACAGTGTCAAACTTCTTGCCTCTAGGGAGGTGAAAACTGACTCTGTGGTAACTGGTACTGATGTAGTCACAGATGCTGATACTCAACGTTTCCAGCTCCTCAGTATGCAACATTCAGGGTATTCTCAATCAGCTGTTGCAAAGACAAATAAGCGAATGTATACAGAGGGCTTTAGGGTATGAAGCAAGAGGTATTACATCTTCTTGCTACACTGAAAGCATGCAACTGCAGGATCACTTAGAGTGCATAACAGGTAGCCCTAATGATGTAGTGTAATGTGTTTGCGACATCTTACTGACACCTTCAAAAAAACCACAGAAGTAATGGAAATAAACACAATGGAAAAGTATTCAGTTCTCCAAAAGCACCTGTCAGATAACTGAAATACAACCCTAAGCTACTGATTTTGATTTAGATGATCCAAGCATGAAGAAATGTTGCATCTTTGATATCAATGTACAGCTAAGCAGAGCAGGAAAATATAACTACATTCTCTGTTTCAGGTCACTACCACCAAACAATTGGACGATCTTCAGCAAGGTTTTCGGTCAACACAGCAAATATCACTCTTGGCAAACACTCGATGACTGTATCTGTTTACAGGAGAGGGCACTCAGAATATGTTCCAATTGCAAGAGCACAAGCTACTTACGTTGTAACAGGCAAGTGTGCTAGAATAAACTGTTGTAAAATATGAGGGGGATTTTTGTTGAAAAAATTCAACATGAGCATCAGCTGGCACTGGAAGAAATTGGCCTGAGAAAGTTTTTTCATATGAATGTGGATCTCTACTAAATTCCTTTGAATAGTGTAGTTTTTGTTTGTATCTAGCTCAGTTGGCACACCTCTACTTTGTAATGAAAATTGGTTTACTAGAGGAAACACAATCTTTCACAGATGCCTGTGATTCCTCATTTGTTCCCATAGTTATCTGGGTAACTGTTTCCTGCTGACATTCACTCCTCACATTGGTAAATCGAATTCAAGTAGAAACCCATCACAAAAAGAGACAAAAGGAGGATCCAGGGACCTATAGACCTGTCAGCCTGACCTCAGAGGCCAACAGGATGAGGTTGAACAGGGCCAAGTGCAGAGCTACAGACTGGGGGATGAGTGGCTGGAGAGCGGCCTAGCAGAGAGGGACCTGGGAGTAGTGGTTGACAATCAGCTAAACATGAGCCAGCAGGGTGCCCAGGTGGCAAAAAAGGCCAATGGCATGCTGGCTAGTATCGGCAATAGTGTGGCCAGCAGGACTAGGGACACAATTTTCCCCCTGTACTGGGCACTGGGGAGGCCTCCCCTCGAGTACTGGGTGTGGTTCTGGGCCTCTCGCTTCAAAAAAGAGATTGAGGGGCTGGAGTGGGACCAGAGGAGAACAAGGCAGCTGAAGGGACTGGGGGGAAAATCTGATGAGGAGAGGCTGAGGGAGCTGGGGGTGTTTAGCCTGGAGGAGACTCAGGCCGGACTCTATCACTCTCTGTAACTACTTGAAGGGAGGTTGTAGACAGGTGGGGGTTGGCCTCTTCTCCCAGGCAACCAGTGCCAGGACAAGAGGGCAGGGCCTGAAACTGCCAGGGGAGGGTTAGGTTGGATGTTGGGAAGCTCTTCCTCGCAGGAAGGGTGGAATGGACTGCTCAGGGAAGTAGTGGAGTCCCCATTCGTGGAGGTGTTTGAGGACAGACTGGATGTGGCACTTAGTGCCACGGTCTAGCCGATGAGGTGATGTCAGGTCCTAGGCTGGGCTGGATAATAATTCTCAATAATTCTGTGATTCAGTGAAATACATTGTCTCATATCATGGCTGTTGCTGCTGAGGGCCTTTAGAACTGCTTGTTGTTTGCAGCCAGGTGTGTATGCTTTATCTATTTACTTCATTGTTGTTTCCCCCCTCCAGACAAAATCCCAATATCTGTGAGTATGTATCAGAAACATGACCGCAACATCTCCGACTCCATTTTTATCAAAGACTCACCGGTCACATTTGATGTAAATATCCATGATCCCAGCCACTACCTAAATGATTCTGCCATCTCCTACAAGTGGAACTTTGGAGATGGAAGTGGCTTATTTGTAGCCAGCGGTTCCACTACATCTCATACCTATACTCTACAAGGAAACTTCACTCTGAATTTAAGTGTCCAAGCCATTATACCCGTACCTTGCAGGCCAGTAACACCTACTGCACCACTGCCCACTTCAGCAGGTAAGAGTTTATCAAACTGCAGTGATATTAGAAGCTATGCTAAAACTAAATTCTGATATTTTAAGTCCATATCTTAAGAAGTTTTATTGTCATCAATGAAACAGTTGCAAGGCTCTGAAAATCCTCTAAAATTGGTTTAGAATCTATAAACATAAATTCTTCTATGACTCTATGATAGGTATCATGCATCTAACACATTACATATCCAGTTCTACCACCATGGTGAAACTATACAGAGGTCTTGAGGTGATCATGCAGTAGACAGTACATTTGTGTTTGTACCCTTTATCATACCAGATCAAGTAGCATTGCCTATTTATAGTAATTTTCTGAGGTAAGAAGTAGATTTTAAGTGAGAAAGAGGTATTTCAGAATATTTTTATAGAAAATTCCATTCTGGTTTGTATTAACTTCCACCCAAAATTTTAATTAAATGAGACTGGGTTGAACTAGAAGAAATTTACTCATATTCCAAAATATGGGACTTCCACAAGGTGCTAACCTAAAACACCTTTTCACTTTAGATTTATGCACAACCATATTTCAGAATAGCTTTCACCATGTTCACCACTGGTTTATCATCTCAGAAGGTTTTAAGATTGCAACAGGCCTGCAGTATCAACCTAGGTAGTTATAATACTACTAATATTAAACTGTGAATGTAGGTATATTTTTCAAATTTCAGCATTTTAATATGTGTTTTTACCAAAACAGTGAGGATGAAAAAGGAAAGATAAAATTTTCACCATTTCCCGCTAGCTGTTACGCAGAGCAATGAGAAAATACCTGCTTTAAAGAGGAGAGCGCTTTAAACCTTTTATTTGCTTTTGGATTTTTTCTATAATTGGTTTGGGAATTAAAAAAAAGTGTTTGATTATATCAAACCTTGCAGTCTCACATTTCACACAGATGGGCGGCTAGCAAGGTGGCTTTTAGAATGAGGCTACCCAGGCCTCTCCAGGCTTCTACAGCTGGGCATGTGTGTTTTCTTTAAGGCTTATTGCTGTGAGCCCATACAGACACGTACACGACTGCACAGCTGCAAAGCACAGTCATAGAATCATAAAATCATAGAACCGTAGACTAATTTATAATAATCATAATCATTTATGTTGGAAAAGTCCAACCATTAACATAACTGTACCAAGTCACTAACGACCTATGTAATGAATGCAGTTGAAACACATGGCCATGCTCAGAATACCTCTAAGCAGAACTTTTTCTAAAACTGCATATCTGTTCTTTCTCCAGCAACAGTAACAAGTGAAGCATCTTCCAGTTCAGATTCTTCTACCACTGTTGAGACAATGGAAGATAACCCTGATGGAGGTTGCCATATTTACAGAAATGGGTACTATGAAACTGGCCTCTCTGTCGTAGGTAAGGATGTGGGTCAATATCTGAACAGAGAGGAGCAAGGTTAATAATCTACCACAGTGTATGGTAGAGATAATGTTTATGTAGGCTTCCTTTAATCAAAATGTGTGAGACACATCGTAAGCTCCTTCTCTTGGGCCTAGCTGACATTTTTAAAGATTGATGTATAGACAGCTAACTGGCTGGCTTTGGTTTCTTTAAGCACGCTGCCAGAACCCACTGGCAGAGCTAATGGATGCTTCACGCACATGAGGCTGGGCCCTGGTCTGGATGCCTGCTCCCCCATGCTACATGTGGTGTTTCTAGGCACTTGGGCTGGAAAATGGTTGGTGGGGATGTGTACTGTAGCACTGCTTCTGAACCATCAGCTTCTGAACCTGCCACACCTGAAGCATACTGGTCTGGGCTAGGGTCATATGCAGTTGAACATGCCCAGAAGTCATGAGTAGTGAGAGAGGCAATTGGAAAAATCAGTAAGTAAATGGAGAAATAAAGCAGAGCAGAAAGGAGCCGCCTCCCAGGGATAGCACTGGAAAATTCCTCAGCTTTCAAACCCTTCAAGAGGAGTGCTAAGGGATGTAGAAAGTTATGGAAAACAAGACCTTTAACTGGGCATCTTCCAAACACCTGAGGTTCTGTAAACAAAGACTTCAGAGTCTGTCATGTTTCCTAGTGTTGACATCTGTTTCCCCTTCCAGAAGGAATACTTGAGGTAAATATTATTCAGATGATGAGTGTCCAGATGACCAAAAGTCAAGCTGAAAACTCACTGGTTGACTTTGTTGTTACTTGCCAAGGGAGGTAAGTGTGTGAACGAAACTGTCAGTCTTCCCTCTTGAAGAATAATTATGTGCTGGAATACTGTCTGCACTTAGGTGCAGCTGCATGAACAGAAGTTTGGAACTGCAGTGATTCTACTTCTTGACTGGAACTAAAGATAATGCTAGGCTCATGTGTAAAATCTGACACCAGAGGTTACTGCCAGGCTCTTAGGATTCCGAACAAATGTCAAGCCTCAGTAAAAGTAAGAAAACTAGATAGTGGGGAGAATCAACTCTGATTTTCCTGGCCAAGATGAGATTTCAGCACTTACTGTAAAATGGGAAGCAGTTTTAGTGAAATTGGAAGGAAAACCTTTCTTTTTGGCCATGATTTTTTGATGCTTAGAGTAAATGTGTGTGTCCAAGCAATTTCTTGGATAGAGAAACGTTGCACTAATATTCCTAGCTCCTAGAAGAGGATTAGAGTTGAGAGGACTGAAAAGTACAAGATTTATCTTGGTAATGCAGCTGGAACAAATTAACCTCTATTAAATTAGTGTTTTCTTCTTTGGCACATTCATACTACTGTCTTTTAAAGGTAATAGACTTCATAAGCTGATATGAGACAATTCTCTGATCATCATAAAATGTTAAATGCTTTGTAAAACAAGCAGATGGTTTTATAGATTATCTATATGCATTTTATATGAAACCCACATGTATGTATTTTCATGGATTGAGGCTGGGCCAGTCACTAGACAAATGACAGACGCTATTAACCCATCTTCCTTTCCAAGGGGGAAGAGAAAGGGCAAAAGGAAGAGAGGCTTTTGGATTGGAAAACTAAAACTGATTTAATTAAAATAATAACAATAACATTAATAATATACAAATATTCTAAACCAATTTACCTGATAATACTGGGATATGAAATAAAACNGCATTTTATATGAAACCCACATGTATGTATTTTCATGGATTGAGGCTGGGCCAGTCACTAGACAAATGACAGACGCTATTAACCCATCTTCCTTTCCAAGGGGGAAGAGAAAGGGCAAAAGGAAGAGAGGCTTTTGGATTGGAAAACTAAAACTGATTTAATTAAAATAATAACAATAACATTAATAATATACAAATATTCCAAACCAATTTACCTGATAATACTGGGATATGAAATAAAACACCTTGTTGATCAGTGTAGGGTCACCTGTCTTGTCTGCTCCTCCCTGCAGATAAGACCTCTAACTACTGCACCCCCAATACAGTACACAAGATTAGCAGTGACCTTGGTCTTCACAGTAACAAGTCTAAGCGATAGCCTTTCTGCATCTCAATCTTTAGCAGTAACTGTAAACATCAAGCGTTATCACTTGTAGAAATAGATACTGCACAAACATGCCATTAACTGCAGATAGTGCAAGTACTTAGACTGAATAGAATTAGTTCTAACTCAAACCAGGATGATGTATATGTAGAATGTATATATATATATAAATATATATAT
>VZRI01002659.1:37551-158206 GCA_013397515.1 Upupa epops
TCGCAGTGTATTTGCGGCGGCGGGGGGAGGCGGCGAAGTCGGTGGAACCGGAACGGCGGTAGCGGTGAAGTGCCAGGCAGCAGGTAGGGCTCGACGAATGGCGGCTGGGGCGGACCCGTTCCCGTGGTGCTGCAGGGCGCGTCTCAGTCTTTCCTCAGGGGTTTACGGAGGCACCCGGGGTGTTGCAGCCCTCAAAGGGAACCTGCGTGCGGCAGGCGTTGCCCCAGCATTCTCGGGTCCGTGTAACGGTGTTTCGGTGCTTCCGCCCGGCCGAGGCGTAGGCCCGCGGACGAAGCGCGGTCGAAAGGCCGTGTGTTACGGCGTCACGGCGCCCCTGCCCTCTCCAGGGCTATTTAATGAGACCATAAGCCAAGTGAATGGAGCTCTGCAGTCGGAGTGAAGGAGCTGCCTCTTGTCATATGCAGCTGCCGGAGGTGGCTGGTGCCGTGGAGGCGCTCCTTGCCTGGGCTCAGACCACAGGCCTCAGGGTCACGACGTGTCCAGAGCCCAGCTGTGAAATGGGGTTGGTGATACAGACCAGCCCCGTGTGCACATAAATACAGGATGTTGTGTGAGTGTGCTGGTGCTGGGTTGGAGTTGTGTTCCTCGCATCTACACTCACCCAGAAACTTCCACCTTTAGGCAACGCTTGCAGTAGCATGGTGGGTAGTTTTTATTGTGAGAGTAGTAGAGCCCTGGAACACGCTGCCCAGAGACATTGTGACATCTCCTTCTCTGGAGACATTCAAAACCCACTGGATGTATTCTGTGTGATCTTCAGAGGTTCCTTCCAGCACCGACCATTCTGCAGTTCTGTGGTTATGGGTGTAAGTACTGAGTGCGCAGAGCTGGTTTGTTGTTGTAGCTGTTACACAAATCTCTAGCCCAGATTTGACCATGACATTCAGAGCTGCAGAGTGGCCTGGGGGTGTTTAGACCATTCTTTATAGCTGGCACTAAAGGCTTCACATGTGGCTGCCAGGCAAATATTTAACTTTTGTAAGTGCTGTGTCTGGAGGAGCTGTGGCCACTGCTAATTTTCTGCATGTGTGACCACAGCAAAAGTTGAAAGAGTGCATGAGTCCTTAAGCTCAAAAGCTTTCATGTACTGAGAGCTGATCCCATTTCAGATCCAATTTCATATTCCCATTCATGCATGTAATTAAATGTAGCTATTGTTCTTTTGTTTGCCTTTTTCTTTATACTGGTAAATAGAAAGCTGGGCTTTGTCCTGGTTCTTGGTCTACCCTAATGCTCACTTTATAGTGGCAGGCAAACATTGCTGACAGATTCAAATTATGCCTTAAGTATGCACACAAGCTGCATCTACCTAATTACTGAAAATTGGAAATAAACTGATTTTATGGGTGAACAGAAGGTAGTTGCACTGATTTACTAACTAGTTCCTAAGCCAGCTTTCTTAAATTGTTGAAGGACAGAAGCTTTGTCTACAATATCATAATCATGTGTGTCAGGAGAAACAAGTGGCTTCTCCGTGAAAAGTCCCTTCACACTGCATCGCATCAGCTCCATTTTCAATATATTGATTTCACCTAATTAAGATGTTAATTTCATCACCATGTAATATCACCGAACTGCTGAAAAACCATTGTTCTCAAATATTTTATATATGTATGTATATATATATATATGGCTGTGAATACCTGGTCATCTTAATTCACAAATATCTGATGATAGCGTTGACTCTTGAATGCTAACAACAGAAATAAGTTATGTAAAAGAAACTTCAGTGTTTGCTAACTGCTGTGTCTATGATAATGTTACTTACCAGAAGAATGCAGAGTTCTTCACTCTGATGGTTTTAAGAATTATTTTTATAAGCTTGCAGTTCACGATGAACCAAACTCCGTAGTGAGTTCATTGCCATTTTATGTTGTCTTTTGTGGTTGAGTTTTGCAATGAGAAAGATAAATTGCACTTTATTTTTTTTTCTCTCTGTTCCAGATTCTGTTCTTCCACAGTTCAACATTGACTTTGTTGTAGGTCTTCTGAGACAAGAAAATGCTAAAGATATCTGCGTCATCCAGCTGCCTCCAGAAATAAATTACTGTCATTATTTTATAGTTGTGAGTGGATCTTCAACCCGACATCTCCATGCGATGGCGCATTACATGCTAAAAATGGTAAGACAGTTCTCACTGCATTCTGAGTTTTGGGGAATAGTTTTAAATGTGAAAGGAATTTCCCCCAGGACTGCAAGTAGAGGGATGTACTGGGGAAGATGAAGCAATGTCAGTTAGTCCTGAGTACAACTAGCAACTAACCATGCTTTTTTCCTTTAGGGGTACTACTTTAAATGTAGAAATCAAGTCTCTCTGTCGTTAAGAGCAACAGTTAGCACAGTTTGCTAGCTAGAATGAGAGTCGTGGGAATTGGTGATGGCTACTTGTGTCCATTTTTGTCTTCTGTCCAGCAAGCTTCATAGTTATTCCCACTCATTCAAAATAGCTTAATCTGACTGTTTGCAAACCCACATGCCTAAAATGTCGAGGTTTTCAGGTTTATCATAAGAGTGGAAAACAGTTTGCCTCATAGTATGAGGCACAGGACCCCCCCAAGGGCTTTCTAAAGCAAACTACTTAGTGGTGACCATGCATTTCTGTGTAATCTGGTTTAGGTTTTATGATCCTGCTCGAGCAGGGGAGTTGGAGTCTATGACCCCTGGAGGTCCCTTCCAACCCCTAACAGTCTGCGTATCTCTGTGTATACTGTGCACATACAGGAAGAAGGGGCAGCAGCTGTCCTTGCACAGAAATACTGCACTGTTTGTTTCTAGTGGAATCTGAGCTTTTCAGAACAGAAGCACGTCAGAATAAAAATACAGGTAGAGCTTGGCAATAACAACCAGATTTGAGAAGGGAGAAGTATATTGTCCATAAAAGAATCAGCTAACTGTTACAAAGCACAGTGTGAGGACTATGACTTCATTTTTCCTATGGCTCTTGGCTTTAGTTTCTTCCTTCTAGTCCTGTTGGCTTCAGCTGTGAGACTTGATGGAGGGAAGGATAGAGGGGGAGTTGGTATTGTTTTTCAGCGCACTTCTGAGCAGGTGAGGGGAGTTTCTTGTGTTCTCCACAGAACTGATGCATCCTTGCAAACTAAAATTTTGCTTTAAGCTAGGAAATTTATTAGTGTGATTTTAAGTGCTTAATATGTACTCTATTCCATGTAAAACTTGGTAGTCTGAAATCAGCGGCTCTTGACTTGTCTGAGACCAGGGAGAGATGAATGGATTACCACCCGTCCTGCAAAAACAGGCCTGTGCTACAGCTGGCTGCTCCCTCTGGTGGCTGTAAGAGTAGTTCTTTTGCAAGGGTAGAGCCTCTAGGCGTGTGTGGTGTCCTGAGAAAATGGGAAGCCTGGCCCAGGTACTCAGGAGTGGCTGAGCTTGCCTGTCATTGAAACTTTTCTAGAGAAAAAAGCAGCCTGAAACTTGAAGAGAGCAGGTGCTTGTGACTGCCACTAGGCAGCTGGCTGGCTTTACCATACAGTACCTGACAGGCTGTGGTGATGCAGCGTTTATTCACACTAATGTGCAGAGGTGCTTTTTAATTCCAGTAGCTTGTAAATGGCAGTCCTGACTAGTGCTTACCCCTTGCCATCTACTTTTGTGTTAGAGGGAGAAAGTAGCACTTGGCTTTGTAATACATTTGCCATTACACTGCCTTTTAAGACAAGGCTGAAAGAAACTCGCAATGGCGTTCAGCTTTTCCAGGCTCTGTTCCACAGCTGATGGCAGTGCATGCTGGGCTCTCTAGTACTTCAAGCAAACTTTGGAAGAGTCTTTCATTATTACCTGCTTTTGAGGTATCTCACAAACTATCTTAAAGAAATAAGATAGAATTGATTCTGAATTACATTTGGAAACTTCTGCATTCTGATTTGCAAACTGGGGCCGTTGCATGGGAACCACCAGGAACAGTCTGTGATGAGTGCTTTCCAAGTGCAGTAGGACTGCTTTGCTAGCCAGCCGTGCTGTTACAACTGCTCTATTTGACTTATATGCAGAAGGAACTGTTAGAGCCCTGCAGTTTCACCCTCTGTGTCCTCTCCAGTAGGTTGTGGCCAGGTCTAGAAGTAACAGCCTACAGTTGTTAAATTTCTTTAGCTCTTTGAAAACCTGTGTGCTAGTCATGCTTTCTCCCATCCAGCAATTGAATGTTGAGAACACTCAACAGACAGGAGGCTTGTTTGAATGGCCTGCTCATGGCAGGGGTTAAAATTTATCCTCTTATTTTCTCCCCACCCTCTTCCATCAGGTAAGTGTGGCATCTCTCTGCATCCTTAACTAGCTGCTGTAACCCAACAATGAATGGTATTGGAAAGGAAGTAAAACTCATTGGTAGCAGCAGCTATAGGGGACCAGTAATCGAAAGAGCACTTTAATGTTGAGTTGTATTGAGTATTCATCTTGAGAATAAATGGACACACATTGTAACCGCATGGGAATTCTGAACATTAGGATTCCAGATTTGATAATAAATCCCATACAGGAATCCTTATTTTGTTTCCAGTGCTGCAAGTGTATGTTTAAAAGCGTATATTTCAAACAGCTGGGCAGTTTGGCAGACCCACATTTTCTCTGTTAAGTTTGACTGCTGTTAAATAAATGCCAAGTACTGAATTCTCTGCCATTCCTTCTCCTTGCAGTACAAGCATTGCAAAGCAGAAAGTGATCCTCATACTCGGATTGAAGGGAAGGAGACAGATGACTGGCTGTGCATTGATTTTGGTAAATATTTCTGAATCTGACAAATCCAAAGTTCTGCATGAGCTCTTTGTTGAAGGAAGTGTCTCACTGTCAACCCTGGTTACTGTGGAGAGGTCACAATACTCTGCTGTTCTGGAATTCTAGTTGTTGCTTGAACTCATTGAGATACTAAATTTTTCACCAGAGTTCATTGTTGCTGAGAAGAAAGCAGTAACTACTCTTCAGTGGCTGCAATAGGTCAGAATAAATGGAAAGCCACTGCAGTAGAAAGAGAAAAGCTACTTCAGTTTATTTTCTCAGGTTTATGTGATCCTTGTTTGGGTGACTAGGGACTCTGCCTGTTGCCCTGGTAGTGAGCTGTTGAACAGTAGCAAACTCCTGCTCTGTCCGGATCCTCTGTGACGCAAGAGAGACAGGAGAGCTGAAGGCCCCTCTGAGACCTTCAGAAGGGGAGGGAACGCTTTCAAGTAAAATGTCTTTTTTGCTTCCTTCTGTCCCCTAGAAATGCTGAATTATTTGTTCTAGAGTGTTTTAATCCAGAGTGTTTTCCCTGCCATTCTCCTGGCTGTAGTCTTTTGAAGGACTGGTCAATTCCTAATACAGTTCAGGAACTGGAATCAGCAATTTCGGAAGGGATCTCCATCAGCTGACTTGTATCCAGCCAGAATGGAGGTGGCGAACTGTTTGTGCAGCTGCAGGTGTAATAGTACCTTATTACTACCACACTGCTTGGCTCGTGTTAATTTATTGTGACTTTCTGTTCTGTGCAGGGAGCATTGTCTTGCATTTGATGCTGCCGGAGACACGAGAGACTTACGAACTGGAGAAACTGTGGACTCTCGGTCCCTATGATGACCAGTTGGCACAAATGATTACACAGTCACTGCCAGAAGACTTTATATTTGAATTGCCTCCTGACAGCAGTGATCATCTTGAGACACCTCATGCAGCTGCTGAGTGGAAAGAGACATGAGTTTTCCTGCAGAGGTCCGAGAGGCATACAGTCTTGATTACTGACTCTGCCGATGAAAAGCAGCGTATTTATCGGGCGTGTCTAGGTAAAGTGCTAAACCAGCTACAGAAACTGTCAGACACAGAATCGTTAAGGTGGGGGCCCAGCTGTAAAGCATCGAGTGCTGTCAGAAGGGAACTACCTGAGGCATCATGGTCTCATTGGAGTTGGTAATGAGAAGAATGGGGCAGAAACAACTGCTTAAGCTACTCAGCCTGAAATCCGTGTCCATCTTCTCCCATGTTTTGCTGTTCCTCTTTGAAGATGTGGCTGCAGTGGCAGTGCAATGACAACTTGAGTGTTGCGAGGAGAAACGATGTGAAATTATAAGAGTTTATATGAGGCTTCTTGTGTAAAGCCATGTGCGAGTCACGCTCCGAGTCGAAGGAGAAAACAGACTGATGTTACTGAGCACATAAAAGCCAAGAGCAGCAGTGACAAATAAATGTGTCTTGAGTTAACAGAACAGTAAACTCAGTTTTTCACCCAAGACCAATCTGTTTTTAATAATTAAACCCTCAGCAACAACAAACTGAAGAGCTTGAATTCCTTGTCTTTGTGTTCAAACATTCAGCTTGTTTTAAGTGTGCAGTTGGCTCCTCTCCTGGTTTCCTTCCCACCTCGTTTATGGAAAAGGACACTAAGACAAGGTGTTCCTGTAGTGTAAACCTTCAGCTCGTCGGAAGTGGGGGAAAAGTAGTTCTAAAGGAAGCCCTTAAGTCACTGAGCTGCCCCTGAGCTGTTCAGCGTGTTCTTAGACAGCTGCAAGGGCTAATAACCAGTGAGAAGATGTTCAAGATGGTAACAGAATTTGTCTGTATAAAACAAGATGCTTTTCTCCACCACAGAACTAGGCTTTCCTCACAAGATTAAGATCTCTGCTGGAGAAGCTTGCTGTGCCACACCTCAGGAACAGTAGGTTCTGAGGGTAATGACCTTTTATGCCATAGCCCCACAACCTTCTCAAGTGCTGTCTGCATCTGTTCCCTATCCAGCAGCTGCTGTTTGTCATGCTCAGAGAAGCGACCTTGACTTTTGTGCCTGTGCTGGTTAGAGGGAAGGTGGGTGGGTTTTTTATTTAAATAAAAAGAACCAAAACCCTCTTCTCCCTTGTTTGAGGTTGGTTATGTTTATGAAGAGCTGCTAGACTCGGTGAGAAAGGAGAATTGCCCTGAGTCCACCTGCTCTCTGATCCAAGGTAGCAGACAGCTCTCCAGGTTAAGTGAGGAGCATTTATTAAACGTGTGCAAGCTGTGCAAATCAAGCATCTCTGCCTGTGAAATAAACTACCAGTGGCAAATCTGAGTACAGAGACCCTGGAAATAATTCATGATGCCTGTCAGTAAGTAATGCACATGGGGAAAAAACAGTCTTAACTGCTTTACAAAGCGATGGCTTCTAAAAGAGGGGTTTCTTCTAGAAGAGGGATTTCCTCCAAGGAGGAAGATGGTGGAGTAACTATGGATTGTTCTCAGAAAGCATTTGCCTTTTACTGCTGCCCCGAAGGTAACACCCCACAGAGAGAGGTAGGTTCAGCAACCGTGAACCCACGTTTAGTAACCAGCACTGCATACGGTGCCCTGTTTGTGAAACAGACAGAGGAGGAGTGCCCAGAAAAGAACATTAAGATGGAATGAGTTCTGGGCAGTGGGGATAATCATCTGCAAGACAAGATCAGGAAAAAAAAAAGTTGAAAACCCCAAAACAAACGAGAAATGCAGCGGAGAGACAAAACCCATTACGAGAAATGAAAACATGCAACTGAATTCGCTGCCAGAGCACGTTGAGAGGAGGAGTTAAATGGAACATTTACTGGTTGCTATTAAGTGATTGGAACTGCTGGCTCAAGAAAAGAACTCCCTCACCCCCCCATTTAACAGTAGCAGTGATAACCTGTGCTGAGCTACTGCGATGCCCCAGCCAGGTTACCTGCCTCCCTTGGTGAGAATTAACTGCCTTGGTGTTACTTCTCCTCTGGGAATTAACAGAGGCAGTCTGGATGAGCTGTAATGCGCAACTTAACTCCTTCTGGAAGGAACACATCTGGTGACAGCTCTGCTTCTATGGATGTGATTCCTGTGTAAAATCAAAACACTGAGAAGCTAGTGGGGTCAGTCCATAGACTGATTGTTGGACACAGGCATGCACAGACTTGGAGCTGTGCAGGAGCCCTTGATGATGGGATAAAGAGAAACAATCAGCACCAAACTGTTGTTGTAATTTCACTAATTTCCTGCACCGTGTTTGAGTAACTCCATTTCTGGGTAGCGTTTCTACCCCACAGTTGAGCTCAGCTTGAGCGTTTACTCCACTTGCAGGATGTTTTATGCTCGTTTAAGAATCCAATGCCCCGGTACCATGTTGCAACCACACTGTTCCCCACAGCATACATGCTTCATTTAACGGAGGCTAATAAAAGAGCACATGCCTTTGCAATTGCAGCTTAGGAATAAAAGCTGTGGAAGGTTAGAAGCAACTAAAATCATCATGATTAAGCAGATGCTTAAAACGGGGATGGAGCTGTCCCAAGTGCACCAGCAGCACAGGGGAAGGTTTAACTTCCTATGCGCTGAAATGGCAGGGATGCCGGTTATCAGGTGGTAGCTCAATCCTGGCATGGAAAAAATGAGCTCAGAGTCACCTGTGAAATGCAGTGTCCTCCTAGATGTCTTCTACACTCATCCTTCCAATTCCCTCTTTCTGCTCACTGGTCCCAGTAAATGGACTGTGGAGACAAGGGGGAGGGTGCAAGAGTTTGGAAAACAGGTTCAGCTTTCTACTCCTCTTTAAAAGATAGAGAACTTCACTGTTCATTACTCTCCTTCATTTCCCAACTCTTCTCTCTCCATAGCGTTCAGTAAAGCATTTACTCTCATTTCTATCCCACATACAGTTAAAAAGGAACCAAGGGGAGATGATACCACCTCACGGGCAAACGATCTGTGTTTGGGTGGCAGTAGGTGCGAGTCTGTCATCACATCTCCTAGCTAAGTACTGGAGAGTGCAGGGACACGTTCATTACACAGCTTCATCACACTGAGCGCACCAAGGGCTGGGGGAAAAGCAATTCCCAAAAAGGTTAACTGCCACTCAGAGCTGACTTCAAACTTGCTAACCATTCTTTCATGTTTGGGTGGGGGCAGGACTGTAGAGCTCATGTCCCTCACACAGCAAATCCACCTAAACTGTCTGTCTACGACTGCAACCATGGCTGTGCTACACTGCGTGGTGATCTCACATGAGATGGACAAGCCAGAGAGGTCACTGCTTCACTGGGAGGTGCAGACATTACAACCTGGCAGCTAGTAAACATCTGTGGGCAACTGTTCATCCTTACCCAGTTATTACAGAGAGAAAACCAACTTGATTGAAGTACGAGAGATACTTAGAGCCATCTGCCCTAGGCACCTTAGGAATTTATAAAAACACCACACGACTTTATCTGATGATAGGAGTTAAACTCTTTATTCCATTCAGAGGCATCTGGCAAGTGGAGCTGCATTGGGGGGCACATTACAGATGAAAAATGATCCATACTTTGTGGATACTGAAATAATTTACAGTCTTTTCTTTCTAGCTATTCCCAAATACTCCAAATTACCAAGTCTCAATTGAAAAGAAAAACATGATTTACCATACTAAGTCTAGAAATTTAAGAGATGACAGTATTTAAATCAACAGATGTAAATGCAGCACCTATTTGTAAAGTAAATTTTATGGAAAATATCAACGTTAAATCCTTCTCAAGTGTTACAAAAGGAATGTCAGACTGACTTAAGCCTCAACAAAAATTAAAATGCTATGACTTTTTATACTTCAGTAATTTTAAATTCATTGTAAGGAAAAAAAAGTTATCCTAAAGGCTAGGAAGGTCACCGTCAAAAAAGGAAACTCATTTTTCTTTGCTAAAACTACAACATAAGTTTGTGGTTTTTAAACCAATTAGTAAAGAAGAGATGCAGGAAAACCACTTCAGACCATTTTCAAAATTATCTAGTCTGTACAACAATGATCTTTGGGAAAATTATCTAGTCTATGTAGTAATGCCTCTATTTCAACATGAACCTAAGAGGTAGATAACAAAATGATGAAACAAATGTTTTTGCTCGTTGTGCCCCTCAAATCAGTGCAGCATGGTGATTCTGATCATCTCATGCACAAAAAACATCACAAAAAAAGGTTCAGAGGTAATAGCATGGCTCTGTCGACCACACACATACAGGCGCGCACGCGCACACACACACACACAGCAGTCTTTATGCACCATGTGTTGCCACATTTTTTTTTTCCTTAAACTGAGGTAGACTGAAGTTTATTGTAGAAACTTGAATGTGTCACTATTACCACAATCAGCACTCAAATTACATTCGGAAATTAAACAATTTGGTAACTTTCCTGTTATCCCTGCCTTTTGACATTTTTGTTTCTCCTCTAATGGTCGGTTGCAGAACGTGCATAAATCCTGCTGCATCTATTATAAGCCAGGCTAGAGAGGTGGTGGTTTCTTTTGTCTTTTTTCTTTCTCCTTGTTACTAGTTTGTAAAACCTTCAAAGTGGCTTAGTGTGGCCCATAACAGCGGCTGGATATGTAAACTTAGCCTTTCATTATCTTTCCATGTGACCAAACACTGTTTGACCTTCCCCCATCGTGGTAACTGAAAGCAGTTATGATGTGACCTGCAGACAGAGGCCCTCGCGGCCCCCCGATACGCTCTGGCAGATCGAGTGTTCTATCAAACTGAAGATGAAGCTTGCTCTTTGAACAAAATGGCAAAGTCCAAATGGGCTGCAAATGGTTAACGTAGCATTATTAGGTAGTGATGGTCAAAGGCACAAAGGGTTCATGCATTCAATCAAGTAGCACAAAAAAAATTCAGCCTCTTGCAGCCTTCTAAATTTGTCCCCCAACCCCAGCCTCTTGCCATCACTTCCTTGTCCTGTTCCCAAAAAAGTACCGTCACAAACTTTTTCATCCCATCTTAAAAGAAAACTAAACGGCATTGCTGCTATCAGAATGTTGGCATCATTCGCTATCTTTTGAACATTCACTGAATTTTTTTTAAACAAATGTTGGTGTTGAAGCCCTCAGAACATCTGAGGCTGTGTTTTTTTTACCCACCTTACTCCCATCAGCCAGCAGCTAGAAGTGCTCTGCTATATTTTCCCCGTCAGTCTGTAAGTACTCCTGGCTGGTGGCTGATCAAATTTTAATTTTTTTTTAAAAAAATAAAATGCTCAAGAACTATTAGCTTTATAAAGTATACAAAATACCAAAAAAAAAGCAAAAAAGGAACAATTTCTCATTGAGGTACTAAATGCCTGAGGTAGTTTAGTAAAATGCATATTTATCTTTTTATGCCCTGGCCAACACCATTCAACACTTCCCTTAGGTTGGTTATTCATGGCAGTGTCATGTAAAAATGCAACCAAATTCTTTTTAAAAAATGCCACTTGTTTCAACATTGGGACTAACACTTAAACTCTTGTCAATACCCTTGGCTCTAACCCTATCCCACCCACAGTCCCACCCGCCAAATGTGTTTCGTTTACAGCTGGACCTGTAAGAGCAATGCCTTGTCTTTTTTTCTTTTTTTTTTTTAACCAGTGAACTCAGAAGAGAAAGCTTCATTAAACCAAGTTCTAAAATTGTTGGGGAATAATAAGAACAATAAAAAAGACTAACGAGTTTATGTTAAATTGTGAGAACAAAAGGGAAGTGAAGGGGTCCTTATTTTAAAGCTGGGTTTCAAAAGTTTGAGAGAGCCTAAAGAATACATTCTCAGAGACAGCGTTCAACGGTTGCCTGGTCCTCGAACAGGTGATTGGCTTGGTGGATCTTCTGCATATAACTTCAACAGGTGCTCGCCACCTGTCTCTCTGTCACACAGTCTGTCTTTGGTCTGGCATCTGTCTCTGATGGGCCTTTTCCTAAACCTTTATTTCCGTCTCGGCTGAGGCTGTCCACTTTGCAATGTTTTTTGCTGTTGCTGCTGCCTTCTTACCTGAGCCAGTATTTCCTGAATTTTTCTCTGAGCAAGCTGAAGGACAAAAAGAAGAAACAACCCATCATGATGCCACATTGCAGTGACCGCTGCTGGCGGCTGACTGTGTGGAGGTGCTACTGGGATTAAGAAAATCTGCAGTAACCAAATCCCTAACACTGACACAATTCCTCTCTAGTTAAGAGGCGCCCGAGTTGGTCACGATGTACAACTTGATTCTTAACTTTTCTTCTTCTCCCACCTACCACAACTAACAGAGAAAGCACAACAACAGAGAAAGCACAAGCCTAGAACGATCACTACCAACATTAAGATTACTGAAGCAGACTGATTCCACTTTACTCCTCTAGAGATGTGAATGTTTTGTAAGAACTGTTATTTTCATAGAGAGTGGGCAGTTCTTTATGCACCAGGGAGTCCAGAGGGTCAGACGTACAGGCCCTCCCATCTCCTTTCTGACCTACAAGTCATCCATAGCAAAGCATCAAGAAGAATTAGTCTTAACTAGGAGTTTACGGGAGAGAGAAGGAACCTTCTCATCCTTTTCTTGACAATGCTGAAACAACGTATTAGGCAATGTGGACAAACTGGGATTACAGGTGCTATGAAATGGACTTGTGTCTCCTGCTCCCTCTGAATTTCAGCCCAATCACAGCTTTAGCTTTCCTTTCTCTTTGGTGTTTTAGCAGTACCAGAGCCCACACAGATGGACAGGAGAACATGAAGAGACTGGTTCATCTAGAGAGCAGTGCAATTGTTAAACATTCCTGTCACAGGCATGAGGAAAGTTTATTGCAGCAAGACAGCTGTGAGCCTCATCCTCCTGCATCCCAAGTCCCTTGGCTCTGCACTGGGATGTAAAAGAAAACCACAGAGTAATACAGACTTCCACTCCTTCATACCTGGCATGCATAGAAGTGACCAGTTATTTTCACAACCACCTGATCATTTTCATCAGGTGTCTGGTCACGAGGGACTACAACTTCTGCGCTTGTCAAGTTTTGAAGCTCGTTTACCTACAAACAGACAGAAGTTAGCAAATCTTAAAACAAGCAAATTTACCACCACCACACCTCAGAGATACTTCGGATCGCAGAAGCATCCTCCTCTAGGTTGTGCTTAAAAAAAGAAACCCCCTAACATAAAGCAGTGTGCACTCTGCAAGATGGGCCTCTTAAGCATCTGACATAAATTAGCACCGAGTTCTCTAGATTCGTAGAAGTGTTTTAAAAACTAAACACAACACACAGAAGGTGTTAAATATGTTACTTAAAAAAGCAAATGGATGCCACACTCAAGTGTTCAAGTCTAAGGTCAGACCCTCGTGTAATGTAGAATGTAGGGAAGGACAACAAAGTCATTTATACATAATCCCTCAAAAAAACCTCCACAAGATGGAGAAATCCACACAATGAGAAGTCTCCCAAGTATTTTCGGTAGACTGTCAGCTTCCGCAGTGTTAAGCAGAGGCAGAGTCTTTGGCCCTGCTTCCACTGCTTTTGTAGTGCCATTTAATATTTAATACAACAGTGTTTAAAATTAACAGCTTTTTAGAGATGTTTGTCCTTGAGCCTCTTACCGCTGCAAGTAGGAGAGACCTGACAATTTCAAACCCCCATTGCAGCCAGGGGTGGAAACTGAAGACTGAACTGTTTCCTTACAAATATCAGCAAGCTCCTGACTTGCAACCACATAAAAGTACTTGAGTACCAGCACGTTTTCAGGATTCAGATTCTCAGCGATGCTGTTTCATAGAACTGAGCCTAAGATTTGCCATCAGTTTGGCTGAAGGAATGTTTTTTTGAGGGGGCTGTCAATCATTTCTTACCACTTCATTAGAAATTACGCTTTCAACTAAGTTCTGCTCAGAAATGCCCCTTTGGACACACACTGCATTTGATTTTAATTCTCTGAGATCAGTGAAATCTTTCTGCAAAATCTGCCCCAAGTTAAGGGTCGCAGAAGCAGGTCTCCAGTGGGAACGTACTCGTTCCAAATGGAAGAGCAAATTTCTATTAATGAAAGCCCCACAACGTCAGACTGGGACTATCAACTTTGTTAGGCTTTGTTGTGGGGTTCTTAATGAAAGAAATCATTGCACTGATTTATAATGAAATACATTAGAGTAATTCCATGAGATCACTCTTCTCACTCTCTATTACAAGAAAATCTTAACAAGCACTGCTAAGACAATAGCCCCTGCTCTAATGTAACTTCAGTGCATTAGCTACCAGCTACCCAAATGCCTTAGATGTGTGTACACACTGAAATACGGAAACATAACACCACTAAACCTTTATTTCAGCTACTTACTGTTTTGCCTCCTTTACCAATAACTCTACCAGCAGCATAGGATGGCACTTTTATATGAGCCTCGAGTTTCACTTCTTCTTTAGGTCCAAAGAAATTTTCTTCTTTAAGTTTTCCATAGATTCTCCCTTGGGCCTGCAAAAATCCTTTCAGTTAGAGAATGCACTTTCTGAAGTCCAGCTAACTTCAAGAAACGGCTCAGAAAGCAGGAATCTCAGTGCACAGCCCTGACAACGCATTTCCCCCAGTAAATATTTCTCTACAAGTCTTTATACCAAACAAGGCAGCACCTCTGTCCAACTAAAGGTTTCATAACAAACCAGGGAATCACAGAGCAATTTAAGAGAAATAATTATTCTGCTTTTCAGTAGAGCCACTGCCTTTTACAGAAACTCTTGAGTCTCTGTAGAAGACTAGCAGAAAGAACAACTGGCTGGCTGAAGCTTTTTCATTACACTCAGCGGCACAGAATGCAGTTCATTGGCTCAGAAACCCCAGCCTTTCATGGACGCCAAACAATAAAAAAGCCACCACCTACCCCCCAAAGAAGTAACGGGATAAAGACTCTAATGTCAGCAAACAGCTTACTTTCACAGCCCATCACAACACATCTCTTCAAAATAGATCTGAATTTGCTCAGTTTTCTAAAGTGAAAAATCAAACTTCCTAGGTCTAAATAGCACCATGGAAAAAGGATTACTCCGACCAGCACACGCTTCCCTTTTCTAGGGAACACAAGGGTGCCCGGTAGGAAAAAGAAAATCCTCTGAGTTCATGAATCCTCCTGATCTTTAACCGTATTTTTTTCCTCAGTCCCTGCTGTTGATCAGCAAACTCACAAGGAATGGTAACCAGATCTATTCTGCATCTCACAGATGCATCAAATATTTCTGTTCAGATACTGAATAGGGATGTCCTGTGGAACCATGACCCTAGGATCACACAGTTCAGACTCTCTATCTTCTCTAAATCACACTCACCAGCCCTACCACAGGCCACCACTGCAAAGAAAACTCAGAAAGATTGTGTCACAAGCACCTTCAATAGCAGCAGGCTTCTCCTCTTGTTTCTAGCTCATGTCCTAACAGTTTCAACAAGCTCACACTACTCTAGAATGGGTAAGACAGACATTTTGTGATTTGAATCTGGAACGTGCTCAGTATTCTGGTTAAGCTGACACCCCCCGAAGAGCATGGAGAAATCAGCAGCCCACAGCTGACTTGGGGGGTAGGTGGGATTCTGCAGGTTGTGGGATCCTGTCACAGAGGACAGAAGCCATCATCTCGGACAGAGACAAAGCACCACACAAAAGCAGCCATCAAATAACTCAGTACAGCTTCCAAGTTCTGGCACTGTCAACAGCCCTAGAACCAGAGGTTCCTGCTCTGGGAAAACAACTCAAATGGGTTTGCCACAGCAGTTAAAATACTGCTCCTAGCCACCATCTTGAGCTGGAGATTCCAAAGCCATTTCCAAATTGGTAAGACACAGACAGTAGTGACAGCAATGCTTTCTGTGTGCAGAACACCTTGATAGCCTGCACAGGCGCCAGGGCTCAGGGAGAGAGGTACCCTAGGAAAAAGCTTACATGGCTGCCAGGTGACAGAGCAAGGCAGGGGAAGCTGACTTACTAAAATATAAGAGATGTATTTTCAGCATGCCAAATCTTTCAGCTCTTGACCTAACTGGGATGCAAGTCCTTCACAGTAAAATGCTGGGTAAAATATGCTGTCTATTCTGGATTCCACTTTGCTTGCACATGTCCCAGATCCAGGGTAACATGACCAGCTCCAAATACTGGTGACACAAGGATGTCTGAACTCTAGGGAGCACTTCAGCAGAGACTGTAAACTGTAAACAAGTCACAAACTCCCTTCTTGTTGCCTTGCTAATAAATAGCCCTGAGTACCACCACATCCTCAGGCTATTTCAACAGAGGAAGAAAAAGGTGCAACTACTGCAGCTACCATGGATGTGAACCACAGACAGCAAAACACAACGTAGTAAGGAAAAGATGCCAAACTCACAGGCTCTGGGGTGACACCGCTTCTCCACAAGCTGATTGCTCATCTGGGCAGCAGCTATTTGCTCTTCAGGCTCTTGTGCACCTACATTACATTCTTCATACCTAACAGCTAGCAATATCCTATGCTTGAAGATAGAGAAGACCCTTCTTAAACAGAGCTTAAGGGTGGTATTAATGAAGCTTGGTCCTGACTGTAGGGTATGATTTGAAATTAACTAGTGATAAAAGAACGAACTCTGCCCATCCCAGTCAAGAGGGCACTGCTCAAAAAGTCAAAGACTATAAGGACTACAGCTGAAGGAAGTCCTAAGAAATAATCCCTCTCCTTCACAGAAGCAGATTTGGGAGCATCAGCATCAATTCTGTCTTGCAAACTAAAGCCCAAGTGTAGAGAAGTGACTGATGCAGTTTCAGCCAGCGTAAGTTAAGCAGAAAAGACTTTATTTGTGGCATATTCCAATCTGTGGAGAAGAGCTGGCAAAAGAAGTCTGCAGGACTTCAACTCTAGCTTGGTGAGAAAACCTGAGGAGAAATCTTTACCTACACGAAGAGTCAGGCTAAGGGACAAAGTCTATTTCAGCCTGTACTTGAGGAAAAGTTCACTGATATCTAATGGAAAGGAAAAGTAGGCTGAATCTGACCTTGCACTGATCCCAGATCACAAGCACATACATGGAACATGCCTTGTGGCCAAGCCCACTTGCTCACAGAAAGCCTCTAAGAGGCAGAGGTTTTAAGTTATGCTTTACCTTTAATAGCTTCTCCAATACATGTGGTAACTGCACAATACCAAATGCATCTAGCTTGCCACTACCACTGCAAATTATTTGCCATGGTACTTGTCCAAATTCCTACATGGATTAAGGAACTTGTTTCTAGACACACCCGATGTCTGTGCACCCCCTTCTTACAAGATGCCAGCAGAACAACAAAGATGAGACCTAAGATGAGGCTGTAACACCAGGACATGAACTCTCAAATGACTTTCTACCTATTCTGAGCTTCATCCGAGATGAAGTCAGGCTGCTACACTGAGCTGTCTGCATCACTCCCAATGTGGTCAGTTCCTTTTGGAGTAACCAAATTTATCCCTTGGCTCATAAGGCAGAAGGCTGCTCCAGAACTCAATTTGAACACAAATGGGATAATCAAGTTGCATACCTCCTTGTAGCTGTAGTAGAAACACAATTAGACATCTTGCATTTATCTGTAAAGCTAGCAAAAAGACATTTTCCATTTGGCACACAATGGGAATCTGGGAAGACTCAGGCTCTTATCCTGTCAGCTTTACTTCAGTTGAACACACTAAACTTGCACACATTAAGATGGGCTATAAAGACTGAACTATTGGTAAAAATAGGGGATTTGGGATTCCAAGGGCAGATTTGGAATGCAGTGTGGCTGTAATTTCAGGCTAGACTTGCCCCTAACTTACGTTAAACTCCCACCTGTTTCCAGGTGACAAGACCTCAGACAGCACTGTAGCAGTCTCTCACGAGACAGCTTCTGGCAAAAGCAAACCAAAGTGTTCACTAAAATTCTGAATAAAATGGTGCTGGCAATTAAGTATTTTGTTTTCAATACTGTCCTTTACAGTCCAATGGCCACTACGGACTGACATGGTTTTATATGTAGTACCTTGAATTGAGCTTCTGGAGGTCCAGTGATGATAACCATTCTCAGCTTGGCATCTGGTCCTTCAGCAGGGGCAATCTGTAATGGATAAACACAGCTTTTGGTAACTGACTTTTGAAGTTTAAAGCCAACTCCTCTCTGTTTCAGTCTCACATTTTGTTCAAGAGTGAAAAATTATTCCTCACAGCAGCAGCATTACACTTCAATCATGGCAGAGTCATTCCCTTTAAAGTGCATTAATTAGCTATAATGAAATATGAAGAAATTGGCTAAATCATAAGCAAATTTATTTCTGAAAACTAAAAGGCACAGCTACTCATCCACATATGGCAAAATCCCACAACCCATTTTCATGTGGCTGAGTGAAGACATGTAGCCTTCAAAAAGATGAGCATGGCTAATTGACCAAGATTCTCATCCCCACCCTCTAACTCAAATAGTCTTTCTCAAAAGCTTTGCTCATTAGCAGAAGTTCGCATCCATCCCACTGAGAACAGAGGACTGCTTTACTGTTGTAACTAATCAGATCCAAAACATTCCTGTACACTGGACAATGAGCTCACAGTTTCCAAGGGTGATGTATCTACAGACGTTTATTTGTGCGACCCAAATAAAAATTAAGCCCCACCAGAGCTGAGACAGATGCCTATAAGGTCTTTAGCAGTTCATGTCACCACAAAAGTAAGATTTCTGTGGTGGTGTTCTCAGACTTCAGTGGCATTAAATAATTCAAACTAGCCTCTGACATTCTGGATGAATCTTTTGTTTATCACAACTGGCATTTCCATTGTTGCGTCTAGCATTACATAGCTGCTGTTGAATGGGCAATATATTAAACACTACAGGATTTCATCTTAGCTTTTGGCAGAGGGATGTTACTCATATTCAGCAACTGTAGTTTATTTCAGACAAATTACCAGTCACCACGCATCATTTTCACTAAAGAATTTTGCTAACAAAATGTTATAGGATTATTCATCTTGTACCCTAAGATGGAGAAGACACTACACTTTAGTTATCTGGTTTGCATTCCTATTGGCTTTATCTAAAAATACACACTCATTCTAAAGCAATAAGTTTCTGTGACGTCACATGGGCAAGCACAGCATAACTGTTCTGTGGAATAGCGCAATGTTTTGAGACACGTTTGCAGAGCTCGGCCTGGGGCCTGGTAACTGCCGCTCGTAAAATGGACAATGTCGTTTGCTTCTCAGTCACTTTGTTTTCTTATTGCAACATCAGCATCTTAATTCAAATGTTAAGGGAAATTGTTTTTCATCAAGCCTTTGTTTCAACTTGCACGTGTTAAGTCTTTCTATGGTAGGAAGGTGAGAAGCATCTCGAATGTTCTGTTCTCAACAGCTTTAGTAAAACATGGCTGAGGGCTGTGAAAAACACACATACTGGCTACCATTTCAACATCTGAAGGAGCAGGAGTCTGCTAATTCTTTTATATTGTCTTCCTTCATGGCTAACAAGTTTCATCAGATCTAGAAAGCTCAGCATGATTACAAAGATCATCCATGGGGATGTGTTTCTGTCTGTAAAAGTCGACAGCACAACTCAAGTTCAGAGTGTCACATATGAAGATGACTTCCTCCACAAAGCACAATTACTATGGTTTGGCAACTTATCATTCAGTCAGAGAGCATTCCCTCCTACTCTCACCTAATAGCACAGGTTCTTTTATGATTCATGATGTATTATTTTGGTCAGAGGTTACTATAAAGGCAGGTGGCAAACACTGGAAGTTGAAACGTTCTGAGTATATTGACTGTCATGTTCACGAGATACAATTTCTGTATCCTAAGAACAATTCACTGCCAAAGCACTGTCTACAGCTAGCTAGAAGATTGTAACTTACAGAAGGTTGTACTAGCATGAGGTCAGTTTCTTCTCCCAAGTAACAAGCAATAGGATGAGAGGATATGACATCAAGTTGCACCAGGGGAGCTGCAGCTTGAGTATTGGTAAGAATTTAGTCACCAGAGTTATCAAACATTGTAATAGGCTGCCCAGGGAGGTGGTGAAGTCACCAGCCCTGGAGTCATCTAAAAAACTCATAGATGTGGTGCTTAGGAACATGATTTAGTTGCCACCCGAGAGTGCTTGGGCAATGGTTGGACTGGATCTTAAGAGGTCTCTTCCAGCCAAAATGATTCAGCTTTAACGCTTTCACAGAAGCTGCTCATCATTGCTCTGTCAGATTACAAGTGAAGTTGCTTTTGCATTTTAATTGATAAGCATACATGCAGCTTCCCAATCGAGCAAGCGTACCACCCATACAGTACTGTTCTGTTAAAGCTTCATCTTATTTCCACAAAATCTTCTTGACTTTATTCCTACTGATAGAACTGAAGACCAGAGCTTCAGCAAATGTTTAACTGAACTAACACAGATATAGTAGATGTGTTGGGTAGAGGAGTGACAGCCACTAGAGGAAGCCTGAGGCCACTGTTAGCCATATGCTTGAGAAACATGGGTAACTCCCTTTCCATGAAACTGTCTTCCAAAGACCAACTAAAGAACTAGTTTAGACAGATTCTTGGAGGTTCTGTTTAATTCAGATTGCTCTCTCCACCTGGCAGTACCTTCCATATCACTTAATCTTCAGTACAAACTATAGGAACGGAGAGGAAAAGAAGAAATCCCTGAGATACATCACACCTCCATGCAAGACAAATTCCATGAGGAAAAATCAACACCTCATTTTCTTCTATTCCATTTCCCCCCCCGCCTTAAAATACAACTATCAGTACCCTATTAATGTAAACCATCTGGGTATTATAACAACTATTTCATGTGCTGCTCAATAAAGGGTGGAATTGGGCAGCATGCCAGCTGGTTGACTGGCCTGTAAACGGATCAGCATTCAGCAAACCACACACAAGACTCATTCACCAGGATTCTCCAGTTATTTTCCTCTGCACACTTAGATGAAGCCCTTCCCCAGCCAGCCTGCCTCACTGGCATTACCAAGCTTAGCTCAACACAGCCACCTCCCGCTTCTCTGCCCCTGACCTTTGGCAGATCCTTGCCACAGTACTCACTGAACAGGCTATGTCTCCAGAGCAAAANGAGCTTAGCTCAACACAGCTAACATTTGCTTCATCCGGGCAAGAAAATGTCAATCTAACAGCAAATAACAAAGCAATGCACTGTTTTGTTCTTGATTCCTTTCCCTCCCTCCCTTTTAACTTTATTTAAACGTAGGCCAAAAATTACCTTTACAGCAGAGAATACTAGAACTTGCTTCTTAAAAGAAAAAAGCTCAAGCCCCTAGAGAAGATGCTTGTGGTTGCAACGGCATTAGTAGCAGAAACCCAAGGCCTTCCTGCAACTGGTACCAACATCTTCACACAACCAAGGAGTATTTCACCAAATTGACTAAAACTGAATTAAACTGTAGCTTCCACTAGGTCAACCTCTGCAAGCCGTTTTGTTCTTATCTGTTCGTATCTGGTGCTCACTGCATGGATACGGCTCAATAGCAGAGTGTCAAGGTAAACCTGGCATTCAAGAACTGACTGACTCCAGGAGCTTGGAGCACGTGGGTGATTTAAAAATATGAATGCTTCAATGTGGAGCCATCTGAGTTTAACAGCTCAGACAGATCCATCTGAACAGAGCAAGAACAGCCCCAGTAGTAGGAGCCTTCATCTGCGCTGCTGTCTTCAGAAGGGTAATTTACCTCACCAATTTTCACTTTACCGAAAGGAAGAAAAAAGTCTCCAAGGGCTGCATCATTAAGCTTGTTTCTAAGAAATGGAGACCACCAAAGTAGTTTTCTTTGCAACTTATATTTCACACCTCAGGAGACATATGAAAACATGCTTCTAATTATCTTGTCTCAAGGAAGATTAAAAGATGATTTATAAACAAATGTACCATTTACCACATCGCGTTCTCAGCCCAAAGTGGGGGAGGACATTCACCAAAACACCGCTTGTGCAAACTTGCTGACAGTGTCACGTAGAACAGGCGGAAAGTTAGTTGGTGTAATAATACCTTAATAGATGCGCCTGCAAAACGGGAAAGTTGTTTGATGTGCTGTCCCTGCTTGCCAATAATAGCTCCAACTGCCAAAGCTGGGATGAACAGATGAACGGTCTCCGACTCGGGCTGTTGCTGTGGGGAAGGAGGAAATATGAAGTGAATGCTTTTGAAACATTACGAATCAGACTGACAGGAAAACGGGGAAATCTCACGATGCTCTATGAAGTTCTATTAAGATTCTGAGTTTTTTTCTGGGAATCATGAAGTTCACAGAACACGAAAGAACAGTTCAAGCCAAAAGTGGTTCTTTCACCTTTTATTAAATACTCTAAATTTTAATCCTTAAAGCTTTAAGCAGTTAGTGTTTCTTCCTTGCAAGACTTCCATTCTTACCTGTCACTGGCTGGAATCTCTTCCACATGTAAGACTGCAGTAAGGCTGTCACAAGCAGAGGAGCTGCAGCCTGAGCAGGCAAACTCTTTTTAGTTTTCCTAGTTATGTTTTAATTTTAGATTGTGCTTAGAGCAGCAAAAAAGCCTCAGTTACATATATGCTACAATTTCCTTTGTGTGGGAGTGATTTGGAATGATAGCCAGCTTGAAAACTGCCAGCAATCCCTCCTGTGTAACATTATGCAACAGTTGGAGCCTTGGCAGCGGGCCTTGAGCAGGCTAGTAAATTAGAAGCCAGATCAGGCATTCTTAAAAGTGAGAGGACCCCAACACTGCATCCATTGGATATCAGGCACCAATGCCGCTCCCTATTGCTTTCAAGCAGATGCCCCAGCTGGAGAACACAACCCAAAACTCTGTGCTGCAGCAGTGATGGAACCAGAGGGTTACGGATGCCACAATAAATGATAACTTACCAGCTCCAAAAGAGTTTGCCTCAGACTAGCAGAGCACCACTGAGTGCACGCTGCACCACTGTACCATCAATCCATCGTCTTATGCCATGGTTACTTTTCAAAAGCATTTCATGCAAGCCTTCCTTTGAGCTAATATTTAAGACTCCCCCAATTAAGCATTTCTTCCTCTGCGTAAACCTTTTACTTTCAAAATGGTTCTGCTCATCCTCCACAATACAAAGAAACAAGCCCTTTCCCCACAGAGCTAATTGAAGACAATGTAGCCATGCCATCAGCTCTTCCTCAGTGCCCATCACTCAAGCACCAGCAAGCAGAGTTGTGGGTCCAGCTGTAGCTCATGTAGCTTTGCTCACTGGTGTGCTTTGGTAGTAACACAGACCCATATACAGAAGTTCACCGAAGCAGTTTTTTTCCGGGATATTTTCAGTATAAGATGTTATAGCAACACAAAGCGAAAAGCAGCTGCAATCCTAAAAAAGTTATCTCAGCTTATTTTTAAATTTCAGTAACCTCTTTCAAGGGGAAGCAGAGTCTCACTGCATCAACCATAAACAAATCTGAACAAAATGCTCGTTTCCAAGTTTTACCACTTTATTTTTGGTAAACACAAGTCAACTGTAACCTCAGGGGAAACAGATTCCAGGCACAGCTCCATGTACCAGGTGAAGAAACCCCAAAATAGGATATTGAGAATAGAAACACATTCTGCCAGTTGCTTTAGGTGATCTCCACAGTTGTACAATTTACTGTGTTCTCACACGTACAAGGCAGCAGGATTCGCAGTCAGTTTATGCTGGTTTAAGCCCATGTTTTCCCTCGAGATGGGTTGCAGCCCTCCACACCCAGCCTCCCCACTGCCCTGTGTGGTTTGTGGCCAGCAGTGCTGCAGACCCAGCTGATTTTTTGAGATGGGCTCTGAAGATTTTTTTAAGGTTATTCAGTCCCTGACCCAAATAACCAGAAACCACACAAGTAGTTCTAGTACAAAGGAGAAAGCAAGAACAGTTGGGTCACAGCATGGGGAAAGGCAGGAACACCTCTTTTAATTTGTCTACAGGTCAGTTTAAAACCATGTTAAAACTGCACCCAGAATTCACATACTTGCAATGAAAGACACCAGTCATTCACAATATACATGAAAACACTTTCCTTCCAGAAGATTATTCATTTCCTCCTTCTAATATATTACCATGAGTATACTCATGGGATGTTTTTAAGTCCTTTTACACATTCATTGTGAATCCACCAAGACTTCCAGTTGTCTGGAAATGCTACTGTAGGTACTCAGTTTTCCCAAGTGGTGTGATCAACAATCTAAATGGAGACCAATTCATGAGACAGCCGAGTTGTTGCAAGGACCCACACTAACTGCACTAGGTGTGTAAAGGTGACCTCTGTCCCAACCAGGCACAGACAGCTTAGCCACCCCTTGCTCACTTACGTCCTCAGCCCCTGCCTCCAACTGTACATGCATCCTCTGGCCCCCCGAGATCCACTGTCAAAGTACTCCCTCTTGCATGCAACTCCAGCCACCCTCTTCTGCCTCAACTCTGAGCCAAACACATAAATTTTACAGCTGATTCATGCAACACTAACTCAAATCAAACATAACTTGAGTTCTTCAGGATTTACACAGCTTCTACCCAAACCTACCTCCTGACACATTTGTGCACTACAGAAACAAATCAAGCCACTACTTCTATCACAGGTATTTCCTGCCTTCCCTCTGCCACTCATCTGCCTGAAGCAGTTTCCCCCTTTCTTCCTGAAGCCTGGTTTTGAGCCACTCCATTGGCTAAATTGAGTTCACCAGTGTAATTCCTTTCTGCTGCTTTACCCTTAAACATGAAATCTGTGCCACAAAGGCAATGTAAGACAGAACATATGCATGTGTCTTTCCAGCCATACAGTCACCTCACTGTAGGGCTCTCCCCCCATCACTCCTCATAGTTGTGACGTGATGCAGTTGAACTTTTTCCCCCTAAAGGACTTTCAAATTGGTTTTGAGCAAGTGAGGTTTTAAATGTTAAAACGTCCTCTTTTCTCTAATAGTGATCCGTGTCTGTTAAGGAGAAGCAAAGAATTCGTTAATGCTTAACTGTTTAAGTATTATCATTTTTCAAATTCTTGCCTGCACATGGGCATATATGTATGATCAGATTCACCTCTACTATAACATCACAGAGGATTTAGAGAGATTATGTCCATTTCCCTCCCCACACAGACTTTTAACCACTCAAAAAATCCCTACCATTTGATTTGTTTTAAAGCATAAACATCAAAACCAGCAGCTCCTTTTTTCTTCTGGCAGAAATCAAGTCAAGCTAAGGCTTTTAAGTGAGTATCACAACATCAAGTTCAATTTATTATCTGTCCACCTCCTTGCCCACAATAATTTAGAAGTTCTTTTGTAGTTACTGGAAGACTATCCTCCAACAGAAACACATCAAAATGTAATGCAATGACTACACCACCCATCAATCTCACAGATGCTTCTGGGGATCTTGAGAGGGAAGAAAATCAGCTATAATTTAATCTTCCCCATGCCACGCCACATAAGTCTTAGAGCTTTCCAGGAAGTTCTAGCATGACTTATATCAGAAATAGATTCCTAGATCTTAAACATATGTTAGAAGCACTACATTTAGGGAACTAATTTCCCACTGTGTGGAATTTGAGCTTCAAAGTTCACTCCCTTAACAAGGCCACGTTTGCTTAAACATATCCTTACAATTTAAAAACTAAAATACATATGTGTGTGCATATATCTTGGAGAGTATCTGTCTGTAATGACTCTAGGGAGCATCCTGCAGCTCACCCTTTTGACTTCACAACTTTAAGGGCCTTCACAGTATAGTTGTAAGTTTTAATACTTTTCAGTCTAAATATTAATGTGCATTCTTTATTGAAGTTCATTTAGTCATGGAATTTACCAAGTCATTTTTCACAAAAGTCTCCTGTACATGGAGACTGCTATGCCATTTTCTCCCCCCCCCATCCACTGTATTTTGCCCCCCAAATAACATTTTATTTACCACCAGCTATGGCAAGTGAAAGAAATCTGACTAGTAGCAAACCTCCAAGATGTACAGTCTGTATGCCCACCTTAAATCCTGAGTAACCACATGTGGCCTGTGATGCACAAACCACCTCTTCAGCCCTAGCAACACTAGCAGGATGGGCTCAGGGCCAACCCACCCTATTGTGGAACAGGTACAAACAATATAAAGAATGCTACATACTGTTCCAGGCCATGGGGCAGGAAGCCTGCATAGGCTTGAGGAATACAGCTTTTCTGACTTGCATAGCTGGTGCATACAGACAATACCAGGATGTTCACTCAGATGGAAGACTTTCTTAGAATTTAAAAAATAGCTTGAGAAATAAAGATTTTTTTTTCCTCCAGTTTTAACAGATTCTTGAAGAGCACAGTGACCAGAAACAATTCATTCAGTCCACAACCAGCTGATAATTCTTGCTTTGTTTCCACAAAAATCATTATGCTTTCCACACAAAACGAGCTTGATAAGGAATTTAACCAATGAAAACATTTAAATATTGTGTTTGCTCGTTAATTGGATCCCAATTTCCATCTGCATGTAGCCTGATGAAAGTCCAAAGTTAAAACTTGCCAAATAAAAAACGAGTGGTGCTTTTCTTAACAGAAAATAGAAAAAACATATTAACCCAGGCAAATGGTGAAGCTGCATACTCATTTAAATAGAAATATACTCACTGTGTTAGCCAAGGGATGGGGTGGTGGTACAGATTACACTACAGCTTTCAGCAAGGTAACTCAAGTACAGATGTAAAACTTGATATGCCAACTTAAATCAGATTTCCTGCTTGCTCATTTAATCATGACTGAAAACAGAAACCTAACACTGAGATGCAAATTAATCTACCCCATTGCATTAAGCTAAACAACTGCTTCTGCACACCAGTAGCTTTTATGTTTCAGCTTAGTGCAACTCTTTCCCACAGCAGCTTAGATTTATGTACTTCCATACCTCCTGCAAGGCCCTGAACAACAGCCATGCATCCCCAGCATAACAGCCCATACAGCAATTTCTTTAACCTCCCTCCACCTCCACTCAAAATCTGGACTATTCTGTTCCCAAATCCTGTTGCCACTGGTTGCTTCCCCATTAAAGTAGGTTTGCATGGAGTCCCTGCACTGCAGGTACTACCAGGATGGTCCCCTCCACTCCAAGCAAATTCTGCAGCCTTACAGATGATTTTTACAGACTTGCTTCTCTCATGCATTCCTAACACTATAGTTTGCTCATAGCCCATCAGCTTAGCAGGGCAGGAATTTCTTAATTTCCAGAACTTCAATTGACATTTGATCTTCCTTCAGATATTGCCCCTTGAGCACAAGGACTGCCACCACACACCAGCACTGAGAACTGCCATCCAAGACAATTTGCAGATTTGCTCTTCTTTCTACAAACTTCACTTGCAGAGTTAAAAAGATCTGCAGAGCCAAACAGGCTGCCTTTGGGATAAGCTTAACATTACACTTCTGTCAAAACCTTGTGCAGACCTACCAGCTCTACAAACATCACAAAATCACTCACAAGAGCAGCTTTTCTATTACCTAATAGAGCATCATAAAGAAAAGCACTCTTCATTTCTCACTGGTGTAGCAGCCAAAGCATGGCCAGACAAGGATGAAAACTTCAGAAAAATAAGGCTGTGATTCTTCAGATAGAGAGCAATAGGCAAAAAAAGTAAGTTCCAAATGACCACAGTTAGGAAATTAAACATTGCATTCGGGGAACTGTATTTAAAAGAGAAAAAACCCAAACACACACTAAAATCAAAACCACAAAAAAAACACTAATGCCACCATAACTGTAAAAAAATGTTCTTGTTGCATCCTCATTTTTTGCCCAAGGTTGATTTCTTGCTGCTGCCAGATCAGTGCACAGCTCCCTCAGTCAGTACGAATGTGCCATCCCACCCACTGCAGGGCTAGTAAGGGATGTGCTGGTTACCTGCATCCCTCATGTTAACTTGAGTGTTAACTTCAGCCATCTTCTGCAAGCCTGACAGCGATACAAAAGTTTTTCCAGGCATGCTTTTAAGTGTCTCTAAAGACCCCTTTTTCTCCATCAAATGTATGTGGTTGGTTAATTCATGAGAGCATTTGGGATAAGCCTTAAACCTCAAAAAATATTGTACCCACTGAAGTAAATAGGGTTTTGTGTCACACATCCAGGGAAACAGAATCAGATCTGTGCTGTTTTCTGAGCCAGCTATGCATCTGCAGTACATGTTTTAATTTACTCTAAATGTGTTGCAAATTAATTACCTTAGGATAAGACATTTTATTTTTAAGTCATAGTCACGTTATCCGTTTCTAGCCAGCATCAGGTTTTTTTAGTTGAAAGGGAAAATTAAAAATTGTTTAAAGATCACATGGAACAGTCTCAGCCAACATTTGGCTACCATCTATCCTAGTGGGTTACTGGTCAGGTTTCTGCTTTTAAGTAGTAAGCATCCACCTCATAAAGTGAAAAAATACAACAGTAGGCGACATTAAATTTACCACTCTCCCCTTTCCCAGCTGTCATGATCACCATCACCACATCAAGGCAGACTTACAGATAACTGCCCTGATCTTCAGAACACCCTAAGCTCTAAATAAAACAACGTTCCACTTCCTGACAAACTGCCTACCAGACCCAAGGCTAAACTTCAAACCATGTTTTTGCAGTGCACCATGAGGAATTATCTTGGCCAACAGCTATACTAAATGCTCTTATTTAGTAATAAACTTACGGCAAGGAGAAACCAACATTAAGCCAAATATCCTTGAATACATTCCCATTACGATTCAATGTATTAATAAAAAAAAGCAGCTTTTGACACTGGTGAAAGAAATCTTAATGAATTCATTTTGCAATACTAATGCTAAAAGTTTATGCCTCCATAGGAAGCAAGAGGCTCATTAAAAGAATAGCTATTTAAAATCTTGGTTGGTAAGTCTAACGTGATCCAAAGTTTTACAACATCACTGCAAATACCTCCTGAATCACCGTTTTGTACATCAGCTAAAGCGGTGCTGGCACTGCAGGTTAACAGATTGAAGTGGGACCTCCCCTCACCCTTTGAGTTTTTTGGGTTTATTTAGGACAGATTTAAGCCCTTGGTGCAAGTTTAAAACTTTCTGCCATATTCACTATATGAGAAGACCATACCACACTCAAAAGGTAACAATTCTGTGCAGCTGAACTCAGTCAGTTGAACTAACAAAACGTAACTTAAGAGAACTGCATATTTTTAAACTTCATTCCACAAACCCTGAAGCATCAGCACATTTTCCCCATATTGTACTGCCACCATCCACCCAAGGCTTCATTTTTCACATGAACCCCAGATTAATAAAAGGGGCAAATGAGGCGGGGTAGGATTTCCACCTACACCAAGGAAGTTCCATCACATCTGCAGCAACTTTGTAGCATGGACCAGTACCTCCCCCTCCTCTGTCTGGTCTGCCAACGTGCTATGTTCACAGCAGAGCTGGCTCCCCTTTACCCTGCAAGCATCACTGTATCACGTAAGATGATTTCTTCTGATGTGTATCAGCTCACGGCAAGACCACGCATCTCTACCTCTGCACCCCAATCTGTCTTGGACACCCATAAAGTAGCTGTCAAAAGTAGACCTCAGTCAAACTAGCTGAATCGATCCTCTCCTCTAGTTGAAAAACTCAACAATAAAACCATCTGCATCTCCAAATTGGAGTCTACTACATTTCAACATCTGATACTCAAATACAGCTGTTTATTACACCACAACGGTCAGTATCTTAAGGGAGATATCTTCAGTGAGATGTACTATCATCATCTCACTATTACTGACCTGGACATGTTCCTGTGTGACTTGGTCTAGGTGATCCTGCTGTGGTAGGGGGATTGGACTGGATGATCTCTTGAGGTCCCTTCCAATCCCTAATGATTCTGTGACTCCACTTCTTGGTTCTCAACTTTAGTACTTTTATCACCATCGTTTTCTACCTGGCAAGCCAGGGGATCTCCTCAGACTACTAACAGTCACTAGCAGAACCACACCTGTCAAGCATTTCCAACATGAAAACCTAGCCAGGAACGAGGTGGGAGAAATCACTGAGGCAGAGAAGGAACATTTTCTGGCAGGCTGGTTGTAAGGCATTTCACAAGCAGCAACAGGTTTGATATTTCTGAACATGACATGAACTTTCTGCTTTTGCAAAATCTGATTGGCCACAATGCCAGAAAAAGCAATCTGCCACCTTTTATTCTGAACACAGATCCAAACACAGAAATCAACATAAGGAACAGATTGTGAAACCATGCACGCTGCAATTTTGCTGGTCATTCACAAGCAGCAAACAAAAGGCTTGTAGTATTGCAACACTGCATGACCACCAAAACAAGAATGCTCATGTATAGAAACACTTCCCCTTCAAAAACCCAGGCTGTGAGACACACATGGTTACTCTGGACTCTTTAGAGGACACCTACAAAATCTGTGAAACATACAGGTACTCATCAGCTCTGGTTTACAAAGGCACTGCTCTCAGATTCCTTGGCAGCTGCAAGAAAAACAGGTTGTGAAAACACAGAAAGGTCACCATTTTTCATCACATTTAATGAACAAATGAACTAGAGATGGAGCCAGCTACACCAGAACGGGGACTTGACCTATTTTTATTTCTGGCCTGAAGAAGCTCAGCACACTTTAGTAACAAAATACTACTTGGCACATTAAGGAATTCAATTTCACATCTAGTTTAACATTCAGAAGGATGCTGAGCTTGGTACTTATTGCTTGGAAGTCTGAGATGCTCAAGGAAACACTAAAACTTTCTATGACAAGAATCTGGGAACAGGGGACAATCACATTCTTCTCTTGTCCCAAGGAACTACAAATATCTCTACAAGCACTCAAACCCACAGTGAAGAAGCAGCCTTTTTTATTTTAAAAACTGTGCGTTACAAAATGCTATTTGCATTGTGACCTCAAAACTGTAAAAAGAACTGTAAAGAGTAACTGGAGACCCAAACACCTCAGAAAAATTGCCAGCTGCCAACTTAACATATCTTTGTACATCATATGGTGCCAATTGCTTTCCTTACTGGGGGCCAGACCATCTCCAGAAGCAGAATAGTTTCTGGTTATTCCAGACATGGGTCCCTGCCAACACAGCATGGAGGAAGACTTTAAGGCAGTGGGAAGACCAACCATTTTCTCCACAGTGTAGAAAAATCCCACACTGTTATGCGCCATCAAGCAAGCTTAGTTGTCAAAACTGCATAATAAATAAATTCAAGAAACTAAGCATCAGAAAAGGTGTATTCAAGGCAATAGAGGATACAATCTCTACTGTCTAAGTAGGAAAGTCTAAATAGCCAGTAGTAGTTTTTCCAAACACCACTGTTGTCCTATGGTGTCCTCCTCAGGACCGTGTGGTGCTGTACCCGTATGGTTTTCATTTACAATGTTTTGTAAAAACATTGTGAATTCCTTCCTCACCCCCCATAACCACGTCCTCTTTTGGCTTTAGGACAGCTCCTCACAAAAACCAACTCTGCTTAACAAGCTAGCCACATTAGGGCAAAGACTCTTAGAACTGCAGATATTATAGATGTACGTACGTTACAGCCCCTGTGTAGTGTGGACATAACAGATTCATGGGCTAATCCTATCAAACAGAGAGATCTAAAGGAACCCAACTTCACCAAGTTAAGAGTCAAAGTACCTGGAAACAGGACAGTTTTTCCTCTTCCTTTTCATCTATGCTCAGGGCATCAAATGAAGGCCCTCAATGAAGCAATTTTTCATTTTAAATTACTTTTCTTTCCTGCCAAAAGCACAATAAAGTTATTTCTTCTCTTACATCTATGTGACACAGAAGATGTCTTCTTTATTACTATTATTTAAGAAAGTTACTGAAGAACAAAGAATGAATCTCTCTCGATCACAATGACATCTTCTAGGGAGAAAGTTTTCCATTGGCATGTTCCTCGCCTGCAACAAAAAGCTTCAAGAGATGGCAAAAAGAATAAAAGCAAGAGACCTATCAGCCTAGAGGCACAAGACTCTTGTCATCAAAAACAGGTGGCTTGATTTCTTAGTTTTGTTTACAGTAGGAAATTATTTTTCCTCCCTTCCTAGAAGCCTCTATGCATAACACAGGAGCTGCAAGTTTAACAGTGAGGCTAAATAAAATGAATTCTTTCTAATGAAATCAGATTTTCAAGAAGCTACAACAGGTGTGCAAAAAAGGCCAACAGAGAAAGCAATCCTACCACAATGGAGCATCTTTTCACCTCAGCTAAAGTTCACACAGCAGAAGTCCATCCATCTCTTACAGGACCTTGCAGATGCCACCTGCATCTGCAGCTGTTTACAACTCCTTTTGTGGAGGAAAGCTGTCTACTTCTCACCTGCCTATCTGTCTTGAATACATCTGCCATGTAACAGAGAAAGTTAAGTCTACTGCCCTGTTTCAAGATGAGCTCTCCACTGATTAACCCTCCCTCTCCTACACACTTGGGGATTCAAATTTCAGATTCCAAGGCCACAATCAAAAAGCAGTTAGATGTGCAACTAAATATGCAAAGTTTCAATTAAAGGAAGGGCACAAACCACTCAACCCCAGTAAACACCCAGGTGGATGTAACTGCATGGCTGTCCGTACTGGAACTCTATGAACAAGGACTTCTTGTTTGTTTGGATCACACAAGCTGTTCTCCTGAACGTGAACCAGTCCAAGGAGCTAAAATGCAAACCAGCAATAGTATCTCCTGAGTTTATGATACTCAACTATTCCTAAAGCATCTGGGAAATAACTGTTTATGCTCTTGCCAAATATATCTTAAAGTTTTGTATGAACAGAGAGGATGAAGCCTGTCCAGTTACTCAGACCCAAGCACCCAAATACACAGCTGTATAAATACTCGGTGTATGTTGGTGTTTAGACCTGTCACATTAAGCTCTGGCAATGTGGCAAAATCCTGGATCTGTTTATTACACAGATTTTTCTCTTTCCACCCCTATAAAACATTATCATCAGGAACAAGTCACATTTCTTTCAATAATTAAGGTGACACCTCAGGTTTTCTTGTAAGAACTCCCACACAAGGTCACACCACCACCTTGTCACTAGAAAATAGTACCTATGAAGGATCAGCTCCATATGGTAACTATTTTGCAAATGCTCTTCCTCTTCTGACTCAAGGGAGAGACATTTTATAGTCCATTGCCATAATAAGGTGAAGAAAATCTATATGGAACTATTCCAAAAAGCTTCATAACCCACAAACACATCACACTGGAGTCTCACACAAGCCTCATGGTATGGCTTGTATGCACACATTCACAAAAAGTCTTCAGTGACATCAGATGCCAAGAGGCTCTCAATGATGGCTAAGCTGAAATTGCTGAGGAATGCACCTTTGCTCAGTGACACAAACAAGAGACCGGGACAGGCTACTCCTGTCCAGTCCTGAGCAAACCAAGTCTGCATTGACAAAAATAAGCAAGACAGCAGTTGGATACACTTCTATTACCTTGATGCCAGCAGGGTTTTCATAAAGGATTTTCAGCTGCTTGAAAGGTTTTCCCCTCAGTGCCAGCTAACCAGTGCTCCCAAGTGTACAAGGGCATACAACTCAAAACAAGCTAAAAGGGAGCTAGGCTGTCCAAACACCTCTCCAAAACAAGTAACAAAAAGCTCATAGGTAAACAGGCAAATTCTCCTTATGGTTTCTTCACGAACTTTTCTTCTAAGACTGTATTTCCCCTGAAGCTCCTTCCACCCATGCTGACTTTTATTTTACCTTTTAAATCCCTTATGAGCTCTCCCAGATCCCCCCCTCTGTAGTTACCTTTAGCCTTTCAAAACATTTCTGTTTCTTCTTCAGGATATATACCAGCCCTTTGCTTTTCCTCTTTCTGCTTCTACATGCCCCAACATTGCTTTTAATTATTGTCTTAAAAGATTGTTCTACCAGAGAAAAAAAATTAGGAGGAGTAAACCACAGAAACTAACTTCACACAGAAACAACATTTATAAGTCCTTGTCCGTTAAAGTAAAATAATGAAACATTGGAAACATTTTAATGGAAAGCTGCATCCATTAAAAGATACTTATCCTTGTTATCCTCTTCCTAGAAAGGGACAGCTAGTCCATGCAATCCGAGGGGCTGCCTTGTCTGAAGCCCACTGAACGAACCACTTACTCTTTCCTAGATGAGGTCACACATAAGCAAGGGAAGGTGAGATAGTTTCAATTGCACAGGCACCTGTTTCAGAATTGAGCACCAGGCTCAGGAGCTGTCTTGGTACCACCTCCTCAATCCACAGAAGCCGTCCAAGTTTACCCTCTTGATCTGCGAGTCTACCCCTTCTTTTTGCATGTTAGCTCATCATTCATCTATAGACTACCTGAGAGGGGAGCTTATTCAGAGGACTGAACAGTGTGAGCAGGAACAAATGAGTTCAGACAGTGTAAGCCTTCCGGCTGCAAAACTCCTACACTTTTACAGAGTGACACTGGTTTCCTGATGCCTTTTTCCAGATGTTGTCTCTATCCAATTTCCAGTAACCTGAAGAAGCCAAAGACGACAGTAGGCCAAAAAAGTTCCACCTGGTCACAGTGATAAAGGAGCACTGCCAACACAGGGATGGACGGTAACGAGGTTGAAATGAGCAAATTCAGCACAGTGCATATTTAAAGCAAAACCAAGAAAACTATAATGAAGGAGGAAGGAAATGAAAATAAACCAAGTGAGGAGCAGAACTGTAGGCTTGCAGTATAAATCTCAAGAAAGGAATTTGCAAATCTGGAGTTAAAAGAATGTTTTCAGTTACCACTAAAGTAAACAAAGTTAGACTGAACAAATCACCTCTAGTTTTTCTTTAAAAAAAAAATAATAAATGGAGGCAATGCAGTACTACAGGGGGCATTTTATATAACACAGTGAAGCAGAAACATGGTTTGCTTTTTTGTTTAGTCTGCCACTATAATCAAAGTGCAGAGATTCAGAAGGAGAGAATTTGTTTGTCAGAGGCAATGCTATCAGCAGTGAAATAACAGTGTATAAACATATTTGCTTTTTAGTTTTCATTGGAGCACTTTTTCCTGATAAAGCTGCTATTATACTCAATACAGCTTGTAATACATTCGTAACACCGAAGTGTAACACCGAAGAAGGTACTAAGCACAAACAATGCTACAAGTGTGGAATTTTCCCTGTTTCTTGCAGTGACATTTTCTTGGCTTCTTCCTCTGGGAAAAATATTTAGACAACAACTACCCTTTAGTGCAGTACATATACACCCACTTGAGTGATCTGGCAACATTCAGCGTGCTGTGCTGTGTTTTCACTCTAGTTCATGAAGGATCTCAGCTCTCTAAATGTTACTGTCAAGCAAAGAGGGCAAAGTCAGCCACATCAAAGTTGTAATGCTCTGTCACCTACTTGTTAGAGTTCATTTTGAAAAATCATCGTCTATTAGGTTGCTAACAACCACCACTGCCAGGAACAGGAAAGATAGGTGAAAAATCACCTTCTCTGTGTGTAATGGAGGTTGTCTTTCCTTGAATAGCAGAGCACCATCATCTTCCACAATGACTGGAGCTTTCTGATAGAACAAATTATCTTCTACTCCATAGAAAAAGACTTCATTTATTAGTAATCATCACTGGTTTAATTAAGTTTTGAACTTTTCCCCCACATATTTCCTAAAGATATGGCAAGTAAACTGCAGCCTTCTGGAGACTAACTCATGAATGTAATTGTAATTTGTGTCATTTAAATCCTATATATTTAGCGATAATGCATTTCAGCAGGGCTTCCACGTTTGTAAAAGGAACATGTTATAAAACGAACATTTCAGCTATGTACAGAATCCTGCCTTTTGCCCCTTCATTATCGACAGGAATACAACTGCAGACCTAGCATCACTAATTGCAAATGTTGACCGTTCCTAAACTCCTTTTAGTGAGATCTCTTTCTGTAATAATTTTGTAGTTTACAGGATCTAACACTCTAAGAAACACCATTTTCTGGTTTCACTGTGCATTTCACTAAAGGACCAATGAATTGGCTCCCAGCCACAGCCACATGAAAAACTGCCAGTGTGCAAGCAGAAAGACAGCATGTAGAAAAAAGGTACTAAGACACTGTTCCAATGTTACTTCAATGTAATTTGGCAAACTTACAGCAAATTGAATAGTTCTGAACCACAGCATTGTACAGGTCAGCACCACCTGACACTAACCATCCAAAACCAATAAAAGTTCCCTTACCCCAAATGGTGGATATGAAGCAGCAGCAGCAGCAGAGGCAACACTCACTGCAGGAGGTGGTATTCCTGAAGAAGAAGGTGGGAACAGACCCAAGGCATTCAGATTTAATCCAGGAATTAAATGTGCTTGAAGCTGCAATGACAGAAGAGTTATTTAAGATTTACAATCCTGGTTATTAACCTTAATGAAAATCCTAGTTGGCATAGGCTCTTCACCTTCTGAGATGTCTGTATATTACTTAAAAAAATAAAATTTCACCTTCAGGACCCCAAGGACTGTGCTGCAAGCCTATTTCCCAGACACAGGCTAGTAACATTAAAAACACATAGTAGGAAAAACAGCTGGGAATCACTTGCTACAATTTAGTCAGCAAAACATGACAAACTATAGCAAAAATGTAGGCAACAGTATGATTTACTTTAGAGAACAAAATCAAGAAAAATAATTATTTTGGCCTTATAATGAAAAGACAAGACAGTCCCGTAGAAACAGAATGCCCATACCCTAACAATTGCTACAAATACAACTTGAAATCTTCCCAGTAACAGAGGTTGTTTTCTGCTTAATGCACCCTTGCCAAGCAGCAAAGCAGCCTCAAGCACACCCCATGTTCCTGCTTGCTATATAAAGCAAAAACATACCACTCTAAAATACTTGGTGTCCTCATGCATACTTTGTGGCCTGCAATTTACTTATAGCAGGAGAGAGAAGGAAAACAAGAACATTCTCCCTATCCAGTAGGAAAACCATGAAGAATGGCCATTGCCAGAAAATCAGGAACTACTGTGTTTCTAGACTAAGATCTGGATTCACATGCAAAAAGCTCTTCATGACTTATATAAGTAAAAATCTCAGCCATTTCTCAATAAGCAGTAGTAATACTCCGGGAAAACACTGAGTTGCACTGGCTTTATTATATAAACACCAAATTGTCTTTGAATCTTAAATGCCTTTATCACCTGTATCAGGGAAAACATTAATAACTGAAATAATTGAAAGCAGAGATCCTTTTTCTGTATGTTATGCTTTTAACACAAAGACTGGGAATCACTACTCAAATACCTACAAACTCAAGCGCATAAAGCAGAATAGTACATAGCAATATACAACAACAAACATACAGCACATTGCTTTAGGATTCTGCNAAAGCGCATAAAGCACAATAGTACATAGCAATAACAGAACATACAGCACATTGCTTTAGGATTCTGCAACAAGAAACAAGTGACAATCTCACTCATTTTTTCAAGTTCTTCTACTTGACAGACACCAGAAAAACCCTTCATTAAAGTGGTACACACACACAAATCGAAAACTTTGCCTATGTCACACAAAAGAGAAATGCAGTATCATGAAAGAAATTTGCATCATGAGAGTGGTAAGACAGGGCACAGGCTGCCCAGAGTGTTTGAAGTCTGTCTACCCATGGAGGTAGACAGGATGGGACAAGTCCCCAGCATAACCTTGGTTAACTTCGAAGCAGGACCTATACTGAGCAGCCTTCGTGCTGGGCCAGGTGACCTCTGGAGGTCACTCACACTTAAATCATTCTATTCCAGCTCTAGAAAGGGCTCATGCCATACGACAACTCACATTCATAGCAGCAATATCATTTTCATAGGACTCCCTGATTTTCTTCATTATCTCTTCCTCGGCCTTGGCACAAGTTTCAATACTGCCTTTAACTGTAATGGTCCTTTCTGGGTTATATAGTGTCAAATCCTGCAATCTGCAAATGAAACAGAAGCACAGTTAATTAACAAACTCCAGAGGGTAATCCAGGTTTCTCATTTGAGTGCAATGACATCCGAGGTTTGTCCTCCAAAGAGCACAGTATCAATTCATAATGGGACTTCACCACAGTTCTCAGAATCTGAGGAAACTGTCCTCACAGCAAACAAAAAAAAAAAAAACACCACTGCAGTGAGGTTTGGCATCTGATGGTTGAAATGTGCTTAGGTGATACGCAAGATGGAAGCCATCACACTCGGTAGGGACACGAGCTGCAGAGCAGTGTGACCACTCAGCTTCACACACTGCGTCAGCCCTACCAGTAGACAGATGGCTTCAGGTTTTTTTTCATCCTGGAAAGAGATCATATGAAACCCCTTATTTCCTTGAGAATAATAGTGGATTCCTCAAGAAAGGAGGCAAAAGCAGCCCAACCCTCAGTGAAACTGCAGGAGACCCTCCAAATCCTCCTAACAGGAGGACAAAAAGCTGTGTGCAAGTAAACATTTGCTGCAAAGCACTAATAACTCCTGAGGAAAAATGAAAGGGTTACAGCATTTGAGGACTTTGGTCAGTAACAAATGCTATGGTAAAATGGAACTAACTGCCTGGGAAGCCATTGCATATCCATGTGCTGGAAAAAAGTGAGTTCAAGGGGTGAAGACAAATTTAAAAAGAAAGTCAGAAACACAGGAGAGATTCTGAAGCCCATGGCAGGAAGGAGCCAGGAAGCATGCAAGGCTTACTCTCTTGCACAGCAGGCAGCGTGACAACCTGAGCATCTCAGCTAAGCAGCAACAAGCACAAAGCACCAAACAAAGCAATCTTTAAAGTCTTCAGTGTGCCAGCACTGAGTTACTGCCTTGGGAAGGAAAGTGGTAGCAAACACCCCCAAAGAGAGGAGACACTTCCCAAACAGGCTGCCTTACTTTAACTTTATGGACAAGCTTGCCAAAAAGCCTAAATGAAGAGATCGGGAGAAAGACAAAACAGAATCAATGGCCATATATGCTCTCTCTTGTGTACTGATTAAACCAGGCAACCTCAGACATAAGCATGACAACTATAACCTCAAGGCCAGGATTTGAATGCAAATAAACCATTAACTGGCTGAAATGTAAAAATACTTCAAGTGTTTACAGACAGTGTGCTATTTGTGTCACCACTGCCAAAGACAAGTTGGTTTCAAAGAATGAAGATTATCCCATTTACCCTGTAGATATATTTTTCCCCCATAAGAAATGGCATTAACAGTTTGTGTACTGCTTGTAAACAAAGCATTTGCCAACATGTTTCAGAAGGGCCTTACAAAGTCTATTTTTGAAATACATTTGTTAGGGTGTCTTTTCTCCAATTGATTTGCTTCTCTTCCACAGACTAATTCCATAAGCGCTTTCATACCTTCAGGAAGGTCTCATCCCATTTTGAATTTCTTATTTAGGAAGGAACCTCATTCACTCAGCTTCCTTGTCTTTGAGTACTGACCAGGACACTTCCTGTGTTTCCTACTTGTATTCAACACCTATTCATGTGTCTTCCAAACTTTCTCTTTTTCCTACAGTCTATATAAGCTTTATTCTCATCTTTTCTGACCAAAGCCCATGCCCAGGATGTCCTCAAATGCTTGAAAGTCTATGCCAGAGTATTAGTTTTTTTAGAGAAGGAAGTTTTCTAAAAATATTAATCCAGGGCAAAACTACTGAAACTACTACTAGCAGTCAAGCTTCTACTGAGATGTGGATCTAATCAGTGAGCTGCAGATTTCCAGTCATGGTGACAACTTCAGTTCAGCTACATGTGAAAGTAATAGCTGTTCAAAAAGCTCACATACCACAAGTTATTATTGAAGCACGCTATTCAATCAATAGTCACTAGCAGCCAAAGTGGGGATCTAAGACAGAATTGCTACTTAAAAATGCTCTTAAGTTTTCATTTGCTTTATTTTCTTTCTTCTTGTCCAAAAATTGAATCAATACCAAAAACTAAAACGTCACTGTTTTCACATGTAAAAAACCACACGTTTAACTTCTAACACTGACCATTACTTACAATACATAATATGTTAAAACATCCTACTCTGAAATACTGCCTAACACAGGGCTCACACATCTTATGTTAGTTTTGAGCTTGCTGTTGACTGAGTTAAGAGGGAGAACTATCTGTCAACTGAGCTTAAGGTAACAGTGTAATCCACATGATGGAAAGGCTTCTGGAAGGCTGTTAGCCTCATCCTTCAAAACACACTATTTTTGTAAGAATTGTATACGAACGTACCACAGCATCACTCCTATGATTTGGGACATCCCACCAAAAGATTAGGTCACCAAAAACTTACGGAGATATTGTGATTTTAGTATCTGTGTCCTGTTCAATTTTCTTCAGGTTTCTTCCTTCTTTACCGATAAGTCTGCCAACGAAGTTGTTATGTGCCAATATCTTCAAGGGAATTTCTTCTGTACTGTAATGGAAGTTACACCCAGTAAGACTTCTGGAGACCAAAGTACAAGTGATCATGCATGTTATGGATTGATTTTATTTTCATAGAATTGTCTACAACTCTAGTCACTTACACATGTTTATACTAGATGCGGAACAAGTCCGAGCGCAATGTACATGTCAGCACTCACATCTACAGCTTCATTGTAACATACCTGCTAAATAAAACTCAGACTGAAGTAGCAAGAGCTGTTGGGAAGGAAGAAATATACCTTAAAGGTTTTAGTGAAAGCTCTCTAATATGCTCATTTCAATTAAACGCTATTAGGCACTCAAGAAAATTCACTATTTGTTCCAGTTCTCTGCAGTATCACAGCTAGACAACAGCTTAAAATGTGTGCTAGGGCTAATTAACCGAGTAGACTCTACTGAAAGGAAAATACTAGTTTCTTCGCCTACTTCGATACAGATAACGGCAACAAAGGTTCGCTTGTAGTGTTTAAAAACTTAATATCTTCAAATGAAGTCAACTCAATTTTTAATGCTTATACAATGAAATGTCTTCTACTCACAATTTAGTATCTTGAGCTTCCTTTTGCATGATCTCCATAATAATTTTACAAGCCGTTGAGCAGCCTTCAGGAGTTGAATGGATGGTAATTGGTTTCTCAGCAGCACCTGCATTCTCTTTACGATGAATATCAATTCTTGAAAGAAAGAAAAACACTAACTCTAACCACATACTGTATAGTGAGACTTCCATAATTCCAAGTCTCATAAAACTAATTTATTTGCACATTTAACTGCTTTGGATTTGCATCTACAACTATTTAACATCTCCTAAATACTATTTTTTGGTGTGTTATAAAGAGCCTCTCCCACCTGGATTTTACCAGACATTCTACCTTTGTGGACACCAGAAACACCTTTCCTCAATACCTCCCCATCAAAATATTCTGGGCAGTAGTTAGATAACCTGCAGTAAACTACTGAAGACAACATTTCAGGAAGCCCTCCCCAATACTCTATCACCAGCTGTGTTGCTCCACTAACAATGACAGTGCTACTACAGTACAGTCTTTTTCCCATGTTGCCTTTCTTAATGATGTCTGGTGTGAAGTTCCCAAGTACTTTCCTGTTAGCAAGTAGTACCTTGGTACTTGCATTCATCCTCAAGATTACTTTTCAAAGCTTTTTAAGGCTAAAGCTTGTCCTGATGTTGCTTTTCCTCTAGCTCCACTCTCTACCACCCTAAAACTACTAGCTTTAATCTACACCATGGTTTACAGAGCTCTAAGAACTTAACAAGAATTATGACCTGCATCAAGACAATGCGTTGGATGTTATCTCTCCTCTGCCAGTACCTGAGCTCACATACTCTTTCTACCTCTGCTTTTTGCTTTTCCCCTAAAATCATAGCCATTTACAAAGTTAGGTGGTTCTTGGTAATCTGCTTTATTTTTCTGATTTTTTTCTGATCATGAAAATGTATTTTGTTCCACAGCATCCTCTAGGGAGCCCATGGAAATCCTTGGTGCGTGTATAAGAGGATGACATCTCTGTTTCATCCCCAAATCAATGACAGCATAATTATTGATATTACATCTCTGTAAAGTTAACAACCAGAGATTACTTCTGTTCTATCCAGCCTTCCAAAGACAGAAAAGTTTTCCTTATGCCAGTCTTTCTGGGGTTTTATAGTTCAGGAATTAGACATTTTTGGTACCAACCCATAGGCAAACTACAATAGAGTCTTGCCAGGACGCCGCAAATCTCTTAACCCTCCATTGTTAAACACGGCAATAGCTGATGGGAAGCAAAGAGCTAATGAGAAATTGGAAGGAGTATCGTGATAATCCTAGGGTTAGGGAGGGTAGAGAGGAGAGCCTGTTTGAGTGTGTCACCTCCATCCCTCTCATACAGTTTCCATTTCCAGGTCCTGTCTGCTCTACCTACAGAGCTGGAGGCTCACACTAGTCTACTGATGAAGGAAGCAGCTTTTACTCTGTTTTTGGTGGTGTCCTGGAAGAATTCTTTGAATATCATCCTCAGCTTCCTCTGCATCTGCACTGAGCTCTTCTTTGTGGGTAGGGATTTAACACACACAGACAACAACCTCCTCCAGCTCTCCAGACTCTTATGCTTTAAGCCTCTTAGGTCACTTAACAGCTTGCCTTTTGCCTCAAGTGCATTTGCTTAATCTGTGTTTTGGTATGGTCTGCAACTTGATAGCAACAAATGTATTCATCAGGAAGAGTAAGGAGCAGAGCAGAGAGAGGTTGTATTTTTTAACTCTTTTTTCAACCCCCTCTTAAATGGAAAACATTCTAAATTCTAAGAACGCTCCTGATTAAACTAAAACAAGAATAAACACTTAAAGAATTGGCTATGTCACCACAGCGGCTGTATGCTCCACAGACCAACACGGTACAGCTCTTTGTTTCACTTTTTATGCCAGAACCTTATTAGTACATCAGTAAACTAACTCTGGCCCAAAATACTATCCTACCAACACTGATTTTTTTTTTAAAAAAGGGATAAATGAGTAATCTATATGAACATGTGTCAATGACAGAATCCAATCCTTAAATAAATCTTGCAAGATGTTGCCTGTTGATCGTTATTCTGGTTTGCTCTCTGACCACACAGGTTAGTTATGAGGTTTTACAAATTTCCTTTAATACAGGAGATGAGGACACGATCTCAAGGTTTACCATTACAGCTCTAGGGAAAGTAACTTACTTGGACTGTGTCTGCTTCGTAATGTTCCTTATCGTTGCTCCTTCTTTCCCGATAATGGCTCCTACAAACTGCGTGGGAACCAGCATCCGTAGAGGAACGTCAGACTGTGGTTTCTGCCTTGTGGTCGCCCCGGGTGACCCCTGCCTTGGAGGACCCCTCTGTCCGAATCCACGTCTTCCCTGGGGATGTTGTTGCGGAGGTTGCTGGGCTGCCATTTCATCAGGGATGTATGCAACTTTCAAGGAATAATTTTCAAGCTGAAACCCATTCAGTTTTTCTATTGCTCTGTTTATTTGCAAAGGAAAAGAGAGGAGAAAAAAAAATCCATGCAATCACACTTAAGGTCTTATGAAAAGAGTAGTCATTTTGACACAGTCTTCTTTTCCTAAACCACATGACAAAGCTAAAAACAGTTTCCAAGATGAAAAGTTACAGTCAACATTCTTCAGTTAAGATCTCGATTACATAACTTTTTTTTAGTCACAATTTTAAGAAATACAAGTTAGTTCTTGCTTGCTCCGGGCTCCTATGCACTGTAAGGGTTTTGCTGGTGTAACCCTATCAGCAAAACCTCACAGGAGACAGAGCTTATACATTCAAAAGCATTCTTTTGCCTGATTTAATTTAAATCAGTTTCCTAAATAGAATTAAAGCTGCACCAGAGGGAAAACTTTCTAGCTGCTATCACAGCACCTTCATTAGGGGTTTTGCCAGCACAGCTATTTGGCTGGATTTTTTTGCAATAACTGCCATAGCCATGGCTGAAAAAATTAGGAATAAAAATGTCTTTATGAAAGACAGACCCTGGTTCATATAAAGCTTATAAAAGCAGCCAATGGAGTTTGAAACACCACTTAAGCACACCACAACAGCACCATGTGAGGTACCGACTAGTCATGTTGTAAGCAGGTTTAAAAATTAACCAGGAAATTAAAGCCAAAATGCTGTTAAAATCTCCATAGATGCAAACGTGTTAGAAGGTACTGAAGTGGTGCTTCAAGTCTTCTTGTGCTTTCAGTAAAGTGGAGCCTTCTGTTAAGTAGAACTGAGGAACGTTGCCCACAGGCCCATGGCTCACTCACACCGGATAACTATATGGTTGCTCAGCTCCCCCTCTGCCTAGCCCCTTCTCTTCTAACTAAAGTGCAACCAAGCTTGCAAGTCCTCTTCTCCAGTTTACCAAACACTACCCTCTGCAACACTTTTGCCTCTACTGCATAGATAAAGGACAACGCTGGCCAATCATCTAAATTATTAAAAGGTAGCCAGTGAAAAGTACCATCCATCTCCCCAGTGTCCCACTTGACAGTTTGGGTCTCAAGCTGCTGTTGGAGCCAAACAGCAGCTCGATAGGCACAACATGGTGTACGGGTAAAGACAACATGCCCCTCACATCCCAGGGGTTGAAAGCTTATGAGATAACTGGTAATTTGTGTCTTTGAAGCAGTTTAATAAGGGCTGATAATAAATAAGGCCCAGAACAATGCCAATGAGAAAGGAAAACAGAATATTGAGTAACTGATCACTAGTCATTAAATACTTCTGTTCACCAAATCAGAGACGGGTCCTTTGGGAACCTGACAAGAGCACAATTGCTCCCTTAAAAGAAGCATCTCTTACAACATACAGTGAAGTAGTGCCATTTGAAAATTTGCTGAGAGTATTTCAAAGCTGCCATTTCTTAATTTTCCTTAACTTTTCCTCCACGGACTTTGAAGAAAGGTTTTACTACACAGAAAGCCATGGTTACAAAGCACTAAGGGCAGTGAGCAGCCAGAACAGCGAAACCTGTGTTTCTAAGGATTTGTCAAATTTTTGTTCCTGCACTAATTTCCAACAGCTGAAAAGCATTTTGCTGAAGTCTCTTTCCATGGGAATCCTATCTGGGAAATAGGTCTACAGCCTTTCCTTTTTATGCAATCTGAACATACTACATTCTTGTTGGTTGTAAATATCTGAATTGTATTGAAATCAGATAAAAAGCTGAATTGCTACCAGGGAGAGAAACAGCACCAGCAGACAGTGTAGTTGCACAAGCCCTGTTTCTTTTGGAATCAAACCTCAAGATGTTGGACAGATGAGCATCAACGGTTTTGTGAACGTGCTGGTAGGCTCCAGATTGACACCCAGCCCAACTCATTCCTTTCGACACATTCATTTGACAAGTTCAGACATTGATTCTTCCCCAAAACGCTTCACACTCCTCTTGCTTTACAACACCAGAATCCCAGCACTAATACAAAACCTTACATTAAATAGGTGCAAGAAACTTTCTGCTCTTCCACGGAATCACAGAACAAACATGGTTTTTTACTAGATTGCTGAGTCCCACTAGACCCACACCAACGAAAAACCTAATAAGTGGTAAAGGAAGAAAAGACTAGGCTTTCTTTGCAACCAAACTGTGTTTCTACAACAAAATTCTACAGCAGTGCCTGGCATATATGTATACACACATGCCATATTTCTCCTGAAAAGTAGGTTGGACTTTTTCTAATTATGAAAAATTGCTAAGTCGCTAGGTGGTTCTGTGTGATAACTATCTTAAACTCAAAGAAAACTGAGAATTTTCCATCATGGAAAATCCCTGGACACCAAAAGCTGTATGATGTCATGGAAACAAAAAAGTAAAATATACTGGACAGGTACTTGAGTAAGTTATCTGAAGGCAAACCAGCTTCAAAGTTGACTTTTTGAGTTCAATACTACAGTATCAATAGTACTTGATGCTAGAGAGTCTAGAGGTACTAGAGGTAGAATAACTTTTAAATTAGTCTACGCAATTATAGAGAAAACTTTCAAGTAACTCACCCTCTGAGTCAGAATTCTCCATATTTTATAGGCTGACGTGTTTAATACTTTGACTTGCTCAAGTGATGAGAAGTGAGTAACTAAATACTGTTCTCCCTAACCTTTTGTGGAACTATGTTTCCTGGGTAGGTCCCACATTCTGCACTGACTCAGACACACAGAGGAATGCCAAGATCATTAAATTTTCAGTGATGCAGCAAATGCACAGTTCTGATGCTTTTCTTACTTGAAAACACAAGCCCACAGCTTTTGAAAGGTCATGCTGACTGTTGAGCCTGGCCTACACTTTCCAACACTTGACAGTTTTCACTAGGTTTTTAAAGTACTATTACACAATCTTATTTAACTGTTCTAAGCTCATTTTTATCAATTTTATGGCACAAAGCATCAGGCTGAAATCAGGCAAGCTGATGGCTCAGCAGTCTTCCAGCATGTAAGTCTGAAATTTTAGAAGGGACCAAGGGAAAAAGATTAAGAAAAGGCAGGGGGGAAAGAAACCTAGGACAGCACTTGCTATCTATCAGGAGAGCCGTCCCTGGTACCTGGGAAAGGCTGAGCCTCAGAGGAAAGCAATGACTGTTTTTTCACAGCACTAATGATACCTGTTTCAGCCAAAGTTATCATCAGTGTTGCAGTGCACCAAACACACATTAAATCCAGCACACACTCATACTGACCACCTCGTTAACACAAGCACAAACCACAGCAACACCACATTTGCCTTCCCACAAAGAACTCTGTATTCCCAAACAGGGCTGAGAGTCTCCTTTCACAACTACAAGTTAGATGCAGATTACCTCTGTCAGAGGGTACCTACTGATACCTACCGAATCAACCTGCAAACCTTCAGTTTTGCAAGGGTTTAAAGCCTTAGAGGCACTTAAGGAGGACAAAGACTAAACAAATTCTGTTAATTCCCTTATTAAAAGATACTCTCCTCCTTCAAGACTTCTTTTAAAAATTAGTAGCTAGCAGAAACAGAAAACGTTGGCTTTGTATGCTAGCAAGAGCTGGTGCACAGGAATCTCATAATATAGTTTGAAAATTTTGTAAAACAAATTCCTGAAGAGACTGCAGTGACTAGTGCCTGTTTCTGCTGTGACGTCTAACAGCCTGGCTTGTGTTCACGTGACACCTCTCAGAAGTACAAGGATCCTTTCTAAAAACCCAATCCTTTAAACAAATATTTTGCAAATTAGTCACCTGAGATTTTTCCCATCAAAATGGCTTCTCACCACTGCGCTCTCAGGAGCTTCCTGCAAGAGGGTGTTTGCCCAGCTTTCTCCCTTCTGAGGCTAGTGGAGGTTCAACATTCTTGATAAATTAAAATGTTTAAAGCCCCGAGACCGGTGCTGGAAATCATTCGTCCATTGATAGTGTGATGACACCCAGCACTAGATGGAGAACATATTTCACTCCCACATGCAGCTTGTACGTATACCACCTTTCTTTTTAACTCCCTGAAAAGATACATTTGCATACTGAGAAGACAGATATAGATGGCAATTTTTTCTTTGGAATAATGAGGGGTTTCTGCATTAAATAAAAAATACAGCCTTCATTAGAATTTCTGAAAATAAAAGACAAAGGAAAAAATAAAACTAAGCTTATAATCAAACACCACTGAATTTTCACTATCGTTCCTATGGCAACCTTAGCCCTGACCCACGATGGTACATAAAAGTATTAGTTATGTGAACTCTTATTCATTCATCAAGGATACACGTGGTGTGCACACACATACAGCTTTGTGCTTCACTGAAAGGGTAAGAGGGAAAAAAGGGTAAAAAGTACTCTAATTAAAATGTGACCATGGGTGTCTTAAGGTAATAAACCTGCTTCTCCAAAGATTTGCATCCTGAGTTCCCCACATTGCAGCCATATCTAAAATACACCATTACTTACAAGACAAAGCAACACACGCACCTCATTCCTGAGCTAAAGCACTAAGACACAAAACAAATACTTAAGCCCATACTAAAATAAGATGCACCCACTCTGTATATTTGAGGCCAACTCTGCACTACATTCTCCATTCCAAAATCCTGCGTAGAGGTAAATCCTATAGCACACACTAGACACTGACACACTGGAACATTCTGGGGAGGGAAGGAGGAGGTGGTGTAACTTTTTAAAATGACAGCCATAATTAGGTGGCAGCATGTCACAAGGCCACATTCTGCACATCCTGTTGATTGCAGTCAGGGATATGACTCCATGACATGGGGAGAAGCTGAGGTGCCCCCAGCAAGCAGATCCCAGGCTGCCTCAGTACCTCTATCTGCAGCTGGTTGGGTTCTCAAAACTGAACTCCAGGCTCTGCTGCCTACCCTCTCAACTCCTCTCTTTCCAATAAGCTGTAGCCCACCATGACATTCCATGATTGCAGGTGCTTTTTAAGACCTCTTCCATTTTGTGAGAAGGAAGGCAGCAAGGGCAGTTTCTAGGTTGTAACAACTTCTCCCTCTCAAGCGTGTCACAAAGACACCCTGGCAGTCCCAGTCTTCTCGCTATCCACAGCTCTGAAGGGTGATTTTCCTAGGCCTGTGCAGAATCACAGAATAATCATAATCTAGTAGGTCCTTTCCAGACAGGAAGTCCAACCATCCCCACACCAACAAAAAAACTTCAATACCTGATAGACAGAAAACCACAAAATACTCCCCTCCATGCCTGCCACTATAGCAGGTCACAAAGCACCACATCTACATGCTTCTTACATACCTCCAGGGATGGTGACTCAACCACCTCCCCAGGAAGGCTGTTCCAATGCCTCATAATTCTTTCTGTGAAGAAGTTTTTCCTAATATTAAATCTAAACCTCCCCTGCCTCAATTTTGGACCATTTCCCCTGGTTCTATCCAACACCCACCTCTCAACCACCTCCCTTCAGTTAGTTATAGCAGGCAATGAGGTCCCCCCCTCAGCCTTCTCTTCTCCAAACTAAACCTACCCAGCTCCCTCAGCCTCTCCTCATGACTTGTTCTCTAAACCCTTCACAAGCTTAGTAGCTCTTGCTCACAGTACACCTCCATAAGCCAGCCAAGCTTCCAACAAGTACCTGATCAGTGTCACAGTTTCCTGGCTCTGGTCACTTAACAAGAGCAGGATCCTGGTTTTTTTCTGTCAAGACAGCCTCCTGTCTGGCCAGCTAGGAAAGAGAGACATCACTACAGATGACCAAAGCCACAGATCTCCATTCCAATCAAACTCCAAGTAAATAACTGTGTACATGTCAGATTTTAGCTACTGTGTGCTCTGTCCAAGACTTGTTTCTCACAAAGACCAGTGCAATTTTCAATGATTTCTGTTTTTCTGTTAACTCCAAATGCAGCCTTGTACTAGGAGAGGGGAAAAAAAGCAACCCTGACTTGCAAGACCAAGACTGCATTTCTCAGCTGGGTAGAACCAGCTTTTTTTCAAAAGAAACACCCTCCAAGCCATGAATATCACACTTGTTCAAAGCTGCTTATCAAAAATATCTCCAGACTGTGTTATAGCACCTGCACAGTACTGTACCACCGGGACACACTCCAACAAGCACAGCACTGCCATACAGTCTATCCAGAAGGGAAGTAGCCGGCTTTGCATGTTTTGTCAGCCAGCACTACTAACCGTGAGGTTAGTGTGTCTGCACTGCAAAATATGCACAAAAGGCACAGTTAGAACTGGGGACCTACTGTACGAGGGCAGCATAAATACCTCACATCACAGCATCTGCTCCAAATGTCATCACCAAGAGCATCATCTACTCAAAGCATCCACATTTCAAAATGCAAAGTTTATCAGCTGCTGATTCTCCAAGCAGTTCGATAAATTCCCTTCTTGTTATTCCTTGTGCTGCATAGACTGACCACACTGCCTTTCATCGACTATCAGCATTTATTTACCTCCCCCTTGCCACTGCAGTCCATCACAGCCAGTTCCAAGCAGCAAAGCTAGGTCATGTCTGGGAAGACCATTCAACTGAAACACCATCACAGCCAATTCAGAAATGCTGCCCACACACAGGTCTTGCAGTGATTCTTCATTGCAATTCCTCATGGTGGGTTTTTTTTTCCCCCTAGAAAAACCTGTTTTGACACTTATTCTCTTCAGAATTTCCAAATGGTTGCAAAGGTGGATTCTGAATCTAGACAATCGAAATGAACGCTTTCAGTTAATGGAAAGCCCTTTGTCCACATCAAACCGTTCACAAAAGCAAATTAAGGCTCCTCCACTTGCCCTACCTGTTCAAGGCAATCAAACCATCATTATTCACTCCAGACACACCTCCAACATTCATACTGGATGCTAATTCACACAGTCCAGACAAGAATTTTTCCATTATTGTCATGCAATTTCTCATGCAAAGCACAATTGTATCTCTGATGCTTCTTTATCTCGCTATTTTCTCAGAACTGACCTTAAAATTTAACAATTACAGTGTGAGGGGAGAAAAAAAATGTCCATAGCTGTTTTCAAGTCCAGGAATCCATATCACAGCTGACAGACAACTCACAAATGTTATCATGCTTCTTTCCACGCTATTTCCATTTTCAGAGAGGAAACTGACACATGTAGAATTTATTTTTCACATTATACCGTAAGTTTACTCAGAAGCAGAAATTCAACCTTTTCCTTAATTATTGAGCAGCAGAGTTAAAAGCAAGGGAAGAACCTGAAGAATTTTCTGAATTATTCAAAGTTTTGATAAAAAAATCGTTGATTCAGGAAAAGCGCTTCTTCCTTCAGCTCTGCTGAAAACAGGAGACTGTTGCCACAAGTTTCTCATCACATTTGTTTAGAATACACTAACAAGCAACCTAACACTTTGAAAGATTAAGTACATGTGTTGTATTCAAATTATGCAGAAGTCATAATTACTTAATTACATGTACAAATATTATTCATTTGTAATTTCGAATTAATGCATACCATAAGCATACTCTGCATTTTAAGTGCTGATTTAAGTTAGCCACAAGGTGGCAGAAATTTCAAAGTTAAAATAAAAAGGTTATTGTAGGCTATTCCTACTATTCCAGGCTGTTACCCTACACAGCCAGAAACAGGAGAAAAAAAGTGTTTGTCACAAGTTTAAAACTTAAAACACAATTCCTTTTTCTGCCTGTGATGGAAAAGCAACATTACATCTGTAACATAATAGACAATACGGATGTTTAGAGGAAGAGAACACACAACCTTTGATTAAGAAAGTAAAGCATTACATTTTACTATCAAGATGGAAATTTATCAATTAGCTAAGATATGAGTAAGCAAAAAACACACAACCTAAAGTTCAAAAATTGAAGACAATTTTTTAGCCATCCAGGTATGTGTTTTTTGAAACAGCACTCAAATTTTCGAATTAAAAACCCATTTAAGGGAATAAAGTCATATCAAAATAACAGAAATAAAGAGAAGAATGCAGCTTCTAACCAGAACGTTGACCCAACCACCAACAATATAAAAAACAACTCAAGACTTTTATAAAACGTGGTTAAAAATGAAACCGTAACTCCTGCTCTATCATTGGCAAAACACTTTCTGCCCTCTCTAAATAATCTTACACCAATTTTCAACTTTCCAAGTTTTAGTTTTAAGCAAATTGCAGGAAAAGTTGATGACAAGAAATAGCAAAACTTAAGGTAAAGTGTACAACTTGATGAGGGGAAGACCAAGAGACTTCAAATCACTGCTTACGCAATCATTTCATCAATGCATTAATCAGAAATGAGCTGTGTATAGGATTGCAACAACACAACTTTCAAGTAGCTAGTAAGCTAGATACTTACTGTCTAGCCTGGTCCTTATTGCCATACGTTACATTTACAACTGCAGTCTCCGTGTCAGTGTTCACTGGAGAGTAAAACACAATGAAAGAGGTTAACTTTAGTATGCACTCACTTCTCACTACAAATGTAGAAAATACCTTCAGAGTAAAGCCATACCTTGCTCACAGTTTTCCACTGTTCCATACTGAGCTAACAAACTATCCAGCACCTATTGAGAGTAAAAAAAAAGACACATTTCAATTTCAAAGCAGATTGACAAAAGTAAAGCCATTCAAATTTTTATGTTTATCATCAAAAGGTAGAGAATTGAAGGCATCTGTTGTAACAAGGAAGAAATGTTAGCTTTGGGGGAAGAAGTAGAATACACTGGTTGCTTTCTCGCATCAGAAAAATCTGTGTTTGTGTTCACATCTGTGAGATTTTAAAGAATTTAACTCCAACAAGTCACACTGCACTAGGAGACTCAAAGTTTGAAAATAAACTTCCAAGTCACCTCTTCTCAAATTGACCTAAAGCAGAGGCAATCAGAATTAGAGTAGAATAAATTCTTCTCGCATATCCCACCACACATATGTAGCTTTGCTAATGTTTGGGGCTTTTCCCCCCAAACACACACACAGACACACAAATGTTACTCTCTTACTTAACAGGGGTATGTCCACAGAGATGTTAAGCAGAATACCCAGCACATCAAGAGCTGCTCTACAAATACTTATGACAGTTTTCCCCAGAGACCCATTGGAGACGAACCACCTGCAACAGCATCTTCACTAATATTTGAAAGTCACAATTTGCGATTTGTTAGAAAAGAGGGGAAGAACAGGTAAAAGCACATAACGAAGGGCAAACAGAAATACGACTGAGCCATTTCAACCAGGATGGTGTCCATCCAGGTTTTAATTCAAGTGTGATTTACATTCCCACATTCTTGGAAAAAATACAACTAAGAGTACTTGTATTTGGCCTAACTTGATGTAGTCAAATGGAAGATTAAGAAGGGGCAAGAAACAATGAGACTTTTAGGAAAATAGAAGTAACAGAGTATTCCATTAGAAGCATTAAATCCACTGTTGTATTGCTTCTAAAATTCAGGTGTGCACTTTATTCTCTTTCTGGTAAGAAGTAACATTCTAGAAAAACAGCAACTATGTCAGTAAACAGCACAGAAGGCAAGTACACCATGACGGTTTGTTTTATTCTAATGCTATGTCTCAAGAAGTAAACTGGTGCTAGAAATTATCTCAATTTCCACCAAGGAATGAAAAAGTGCTATTCTTCCACTAGTGTCTTAAGACAAAATATCAATATGAAAGGACATCATTTTGGGAAAGGAGGAAGCGAAGGACAGAAAGAAAGCAGTAGATGTATAAAATGCATCTGTGCAGCTTCCCATTGCAGTATCCTTCCACCAGCAATCCAGGGTGCACAGAACACCAGACCCTAAAACCGTAAAATTCGGTCTACATCTTCATGATGTTGCTCCTCAAAAGTTAAATATTGTAATTTATTCTTGTACCTTATACTTTTACTACAATATAAAAGGTATTTTTAAAGATAAATTGCAGTTTATATGCCCAGTCTTAATGGCAACTTAGATCAGTATAGACTTTCCAATCTTTACCACCTACTAAAACTGAAATTGCACACAGACATTTCAACGGTAGTATTTCAAACCAGGTATTTAAAAGGCAATGCACCACTTGCCAACTTAAGGCAACGCACTACTAGTTCTAACTGCATAATTTCCCCATCCTTCTTGTACAGGGTCTAGTAAGTGTTCTTGGCAAATTTTCTGTTTTCACAGACGAGTTGTTAATTGTCCGCTCCTTCTACAAGTAGAGATTAGCCTAGTCTGAAAGCTTACCTTTCCAGTCTCCCAAAAAATAGTGTTTCTGCCACTCCTCAGATCTGACAGTGTTTAGAGGAAAATTTTACTCTGAAATTCACTAAAAGTTACTGAAACAAAGATGCTCTAGGGGATTCAAATAAATTAAACTTCAAGGAAGATTCTTTTGTCTGTGCCAATACTTCCAATTGTGGTTAGCAGGAGAGCTGCAAGGTCTTGCAGGTTTGCAGAGGTACTTCCCCAGAAGCCAGGAGAGCCACTGCATGTGATTAGAGGAAAGCATTCATCCACAGGAGGGCTTAAGTGGCAATTGTGCCTCCACTGAAACCAGCAGGTGAACAGAATCTCATGTGGGGGTCAGGGTTTTAAAGAAGGAAAAACAAAGCAAGTCCCTGGCTTAGAGATCCATTCTGAGATGTTTACTTTAGATAGCAGCATTCATTAGTCACTATGCGAGTTAATACCTTTCGTTAATCAAGATATTTTTATTACATTTGAACTACACAAACAGCTGATGCCCACTCTGTCCTAAAGCTGCATCACTTAAAAACCACAGAATTTCATTTTCATCCTTAAATCAGACGGGTAACAAGCAAATGTGTAATGCCAGAGGTACTGCAAGACTTTGTCAACTTTTGACAATAATTAATATAAAAATAGCTTACAAAATACTGATTAAATTTATATTCTCTTCTAGGCATACCTTTGCATTGACTCATGTATTAAAGCCACCAACTTCAAGAAGAAATGCTTTAAAGCTGACAGCTCAAAACTAAAAAAAAGTTAGTACTTTTCTCTCTAAAAATTACTACTTTCAGCATGTTTCTGATCAGCCATCAGAAACCTCTCAACAAACTAGGCTTCTGGAAGCAGATGCAAGGCTAAGGACCAAAACATTCCTGCCATGTTAATACTGAGAAATAGCCCAGGACAGTAGTACCTCCAGCATTTCCAACCCTCTTCACTGCTTTGTCTCATATGCTGCTTCCTAACCCTCTTCTGAGCCATTTCAGCCAGAGATGGTGTCTCTCCAGGTTTTAATTCAAGTGTGATCTGCATTACTGTGTTTTACAAATTGCTTTATTGAACAAATTTTTGAGAAGTTTCCTCAAAGAGATAGAGATTTGTTTGACCAAAGTGAAAAACAGTCCTCTTGGTCAAAGACACTCTCAGCGCTATCCTAGGCAAACACTTGTATTTTCATCACCATCAGTCTCACACAGCAAGATTTTAATTGTGATTGAAGCCACTTCAATCTTCTTTTAACCAGATTTTATAATACACTAAAAAGGTTTCCGTGGCAGTTGGGGTATATGCATGTGTGTGAGAAAGAAACTTCGTGGGAGAAAACACTATTAGCTGAACAGCTGATCCAGTTGTGAAGTCACCACAACTGTATTCAAAGCCGGATCCTCTGTTATAACTTTCAAAACACAAAACCCAACTCCTGCATGTATTTCTTGCTTTACGTGTATTTATCACAACAGCCCATTTCTATTCATATCCCTCATTTGTTCATGTATCTCTTTGCAATGTCTTTTCCCCCTCCCCAAATTTGTTCCTCTCTAGTCCAAAGCCTCTAGTTCTGCTGCAAAACAAACATGTTTTGTTTAAACTGCTCTTCCATAACACCCTTCATGTACAGCCTTGTTGGGCAATCAGAACAAAATTCAAAGCCAAGTTGGTGGTGCAGCAGCAATTCTGATGAGCAGCTGAAAAGAAAAGTTTATTTGTACAAATATTTAATCGAAGCTAGAAAAGAAAGTCTTTCCTTTTCTTGAGCGCTCCTTCTAACGGTTGTCTAAATTGGGTCTCCTACTCTTGTTATAGCACAGATGTCTCCCTCACAAAAAGCTGCAGTCTTATACTGTGGACTTTCATTCATCACATTCTAAAAGCCAGTTCTGACTTCATTATAAACAGCATTACCCTACACCAAGCCCCACAAATTGAGGCTGCTTTACAAGGAAAAAAGAAACAAGGAAATGCTGCTCTTCAGTAGAGCCAAGAGCTCAAAGCACACACTAAAACACTCTGCTTCTCGTGCAGATTTCACAGGTTTACAAGTAGCACCTTTGAACAAACTAGACCATTTGTTCTATTCTCGTTCTAAAAAGGCTATTTCATACAACTCTTCCTAAGGTGTCGTAGGATTTCTGCCCTATGCCCTAAGTCTCAAGACATGGTCCATAAGCACATAGTAATAGTCCATATTGTTTCTCTCTCACATGCACTTAACAGGGGGGACATCATGGTAGTGCTGTAGAACCTGAAGTCACTTTTTCCACTCACAGACAGTAAATTGATTAAACCACCACCCTCATGCTGATTGTCACTTAGATAACAACTGAAATCACAACTAGCAGAGGAAGAGAGACACAGTAGGATTAGGGTCATTCAGTAAAAGTCCATGGAGAAATTTCTGGCTGCAAAGACTGAGCGTTCCAGGTGATTTAACAAAAAATGAGGACTTTCAAAAACAAACAGGCAACAACATGAAGAAAGTAGTTTGTTAGTCAAGCACCTTTTTGATTCAAACTGAGAAGGAGGATGAAGAGAAAAACAAGAGCCAAGTAAGGAAAGGAGAGGGGTTAGAGGGTAAAGATCAATACTGGTATTACTCCAGACACCAAACCTAGCTAAACAATGTCATCTACTTGCTATACTCTGCTGGTATGTTTATGCCCACAAAAAATACAATTAATGGAAAATTGCATTTAGCACAGCACAACCAGCTTGATCTGACTCCCACCAGGCCCTGGTGTGCCTGAATTTGCAGCACAGCATGAGCAAAGCTGGCATTTTGCAACTGGAATGTGTGAAACAGGACCTCAGCAGAACCACAACGGCTCTGGCAGCCCCACCAGTTGACTGTGGCTGACAATGGTACAATGGCTGCTCAAAGCACCAAGGAAAATTAAATCTTAAACTCCCAATAGATGCCTGAGGAAGCAATCATGTGTGAAAGGTGTAATTGGACAGCAGTGCATCGCTTGCATAGAGGACATGTTGGACAGGTGAGCCTGGCTTCAGATCACCCAGTAAGTCTCCCAGCCTGGAAGAGGCGCAGCTGCAGCCCAAACTTCACCCATTTTCACCAAAAAAGGTCAGATCGCACTGTTCCCTTGCAAAGGCAGAGCTCAATGGACACGACAAACCCAAACCAGCACACATTTTGCAGGAACAAAGTTACTCCTTCAAAACTTTGCGGAGATATTTGAACAGGCAAAGCCACTTTGCAATGGCTCAACACATTGCAGCATGTGGTGATGGTGTTTTTCATCTTGTAGGCCCTCCAATACCCAGTTTACTGTCTCATCAAACCATGACCATAGTCTGGAAGAATCAGAAAAATAAGTCTGGAAGCTGCTGAAGTCATTGTTTGCGCACACCAGAAAGGCAGCGCCTGAAAACAATAACTCTGACTTATTTACCACATCCCATACAAACCCTGGAGTGAATTCTTCTCTTGGGAACTTACAGCTATATCCAAATGTTCAAATCTATTCATAAGTTTACCCTGCAATAAACTCCTGTTTAGGTGGTGTTAACCAGGTTTTAAGAACGTAAACCTTAACCACGGAGCACAGCACCAAAATTTTCACAAGGAACTACTGAGTGACCAATTTGGATACCACAGGCTTGTTTTTTCCCCCCACAGCTCTCAGCATGTCCATACGTTCAAAGAACAACTTACCTTCAAGCCCACATTTGGTAGGAAGGAAAACACTTCTACAAGAGGCTTAAGGCTTGTCATGTGAATCAACCTTGAAGACAAGGCACACTTAGTAACTAATGGCAACTGATGCTTAAATAGTTTGACCAGTACTCAAGGTCTGGAAGGTGCAGAATTCCATTTCCCATGGCAGCATTTGATTCCACATATTAAAAGGCGTTCTGTCTCGCTTAAATTCCTCAACTTGCAGCAAAATTAAGAAAGGCTGTGATGGGTAACTGGGTGGCAACTTTTACAGGCAAGGTATCTTCACTGCACATGCTGGGCTTAGCCCCAGGCAATGTCCCTTCCCTACAGTGCTAAGAGCAAGCACCAAATCCCTATTTATCTTGCTCTTATTACAAACAGGTAAAATACTTAAAAGAAAAATAAGAAGGTGAGAGATGGGACTATTGCAACTCGTGTTTCAAAGGAAGCAAAAAACACAAAGGAGCTGAAAATACGTCTCAGGTAGAACATCACATGCAACCGTGGCTACAACTGCTGTGGCCAACTCCACATACCACATGGCTAATAGTGCTGGACCATGTGAAAAAAATATATATGTGTTAAAAGATAGTGGAAAAAAAGGAAGATAAAAAGAAATTGTGGAGCTAAAGTTAGCCCAGACACTGAATGCAGGCAAGCAAAATGTTCTTGCACACTTTCAAGTTCCCACATTACAACTCTAACCTGGAAATAGTACCTTGAAAGCATGCTAGGAGGAAAAGCTCAGTGTGCATTACATTAAGGAGATATGGGATGGAAAAAAAAATACAGCACTAAAGCTGACAACAGCATTAAATGGTATCCAAGGTTCAAAAAAAGTTTCCCAAAAAGTACTTGAGAAATGTTTAAAGACAGACAAAAAACCCTAACTCATTAGATGCATGGGTGGCCTCCTTCACAAAGAGATTAAAGAGAGTGAGATAATTCAGTTTGGAAAGGAGTGACAGGGAATGTGATACAGGTATTATGAAATAACGAATCATGTAGAGATGGCCAAATTGGCAGCTTCTATTCACCCTTCATCTAAATTAAATGAAAACAAGTTGGAAAACACAGAAATAAGTATTTATGCAACACTACCTGAAAGCAATTAAGCACTATACAATATCTGCTACAATACTGTATTAATCTCCCCTTTCCTCACACCAAAGGTGTAACTTCAAGAGCGGTTTGACACAACTCATGAACCAGGTTAGCACTAGTCCAAGCACTCCCTATTCAGTATACATCCTGATTTGCAGAAAATCAAAAAAAGCACTGTCATGCAGATTGGTTTTAAAGGCAGCAACTGGCTGTTTTACACACTTAATCCCTACTCCTAGGATCTCTAATGGGCACTGCTTGGCCCCCCCTCCTTCTTCTCTCCAGGCAGACAGGCTACCAGGACATTTCTGCGGCTCAGCGTGAGGAAGGATCACATGCTGGGCTGGCAGATGGGTGTTGTGAAACGTAGTGGGAAACAGCAGCAACACTAGCTCATATTCATCAGCCTCTTCTTGCATCTAGGCGGCCAGTTTAAGTGGAAACACTCTCCACTACTCCTACAATCTCATTTGTAGTTTGCCGAAGGGAAAAAAAAGCTATAATAGCATTACTATCCAGTGAGCCTCCATTGCCCAACTTTGATTAAACGATAGACTACACAGAAGCAAAAGAGCCAACAAGTTTTAAAAGAATGTTTGGGAAATACCCTGGGATAAAGTATGAATTTTCTGCTTTACTCGAGGGACTACACTGAAATACAATTGGTGCTTTATGGACAGTTTTGACACCTTCCCACAGAGTCATCCTCAGTGGTCTCTGTCAAGAAGGCTCCTGCTCAGTCCAACACACTGCCATGAAAACAAGAAAGGAAACAGTTATTTCACCTACAACCTTACAGTCCTCCCAATTTCATAAGCACCATATCATTGCAGAAAATATGTTCTTTTAATAGGAATATTTGTCAGGGAGAACTGAATTTTTTTCCATAGACTCTCCTCTCTGTATGTGTGCACATGTGTGTGTAAAAGGCTGTCGAAAGCACTTTTGAAAGCTATTTTCTGTAACTATTAAGTAGTCTTGAAGCCATTTTATTACTGCTCTTCAATAGTGGTGCTAGTCTGGTATTTTTAGTTTTAAAAAAAATCCCTCTGTAAAGTTGAAACCCTGCAACTGTAACAGAAATGTGTCAGACTGAAAACCAAGTTTTTTTAATCATCTTTTGGAATCAATCAACAATTACAAGTTGCAAGAACTCTTTCAACAAGAGCAGAGGAATAGTTTTATTAAACAGTCCACACTTGCAAAAACTATCCCTTCTGGTACAGATATGGTGGCCCATTGTAGAAACAGAGGCAAGTCAGCTAGATACCAGGGAAATCTTTTTCAGGAAGATCGTCCATATTCTAACATTAAGAATTCCATCTTGGATCTGCTAATAATTACCTAAAAACTATAGATGGAATCAGGGGAAAGTGCTCTAAAATAGATTTAGTTCAAAAGATTAGTACAGATAAAAATAAAGTATACTAGAACTCAGGTGGAGATCTCATCTGAGATGTTCCCTCTATTGTGCATAAGCCTCACAATGACAAGCTTTCAAGAAAAAGATAAGTCCTTAACCACCACTTCATAAATACCTTGGATATCTTTATAAGCAGGAAAAACTAGAAAAAGATGGAAGTATTTTACCCAAGTTACATTTACAAGATTCCTATTCCTCCTTTTGTCTTGGTCACCCACAAGACATGCCCTGCCTGTGGCTTCCCAACAGTCCTGCTAAGGGACAGCACTGCTGTCAGCTATACATTTAAGACAAGGTTTGGTCCCTAAACCGTGAGTGTCTGAAATATAAAAACACTACTGGAGAAATTACCTGCATTTACAGAGGCTTGCAGACACATGGGCTGGATTGCTGGGTAGTCTCATACAGAACTTTCCCTCAAGCTGTCAGTGCAGGTTACCTACCTCACCTCCCTAATTACCCTGCCTGCTGGCATGACAGAACTCCTGAATGCGGATCTATCAATAGCATTCTCATAATACATGAGGCACCTCCTCAGTCACTTGAGTAGCTGTAACAGCTACATCTGAAACTGCTAAGCTCACCCTAAAAGCTGGAGAATGTAAGTTTTCCTTCATGCACCTCTTGTTTTGTATGGCTATTTCAGGGGAGAGGGGCAGAAGGAAAAGGCACCACCTTATTTAGTCCCCACTGTGGAAACTGGGCACTTGAAGTAGAAGAGTTTGAAGCAGAACTCAAGAATTCAAGCCTGAGGTTACACAAAAAAAAACCACATTACCAATACACTTAACAGCATGCAGGAAAGATCTCGCTAGAGCAAGAACACCACCTTCAAGTATTTGAATGACTTAGAGCTTGCAATCAGATTAAAATAAAATCTACAGTAAAGGTCTCCACAGTGCTAGCAGAAAAGCAAGAGCTTTGCAAACAACATCAAGATCTGTCAAAGCCTTCAAACTGCAGAAACCTGAACCTCAGATGCAAGGGGAATCTCAGAATTTTTGAGACTAGGATACTTCTGGGCTAAAATATTAACTAGGGAGCTACCTAATCATTCAGATAGTTAGAAAAATACAAACATACTTATTTAGAATACTCAAAATGAATTAAAAAAAAACCTCCTAAAAGTTAGAGGTTATAACATGAAATTCTGTCAGACACACATTTACCAAATGAGACTTCCAAGTCTACCTTAAAGTATCCCAGCCTTACAACCAACCCATGTACTGGTCTGAGGTGTAAGGTTTAAAAGGATACGTACAAAACACAGACTTTTGAATGGGGATTATGTAAATTAGAAATTAAGATTGCAGGAGATGAGCTATGCTAATATCATTTGACCTATATGTGTACCCAAATAAAACAATTCAGAGTGTGAATGCTGAGTGCTGGCTGACAGCTGGCAGACTATAAATTACTTTAAATACCAATTTTGAAAGAGCAAATGAATGACAAAGTAAGATGACTGGAACGATTCAAGAAAGGCCATAGCTAATTGTGTTAAATACACCTAACATGGATCAAGAGCCATCTCTGCTTCCACCTACTTGCATATAGAGCCTTCTACAAAGAGATGGAAGGTTACCACTTGCAGCCTTGCAAGATGCAGTCACCAGCAAGATATCCAACTCTAAAATTTATTGTACACCCTCATTATTAATAAATTTAGCTTTAGCTTCTTACAAAAGGAAAAAGCATGCAATCATGAAGGTGGCAAGTTTAGACTGTTCTACCCACTTTGCTATAATTAATTCTTTGTAATGGCACAGACCTACAAACTAAAATTACCCTTATTCCTCAAAAACGCCAGAACTCTTAGAGAAAAAAGAGACTACCAACAGACCTGAGGAATATGTCATCTGGGGTTGTTTTAGTTTTATTCAAAGCTAACTGCTTGCTGGAACAAAATTAAATCACCTGCACTTCCTCATGACTACTTATGAGAAGCACAAGAAATCAGATACAAGACATCAGAGGTCTTCCCTGTGCTCACTGCCTCCCATGGCCCCACAGGAAAATCCATACTTAATTCTCTGCCTTATATTTTATAGTCAGGTTTTAATTCAACTGTTACCAGCTCTGCCCAAGTCATCAGGCTTTAGTAGCTAAAATAGCCTTAAAGCCATCCTTTATAAAAATCACCCTTGTGTGAGCAAGTGAGCATCATGGTAACATCAAGTGTTAGACTCACGCTTTCTGCAAGAAACTGAAGAGTTGTTTTTCCAGAAACCTAGACATTCCATGTCAATGCAGCTTCCTTACACTCCCAAACAGGCACTGTGAGCATTGCAAGAAGTTACTCCAGCCCTGTTTCACTGCTGTTCCATAAATAGCCCTACGAGTTATATCCTCAACTAAAAGTACTTCAACTCTACAGCAATATTCCCCTGAACATGACTCAAAACCAGCTGCAATAGTAATACATTAAGAGTAGAGGTGAATAATAGTGCAGGGCATGGAGAAGCTGTATGCCATTTATGAGTTTCACAGTTACTATACAATAAACTACCTCCCTCTTGTCAAAACAACTCATTCTCCTTAAAAACTTTAAATTTAAATTTTTTTGACATTTAAAAAGCCAGCACTGTTTAAAATAAGGGAAGTAGGAGTGTAAATTCCCAGCATACACCCGTATGCATGTACATTTCATTCTGATTTTTCACTGATTCATAGTGAAACGCTCAGCCCAACAGAAGGGGAACTAGATTTTAAGGCAGAGGTGGAAAGAGTACTTCAGTGCTTTGCTATTGACATGAGAAGAAAGAAGAGGCGGTGTAAGAGGAACCAAGAAATCCTGGTTATTCGCCTGATGAATATTTAGGGGAGCAACGGCTCTTAAATCCCTGCTCATGACGTTTGAAATGTGCTATTCAGAGATGAACAGAGCTAGAAGATGCAGAGAACAGTAGTAGAGGATTGCTACAGTGGTGGAAAAGTTGATTTTAAACCATTACTGATGCCCACCCCTTGCATTAAGCAGCAATAAAAGCAGCAGCGAGCCAGGGTTGCCCTTGCACTAAAGAACTTGCAAAGTGTATGCAACGAGTTCAACAGCTACCTAGGTGAGTATGGAGGCAGGAGAAATGGGGAAGGGAATCATCCACCTGATCATTTTATTGAATTCAAGGTTGTCCTCAGCCAGCCTGGCCTGCTCCAAAACTGCAGAGTGGGCTTTCCTCACTGTCTAACCAGCCCACGTACCAGGGTATGTCCAGACTGGGAGGCCAGGGAGCAATGACTCAGAGACCAGTGACCCAGCTGCCGCCTGGACTTCAGAGGCTGGAGGTGAAGAGCATCCAGGAGACATTTCACAGGGATCTGTGGCATGCGGGAAAGGACACAGGGGAAGTGACTACATACTGTCGAAGTAATAAGTGTTGCAAGTACGAGGGGCATTATGAAAGCAAATCTGGAGAGCAGAGTTTAGGTACAAGCTGCATCACAAGTATGTCCGATGGGAGCAGATAAGAAGATCAGGTTACTAAGGTCAGCGACCATGCAAGCAGCTTTGAGGCATAAGAGAATGTAGCAGAAACCTCAAATTCACTAATTCAGACTCTCATATAAGTACATACCATCACACACATCAGTGCTCAGTGTTGGGGAGAGGAAACAGTTTGGCATACAGAAGCAGCTACATACAAAAAGCCTTGAAACTGGAAAGCACGAGATACAGAACCATGACATGATCATCACAAGGGTACCAGATTCTGATTGGAAAAAAAACCTCAGAAGCACGATAGACTAGGCACCTTAAGAAAGCCCAGCAAAGATGTGCTCAGCGCAGAGATACTCCAAGATGTCAAGGTCTGACTGAATAAAGGTGGGCCTTTTGCCTATGCTCTACTATAAAGACAGGTTCTTAAACTGAGTAACAACCACAAGATCCATACAGCACAGCATCCCAGAGGAGACATTTAAAATGCCTACAGAACACACACAAAACCCAAAACACCTTCTCACCCATTGAGGATAGAAGCAAACTTCCCAACAAGCAACAAGAATGTGTCAGTAGGTCTAAATAAAATATGTACAACGATCAAGGAACATGTTTTTGCATCAGCACAGCTCCTGGAAGCACTACAAAGAACACCATTCTGAGACCTACTGCTCCCAACTGCAAGGCAGGAGAAGCTGAGGACGTTGCATTTTCTTTAAAAGAAAAAAGTCCCAGTGCTCTTTCTGGGCAACCCTGTACCAGGATTTAAGGTCTTTGACTCCAAATGGATTTGAGAGATCCAGATTAAGGACCTGCCATACCATCCCATGCAGGAGATCACTACATACTTGGCAGCAGGGACAAGGACCCTAGAAGAGCTTCTGCCAGCCTCAGAGTCTAGATTAGAAATCTAAACAACTTTTGCCAGAATTTAAAGTGTAAACACTCTACCATAGCAAAAATTCATGCTTTTGGCTATTCTTCTACATAGCAACAATAAAATCACTTCTCCCCCTACTCACCCAAGAGCACGCTTAATTTTCAGACTAGCATAAATAGTAATCTCAGCTATGGTGGAGAAAAAAGATAAAAAATGGAATGGAATGGGGTAACACGGCCAAGTGTGCTGCAGCAGCCTGTGGAAAGTAATACCCCTATGAGGTCTGGCAGCAGATCAAGGGCAGTCACTTCAGTTGCTTTTCAGATTATATAGCTTTGTGAAATTATTTTGGTAATGTTCAGCCTTCTAATATGCTATGGAAAGTGGTCTTTTCCAATCCCTTATTGTGTACCCCCACTGCACAATGTGCTACTGTAGTTGTGTAGGCTGCTGTGCCAGCAGCACAGTAGTGGTACATGCTGTGGAACCAATGAGACCAGCCCAGAACATGAGGAATGTCTCCCTTTCCAGCCTCCTCTTTAATTTTAGCGTGCGCATGGCTCTGCTGCCAGGGCAAGCCATGCCAGGCCAATATTTGATTTGTAAACAGACACTCCAACATGCCCATCTTAGCTGCAGGCTCCAAGTTATCTGCTGTTCCCTCCAACAGGCATGTGGGAAGACTTCTGCACGTAACCTTATCCCCAACATTGAGCTTTCACAAGAAAGAGGCAGACAGTTAAATATGTCTGATGATGGTGTTAGCTTTTCCTAGAAGAAGGAGGTCAAAAAACAACCTAGTCATTTCCCTTTGTCACCCTCCAGCCCAAGTATCAGGAGCTAGAAGGTACAAATGTGGCAGACACTTTTTGCCCTCTGCACACTACAACACACTGAGGGTGTGTCTTTTTATGTTGAATAAAGGTTCTTATGCCTTCCAAGTTGATAAAGGAATAGCCCTAGGGTTAACGCTCTGAATATACAAATAGTGACAAGGAGATACCAACTCTGTTCCTGTTGCTGTCTCTCACCAATACAATGCCAGGTGTGCCTTACCTGGACTAGCAGTGGCTATCAAAGATCAACCCTGCAGTGTGCACCAGGCATTATCACAGATAAAACTAAATTTTCAAGCTGCATTGTACCCTCCTTTTTCTAGCAGCCATTTGGCCTTTGATACACGATTTCAGTCAATGGGAGTCTCCTATGGTTAAACTTATAAGGAACCTCATATAACCTTGTTTCCTTTTGTGTCCATTTCTCTGTGCTCAGAGACAAGCACCTTTCACTGCCAGTTTGTCCAAAGGTTTGGGTTTTTTTGATCATTTGGAAGAATTATCACAGGGATAGGCACACACAAAACCAACAGCAACTTATTTCTAGGTGGTGAAAGGACCAGCCTTCTGGTGACTGGTGGGCCAACTACCCCACTCTACCCATCATTCCCTTGAACTCACTTCAATACTAAATGTAGTGCTTTTTATTTATGTTTTGTTTTCTCCAGAAAGTCTTGCCTAAGACTTAAGAACAGAAGCTTTCTCCTAAGTATGTTACAAGAACAGAAGACAGTACTCTTGCAGAGATAACAAAGCAATGACACAAGCAGCTCAAAGGCAGCATTGGGCTTTCCAGGATAGGTGGCAGGAATCGGAACTCACTTCTCCACTCCCCTCTTCCCTGACCCAAAAAAGTAAAAAAGCAAAAGTTAGCTCAATAAGTCTTTCCCTTCCCACCTCCAAACCTAACTAGAAAAGTAATGAAAAAATACTCACACCACTGAAGGAGAATTTGAGCCTCTGAACTATGCTGTCTTTGAGATTATCTTCCTCTCTGTTCTGGCTACACTAAAACCGTCATTAAAACTTGGGTGCTTGTGGTATTTTTATATCTTCAGACAAGAAACCACGAAGCAATAACTCAAGATCTCTGTCTAAACTCTAGAAAAAGGAAGTTTATCTGCATTTAACCAATTAGTCACATAAAAACTTAAGTAATTAGTGCTTAATTTTTCACAAGTCAACAAATACGCATTACCCATACACCCTCATCTGCTTCCAGTCAAAGTATGGGTATGAATGCCTTCAGCTGGCTTTTCACAAACACCAGAAGGCTTTAGCCAGAAGAATAAGGCAGTTGTTAATTCACCTTCAGTTATACCATAGGAGAATGAAAACGGAAATGGAAATACTTCACAAGAACAGATATAGCTGTGGGATTAACAGTGTTAGTACACTCTCCTACAAACCTTATCAAAAAACACTAAGGCTGACTTTTGCAGTTGACAGACATATGTCTTTACAAACCCATCCTCAGAATCATTTAAAACATTTGTTCATAAAGGTGGTCCACCTCCATTTCTGTCCACATTCCAGCACAAGTCTTCATTATAACAGCTACAGCTGTTTGTACTTCAATATGCACAGATGATTGTTTTTTAAGAAGTTTAAATACCCTTATTTTACATACACTTCTGTGTATATAATGCATATATACACATAAAAACATACTATGCATATTCATTCATATCCCACTCACTTGCAGGACAGCAGCACTCTGAGCATAGAAGAGTAAACTGGTATGAGAAGGTACTTCAGGCATAAAAACGTAGGTTGTGGGATATGTGCACAGCAAACATCTCCAAGAACTCCACAGCATTAGTGTAAGATGAATAATGTTCACCTATGATTCATTCATTTTAAAAGTGACATTTCAAAGTCTGGTAGGACAGAGAATGTTATTTACAGAATTCTAAATCTTGTCATATAAGACTTAAACTATTTAATAAATACAGCTCGTGCCAGCCTCCAAAAGATATTCAAAGTTAAATACTCCTCTGCCAAAGCAGAAGAAACATGACTAAAACACACATCAGCAGTTAAAAGCAGGTCAAGCAGGTAATGCTTCACAGCATGATAGACACACCAGGAACCACTTATTTAGAAACAGATGTACAGTAGCCCAGTGTACCAGCAGGCTCCCCATGCATCTTACGAGATGCAGAAAACCTGCCCTCCAAGACCTGAACCCTGTACTTAGGGCATACACACACCCTGTGCATGTGCTCTTATTCTAACACTGAGGCATCTGTAATCTTTTCCCCCCCCTCACTATACTTCAGAGGATAACACCAATATGGACACACTGCAAGTTGTACGCAAACAGCATTGACTTAAGGTTCAAGTGCTTTTAATGACCTTCTATATCTACTGAAGACCAGTCAATCCATCAGTGTTCATGCCACATTAAGACTGCAGCTGGAAGACGAGGTCTAGAACCAGTTCCATGACAGTCACAGCTACCTGATTTCAGAACCCAGATTTGTCTGATGCACTAGATCCTTGACTGAAGTGGGTTTTGATTTTCCCTATGCCTGTCCCAAATTCTGGTCACAGACAGCTATCACAGCTAAACAAGTAATTTTACCTAGCATAACGTACAACCAGATACACCTCAGTAATTTCAAGCTAGAGTGTGAATTTGTACCACTGGAGATTTTTTTAAGTATGAATGATTTTTAGTCACTCAACACTAGAGATGCCCTTCCAAAACAGAGATGTTATGCTTATTATTTCATTTGTCTCTAATAGATACTAAAATATTCTACAGGCTTGAAGACTTTCATCTCCACAGAAGACAACGAAAAGACTCAATGATCTCAGGTCTTCCTTGAAGGTCATGTTTTAGTCAGGTAGTACTTTCCCTGCTGGAGATGCCCTCAAAGCAGTCCACACACTTCTTACAATGGAACACAAGAGCAAACCCAGGGCTCTAAAGAAACACTTGGCTAAAGAGACTAGTGTCACAGGACTAGGTGCAAAGAGGATGTTATCTTGAAAGAGGTACAGTATGAAGTAAAGGGAAATACCTACAGCCACTCCACTCAGCTCTGAGAAAATATCATCTGCTAAAACTCTTGTCTCCACAAATATAATTTGATATATCAGTAACTGGCTTCCAGTAAGCCTGTATCCATCAAATCCTTGACTAAATTTCCCTTTAAAATCATGCAAGATACACCAGAAACCAAATGTTTATAATCCGCATGTCATCATTTTCTATTGCTTTAGAAACAGAACTAAGGTGTTTGCAAGTTTCTTCCTTCCATTCTCAGTTTGAGCCAACTATAAAGTGCAAGTCATTCAGCATTAGAAGACAGAAACTGGGCCGTAAAGCAAAACATGATTTAATATAAATCTGTACCTAAGTGCAAAGGCACATAACATTATCATCCATCTATTACACAGCTCACATACTGGGGGAGAAGACATGTATGAAAGCAGACAGCTGTGTAAACACAATCACTGTTAAAATACAAAATGTGTAAGAAAAAACCCCAATGTTACAAGGAGTTAGATATTTTCATCCCCTTTAGTTTTTCAAAAATCTTTCTATCGCACTCTTAAATGGAGAGGAGAGTGTTGCTTACTAAGTATCAAGTAGGCACACAGGGGTCACACACAGGGGTCTAGAAGGGAAAATCGTCCTAAACCTGGTGAATGCTAAGGTTACATCAAGCTTAGCAAGGAGAGTTAGTAAGGCTTTTTGCATTTATTTTTTTCCCTTTTTAAAAAGCACTATAAATATGGCAACAGGAATGAAAAAGTGCAGCTCTCAGAACACTGCAGAACAGCAAGTGACGATACGAAAACACCTTACTACATGTGGCAGTGCCATGAATGCAACAGAGGACAACCTGAGTTTGTGACAAAGATGTGCTGAGACACTAGCAGGAACTAAAAAAACCCCCATGCACAACTAAATTAAGTTGCTAGTAATAAATTTGCTTTGAAAAGCCAAGGGAAAAGCTTAAACTGCACATGCCACCCGCCCATCAGCCCCAAGTGGTGCTATGACTGTACCAGGCAGGAAACAGTCTGTATGCTTGTCCTTCATTTGTTGCAACATGAAGAAAGAACAAACGTTGGTCACTATAAACCATTTAATTAAATACTCATTTTCTAACCTTCAGAAACAAGACAAATGGTTCAAGTTCTGGAATTACCAATTGCAAGCTTAACTAGAACCATAATTACAAAATTCCAACCGGTAAATTACGCATGGAGAGGATGAAATATTATTATGTTTTCTCATTTCAAATACAATCACCTCTTCGCACTGGCCAATAATAATAAAAGCTGAATAACTGCTCCGTTGTGTGTACTTCTAAACTACCCCATGCAAGTATAAGTAGTGCTACAACAGTGGCTACAAACCACCAAACTATCAGATCAAAAGCTTCCATAGTTTCTCAACTTGGATGTCAGAAGTTAAATGCCTTCCTCTACAACAAATAATCAGAAGAGCTCTGCACCATTTCCCATCTCTGCAGAAACAGTAAATACTAAAGGATCTTCCAAAATGGGTCCAATGTTACTTATTTGCCTTTAGAAAACCAAAGCCCCTCACCCAAGCTTATTTTGATTCCTTTTTTTAAGTGCCAGCTGCTAGATAAAGAAAGCTGCTCTCTGCAAGGCACCACCAAAAAGAATCACATCTGTGTAACCTTTAAATATGTGGGCAACTACAGAGCCACCACTCACACACAGCTCCAAATCTAATAACGAGCATGCAGTTGCAAATCTGGTATGAAGCAGATCATGTGAGGATATGGCCATCTGTACAATGACTGCAATGCACATTACTGGCGGAGCATGTAATGTTCTTTCCTCATTAAAAATGCCAGCACAAAACCATATATGTGAAGCACATGCCCATTTACAACAATAAGTCCCCCAGAAAAGCTAGAAAGATCACAAACCCAGAGACAAGATACAGCAGTTGAGGCTCACGCATCTGTTTGAAGCTCGTGGAAGTGAGCTCATGGCCTGCTGTGTTCAGCCATGCTGAGGTGGCTGCCCTCACAGCACATGAGCACAAAAACAGCTTTCAAGGCTTCCCACACAATCTCCTAGTAGTGGTGACCACAGCAGGCGGTTTCACCCTGCCTGCACTCCTCTTAGTGGAGTAGGCTCACTAGCAACAAGGAGAGGCTGCCTTGCAATGGGGAGAGGAAGGAGGAATATCAGAGGTAGATGCCAGATGTGCACCAACAGCTCCACCTCCACCAGCAGCAGCTCAGGCTCTCCTGATCTACAGCTCTAGACTGCAACTTCAGCCAACAGCATGGTAGCCATTGCCAAGATCCATGGCAGATAGTGACCTTGGGGTAAGCAGCTGACCCCAAGTCTCACCAAGTGAGCCTTGCCACCACATAAAAAGCAGCTGTGCAGCCACCCAATCCAGTAAGGGTGTCAACCTGTTGGCTCTCAACAGAGGAAGCCCTTTCACTCACAGTTCGTTTTGTGGTTTGGGGGTTTTTTTGTTTGTTTTAAAGCAGCGTTTATTCCCCTTTTAAGTTGTTGCTTATGACTTGTGACAGAACACAGTAAAATATATATTTCCATACACCAGAAGTCTCATTCTTCTTCCACTTTGTCCCAGCCATACATTATTTTTGCATCCAAATAAAGAAAACAGCAAAGCAGGAGACATGCATCTCCTTTTTCCAATAGAGCTTTCAAAATTATTTGTGATTTTAACAAGTACAGCTTAATTTGAATGGCTTTACAGTCTGGTCTGTGCCTTTTAATGCTGTGTAACTTGTACTGCACAGCAGCTCAAGCTGGGAAGGGAACTAAGCACAGCATGCAAAGTCCTCCATTCTGCCCTTAATGCAATAGAGAATGATGAACTACAGAGACTGAACATTCATTCTCTCAAGAATCATGGATTATTTTAAACTAAAATTCACTCAAGAGTTTGATGATACAGGTGTCAAGAAGCCCTGTGCACCACCACCAACTGGTACGAGGCAGGACAGAGCATGCACTGAGAGCTCTTTCATTTACCAGGACAGTCAGTTTGGAATAAGCTAGATTGTATTTGCAGAGAAAACTCCGCAAATGCTGTTTTCCAGCACTGAATCTGCAATGGCTCTTCCTTCTCCCCATCTAGTTGTATTGGGTCTTTCCTCACAGCACTGGTTGCTCACCACATGCCACCAACCGAAAAAAATACACTAAGTGCTTCGCAAGCACCTGCAGCACAGGAGTGAGAACCCTCCAAAGCTCACTAAATACAACCTCCAAAAAAATAACTGAAAGACTTGACTTGCTGTTGTGACAGCTACAGAAGCCTGAGGAAGTTGTGAGTCTGCAGATGTATATAAGGGCATGGAGGGCAAGGGGACATAGGGAATTTCATCATCTCAGCAGTGATCTGCTGCACATTAAAACAGGTTACAACTGTGCTCAGAACAGAAGGCTGGGCCAGGGCAGCAGGGCAATGTGAGGAAGCCATGAGATCCCCACCATCACTCTTTAATCAACAACATCAGCATCAACCCAGCAAAAGGAAGCCCAACCCTGCCAAAAGTACTGTTTACTCTTACCTTCCTATGCTTCCACAGCCTGGCCCTGGCTCATTGATGGTCCTGCTCAGCCTGACCTCTCCCCACACACCACATCTCCAAGGGTTCACACAGCTGCAGGATATCCTTTTTTCATCACCCCTCAGGCTAAGAGGATGAAGGCAGAGGCCTTGCTGGGATCCTGGTACAGCAGCTGACCTGACCACAGCAGGCCAGCCTCATCCAGCCTGACCACACCATGGTCAACAGGATCCCTGGGGACAATTTGGGACAAACACACCAACTCCATTTGGGCAGCAGTGATAACCATCTGAAGAGACAGACTCTCGCACACACTTACCGTAAAGGTAAAGCAGGGGGCAAAGAAAGCAAAGGAAGGAAGGAAGGAAGGAAACTACATAAAGCCTACAGTTAGTTAAAATAAATCTGTCTTTCCCTTCCCCCTGGCCAGCTCCAAACATCCCCTTTTGCATTCTGAGTGCAGCAACCCACCCACCTCCCTGCTTCAGGCTCTGGTGAAGGCTTTGTGCTAAACCAGTCCTGGGCTATGCTGTGAGGGATGGCTTCCTGCATGACTGTGAATAGCCATGAGGTAACACAGCAAAGCACACAGGGCTAAAGCACAAAGTTTTACAGGATGCATCTGAGGGAGATATTGAAACAGCCTTCATGTGGTACACATCGTGTCACACTAGTGACAAGCAGCATGAAATGCTTTAATCGGCTAAACTAGTTCAGCTTTTTTGGATGAAAATTGTGACATACCCATAAAAAAATTTCGCTAATACAACTGATGATCCCTCTAGGAAGATCTCCACTGTATCTGAAGCAGTTTCAGTAGCAGTGACAATAACCAGCACAAAAGATAGCTATGCGAACTCATGAGCAGAATAACAGTGCTTAAATATGCTCAGAAAAGCACCATCATCATAAGGAACATAGATGCCTTAAAAAGGCAAACCCATCTCTGCTCCATCTCAGTGCGACTGTAAAAAGTTACTGAGATCATTATGACTGGATATGCCACCTAGGTTTGTGCACTGAAGACACAAATTCAGTCTAATACCATAAAAAAACCCTAGATCTTGTCCTAGGTCCTAGAACACAGCCCATTCACAAGATTGTATGAATAAGAGAGTATCATTTTAGATACCTAAGAACCCTCTGAATTCATAGTGATACCAAATTACTATACTTTAATACTGTGTGTTCAAGGCCATGTGCCTAGAAAGCAATTTCACTGCTTCAATAGTTTATAAGCAAAAACAAGGTAGGCAAGCACATGTTTATTTACAGATAGATGATCCTTAATCTCATGGGACTGTTTCGGTTTTACCAGGTGACTCACCCGGGCAGCCCCAGAACTGCTACTCTGATGGTATCAGAAGGAAATGGATGCATAGCATTCAAGATTCTAAAGCACCATAGGAGGGCTGAGTTAGTACAAACTGAAAGCAAATGGACTAAATTTCTTTCAAGTGAAAAGTAAATATTTCAGAGAGGCAAGAATGATAAAGGGTCTGCAAAATACAAAAAACCAAACCTGAACAGTGAACCACTGTAAAAAGCCTTGCACTCCCCCACTTGCTTTCTATTTTAGGTTACATACAACTATTTTCAAACTTTTCAGCAACTCTAGCATCAGCTGTTCAAAAAAACCCAGAAAAAATCTTTTATCTGTGGATGAAAGTCTGAACAATCTACAGGGAGCAAAAAGCTTTGTTATCTCGGTCACCATTTCTAATGTTATTCAATACCTCCAAAACTAGACCGCAGTGCATAGCACTATAGTCATTCATCTCTATAAAAGTCATTCATTATGTGGTAGCTCTCCTTAGTTAATCAAACAACTAATACATATAATGCTTAACCTTCTACTTTCAAGTAAAATCTATACAACCACAACCATCTCTCGTGATTTGAATAGTTTCAAGCAAATTCTTTACAGGGTGACATTGGCAGACTCAGTGAACACCCTTACATCTAGCTAACAAGTTAAGCAGCAAGGAGTAAGGCTACTACTTGCTGCACAAGAGGCAGAAGGCTACTATGAATGTATGGAAAACAGAAAATGAATAATTTTCCCTCCATTCTAGGTGCATAGTTGTGCCACAAGAGCTATGCTTAGACCATCTACAACCAGTGAAACACAAGCTTTGGCCAGAGGCAAGCAGAACACCAAATGCTCACTGATTGAATCTGAAAGCCAGCAAAAGCATATGCATGAGCACAGCAACTCTCAATGAAGCACTAAGCCACCTGAAACACAGCACTGAACAAAACTAAATAAAAATCTCAATTTTCTAACAGGACAAATACTGCTGGAAAAGCAGCATTCCACCTAAAAGTTATTAAAGAGTTTCTGTACCCCAAAAGCCAGTCTGTCATATATGTCATGATTTATCAAGCATATGGTTTGCAGCATCTTCAACAGGTTCTCAAGAAACAAAAACACCAGGCAGCTCTAATTAATAACCAGCATATAATCTGCTCATTCCAAACACAAAGATCAAGTTAAGCACTAACATTATTAATTGCCATGTTTTCTAGAGCCCTATTGAAAACAGCTACTCAGCTGTTATGAGGACTTAAGTCAGAATTTGACGGAAGCCACCTAACTAATTGATTCACTTGAATTTTCCACTTGTGAAGCATTTCTACACTGACTTCTTAATCTGTTTTCACTAGTTTGAGATATTACCTCAAGTTCTGTTTTAGGCAAGTGTTAGGAAACTTAAAATAAAAAAAAGATTAAAATTTAATGATACAGGGGAAAGATGTGTGTACATTTTAGTAGGTAAGTACTGAACAGTGTGGGCCCCAGGCTACACATACTCCAACAGCAGGTATCTGAGACTACTACATCCAAAGCTACACAAAGATCAATAAAGAAGACAGGGTCAGCCAGCAAGGCGATCGAAAGACAAGGACAGACAGCACAAGGTGTGAACAGACATAGCTCTAAAGGGTAACCAGTGTTGCTCAAAGCAAGGGGGAAGAATGGGAAGACACTTGCATCTTCTTTTTGGCTGCATTTGTAAATAAGTTGCTAAGAAACATATATCCTATTAACTCTCCATAGGAACAGATGTTTGCATAACACCAGCTCAGTTTCAACACTCACTTGTTCTGCATGATGTGCTTTCAACATGCTGCTAAAAGAAAACTGAATAAAACAAAAAACAGTTACAAGACATTTATGTGCCTGTTTAAACAGTCTCTGTTCTACAGGTTGCCCCCGAGATACCTCTATGTAGTCATATTCCTGTGCCATTACTCATGTAGTCTGTACAAACCATAGGTTATACTTCAACAAACTAGTCCAGCACTACTGCTTTATGAGCATCCACATGGCTACAGTTCAGAGAGTCTGGCTGTTATACTTTTCAATGTCCTGCCCAGCTAAAATGCACAGGGCAAAGATGAAGTGCACAGGTAATCTGCCCTCTAGGCTCAAGCAGCTACTGCATGTTGACCTAAAAGATTTGATCTCAAATACCTCTGTCCTTCTCCCACCATCTCAGTCATGCACAGGACAAAATGTCTCACTCCAGGCCACCTTTAGTCTTCATTTCCAGCCTCACAGCTTCTCCCTGCCATCAGCAAAGTCTGCCAGCTGCACTGACGCTCCAGCTCTGCTCCTCTGGGAGCCATGCCGGTCAGTGCTGCACTCCACTGGGAAGGAGACCAGGGAGAACAGGTGAGATTCATAGAAAAGTAGCCGGAAGGCAAGAATGGAAAGTGAGTGTGGTATGGAAGAAGTAGGCATGTAGGTTGCACAAAGTTGAAAGAATCAATGTTATGCTCAATTATTTTTCCCCACTCTGCCTCAAGCTATTAGTAACATTAAAATCAAATTGTTAATTTTGAATTCATTTGCCCAGGAAAAAAAAAAAACAGGGAAACACTGATTTAAAAATTACCACCTGTCTTAATATAAAGTGCGTCAACATTTCAGCAGCAGCTGTTAAAACTGTGTCAAATAGACCAAGTGTCCAACAAGTCAGTATCTTGCTTATAAATCATGGCCCAATGTTTCTAGCCTACAAGCAGCAAGATATTAGTGTTACACAAAGCAAGTGCTGTATTTTAACACTTCTGTTAATCCTCTAAATGTTTGCTGGAAGTGTTCTGAAAATGTGGGGTGGGTTTTTTCAGAGGAGCAGAGGGTCTGACAGAAGTTGCACCCAGAACTTTTCACATTTTTAAGATAATGGAAGAGCAGTAGGGATTTCAAGACCTGATTATACACACATGAAGCAGCAAGGCTGAGGAAAAGCAGACTGGTTTAGAACCTCCCACGAGTCACTGAATTTGGAGTTCCCGTTTCTTTAAGCCCAGCCTAAATATCTATCTTTAGAATTAAGTTCTGCTAATTGGAAAATGTGAAGACAACAATATTTCTAAGAGATGTATTGCTTGAATGCAGAATCAAGCATTAATTCATTTTCCTGCCATTCCATGCACAGAGTAGCCTTTGCAGAAGGATGGTCAAGCAGAGAGACACTTCTCTGAAATTTACAGTATTTTTTTAATCAGTGTAACTTAATTCCAATATTGATGCAAATTTTAGATGTAATGTATACTGCTTAAGTCAAATATTCTCCAAGTGCCAATAAAAATGCCTAAAGAGCTGGTACTATAGCAAATATAACATCAGGTACAGCCCTACGTATTCTCAAACTTAACAAAAGCCGAACTTTTGTTCTTGTTAAGATTACTACTAACATTCAAGGAGAAGAATTTTCCTAAATGGAAATGGTCAGACAAGAATCTCTGAAGCATAAAGGCAAGGACAAATATACACATCGAGTCAGGCAAGCCTACCACCCCACTCAATGATATGATACACAGGTTAGAGAATTTTACTGGCTTTTAATCATGATTTCAGTACAGTAACAGAACACGATCCAGTACTGCAACAAATAATAGAGGACTGGAATTAGTCTGGTTTTAAAAGATGGCAACTTCTAAGCCATATTTTACTTTCCTGATGTCAGCATTTCCCAGATGCTGCTTCTGCATTAAAAGCAACAAGAAAACAGGCGAGGTAGGCAACCACGGTGAAGACAGAATGGTTAGGATTCCACTGAAAGTAATTCCTAAAATAACCTCCAAAAAAAGCCCTACACAAAAATAGCTCTCACACACACAACCAAGTTTCATTTTTACTACACCGCTTTTGAGCCATTAATGAGTCATGTCTTGAATCACTAGCTATATTTATAAGGAATTATTCACATGGTAAACTAGATTGCATGAAATGAAGCTGTATATAGTTTCAATACAAACTATTTGTCCCCCTGAAACCAAATAAATTAAAATCAGTGGATTTTAGTATGAAATAGAAAAAGTACGAAACTCATACTTTTTCTATTTGAATGTCTCTTCAGCAATGAAAAAAATCTTAACGTACATTTACCATAGAGGTTTTGTTTCACCTCACAGCAAAAACTTAGTACCTCCCACTTAGCCTACACAAAATCTTTCTCTTTACCAGATGGGCTTTCCACCACAATAAATGAGATAAGAAAGATTGTTGTGTAGCAGAGAAATATATTTGTGGTGAAGTTTTTGTACGTTCTGTCATCTCATGTTCTTTCTGTGCCTTCATGGGGCAGCAGAGATTTCATTAGAACCAACTCCAAGCAAAGACCAACTCCTGTGGTCACTGCCCACTTTGATTAGGCTTAATCTTAGTGGAAGAACAGCAATTTTCAGTGATTGCTTGTTTGAGGGACACAATTTGTGCCATGTTGACTTTGGGCGGTCACAACAAGGGGAAAAAGGGAGGGAGGAAGGGAAGGGTGTAGCCAAATGGGCAGTCACCCAATCCAGATCACACAAAAAAAATACAGCAGTTGCACTCTAGGAACATACTGGCCTCGGCAAAGCCCAGGGAGCCTGCCTGTGAGAAGAGAGGGCTGCATGCTTCAAGGCCCACTCAGAGGAGTACTGCAAGATGGAAAACACCTTTAGCAAGCCCCACCAACTACAGCAAGGCTCAGAGAAAGCTGGGGAGGATGATGTGAATGACCTTCATCATGAAGTATCATAAGTTACAAAGCAAGGAACATAGATATCCATTGAGTGCTGTAAAGAAGCTAAGAGCAGCTGCAAACCACAAAGGCAGCAACAAATGTGAGCAGCAGAAGACACTGCCAAACAAAAAAAAAATCTCTAAATATGTAACATGCTTCAAGAATATGTTGAAAATAAGATACATATCTTAAACAAAACTAGAAAACCACAATGAAAAAGCAGTTTCAGTTATAGAGTCTTGCATCCACAAACCACCCTAGATCCCACTAAAATCACTAGATTAACTCATCACCTTTATTAGGGAAGGCTGTGCTCATTCAAATGCCTTTTTGATGATCTCAAAACAGATTTAATATGGATTACACCACTTCCACGCAAACTCCATCCTATGCATGCATCTCCACCCTACAGAATGCTGGCTCCGTTGGTTGTACATTTCAGTGATAGCAGTTGTAATCAGTGATTATGTTGATGATTAATCCTTAGGAGTTAGAAATAAATTTAATGATCACATGCAGTACAAGTTTAATGCATACATCCTATGCCCCAACAAACAGAAAGGAGGAAGGTATGTATTTTAGTTTCCCACCGTTCTCCAGTTTTTTGTCCTTTGCTAGAAGAGGTAAAACTCTTCCCACTAATATGCTGCAGTGAATTGGGTTGCTTAACACAGACAAGAGGAGACAACAGCTGCAGCAGCACAGCGCAGCAGAAGGGAGCAAAGACCATGTTAATGAACACCTTATAGCTGCAGACACAGACAAGCCGCAGGATGTCCTTAGCGTTGCTACATCTGGATGGCTCAGAGAAGGAAATGAGAAGCAGCACTTCTGCGAGATACACTGTCAGATATGCCAAAGCCACAAAGTACACAAGAAGCAGCTATATGAGATTAGTGAAATTGCTAGCAAAAATAAAGATGTTAATGCACATTAGCTCAAGCATTACCTCTCTTCAGGTGATCACCATAGATCAGCCAAAAAACAAGCATCACAAAACACACTGATCACTAGAAATTAAGTTACAATCCGCTAATGAGTAGTTAAGCAACACGCAGTTTTAACACTAGGGAAACCTCAGAAAGAGTACATAAAGTAAGTTTTGCTCTGCTTTTTGTGACTAGGCAAATAATCTGCTGAACTGCAATTGGTCCTCTAGGATTTTATTCCAAAAGTGGTTTGCAGAATGATGTAACTGTTTCTGTAGGAAAAACAGGACTGCAGTGCTGATACTTATTTTATTCTACCCTTCTACTCCACCAGGAACTAATTTATGTTATTCTAAATCCATAGAACAGTACAGCTTGATAGTAATGGATGGCAAACTAGGAGTAGTAAGCTTACTGATGGCCACTTCTCTCCTCTGTACTCAATTTTGTACATTGCGATGCATTAAAAATGCAAAAAACAGGTGATAGAGGTATTTTTTAGGTTATAGCTTTACTCACAGACAGGCACAACATAACAAGCCTTAACAGCGTAGGATGTCATGTGCATCTGATCCACACACTGACATTTATCAAAGATGCAAAAATTCCTGTTGTGGGTTAGCACTGAAAGGCTTTGTATTAAGAACACCTCCTTCAAACAGCACAGTACAAAACTTCCTTGCAGTTCTGCTTACACAGAAAGTAATTTTTGCATGCAGAATCTTAATTCCAGTTTTCTTATAAGGAAATAGAAGCAGAAGTGTTATACTGAATTGATAGGAAACATCCCCAAAGTTGCTTAGTGAAGCAGCAGTCTATAAAGCATTTGCAACATTACGCATTTCTTATGCCTACAGAAACTACAGATGTAGTTGATGGTAACTACAGTTATTTATAGTTTCAATAACTTTTTAAAATCATATTCTTAACAGAACAGGAGAGACAAAAGAGATTTCAAAACCTACCTATTTTTGTGGAATACAGGCTTAGAATAATGCAGCTCCAGCTACTAATTCCTCATACTCACAAAAAAAGAATTGGTTTAACATTCTGCAGTTCTGCTCTACATATCTTCAAGGACTGCTGGTAAAGTGCCTGTATCCTCCAACTTCCCACTGCCAGAGGATTCGGAAAGCAGTACACCTTTGACATCCGAATACAGCAAAAAACACTAGAAAATCCAGTCACACAGATCCTAACCTCTTTAGTTCAAGCTCATACCAATATGACTGGACACTGGTCCCCAGCAAAGTAGATAAGGGCAAGATATGCCCTCTGCCCCCACCCACGCTCTGGTCTTTCAAGGAAGTAAGACTCCCATGAAAGCTGTATGTCCTACAAATCCCAGGAGGCTCTCTGGCATCCAGGGAACATGGCATTAGGATGTTACCACGAAGCTGCTCTGATTACTGCATAGAGGATGGAAAGAAGAAAGCAGCTTCCTCCAACAGTCAATTTAAGTAAAGCCAAGTGGAGATTACAGAGCACTTTTATTCACCAAAAAGAGAACCTTGGCTCACAGGCTAGGATTTTCCTTCTGGGACAGCAAGCCTGCACATGTGAGGCTTCACCCAACAGTTTGAAACCCTAGAATCCATAACCTAAACTGCCTCCTGAAAAAAACCCAAACCAAACTACAGTGTTAAGCAAGATGGTATACATCACTTCCATTTGCTTTTCTACTAACATCAATATTAGAAAAAGTGACAAACAGGAAAGCTAATGGAGGCTTATTATTTGTCTCACTTGCTGCTCATCTCAGAGAAAAAAACCAAGCTGGTGAATTGCAAGTACTTTGCAAGGAAGAAGGCAGGCGCTTCAAATGAGAGAATAATTCATGGACAAGCACAGCTGCTTTCTTACAGATAATATTATGTAAATGCTTATTAGCAGGTTTAAAGGCAAGTGGAGAAATGGGGTTTGGCTTTGTTTGCATGAGGGTTTGTGGGGGGTGTACTTTTTTTTTTACATGCAGAAGTTGGGATTCCTATCATGGCAAAACTTTTTCTACTTATAGAAATAGCCCTGAACTGTTCATCTGGCATCAGACTAACAGTCTAGGAACATCTATCTAAAAATTTATTTAAGTTACTTAAAGTTTAAGTAACTGTGCATGAGGTGTTGGAACTCAACTACAGACTTACACTTTCAATCTTTTTAAAATCTACATTTTTCTTTTGCCAAGTTAAAGATGTAAAAAAGAGAAGTGAAACTAACATACAGTATCTATAATTAACTTGTTAGTCACAATTCGAATGTGATGGTATCACTGCCTTGAAACCATTACTAAAATGATCCCTCTGACTGTAAATCCAACCGTTGTCTGAATGAGAAAAACCTCAAAGTTGATACCTTTTTGCTCCAATTAGATGACAAAATACACTCTCAAGAACTCTTCAACACTTGAAAAAAGTAAAAAATAATTCACTTCTACAGCTGAAGTTCATTTGCCATGACCCAAACAAGCAACAGTGAACCAAGCTTAAGTGCTGCAGGAATCAGTAGGGGTTTCTAAGGGTTTTCTCTGCACACACACAGAGCACTCGGGCAGAAGAGTCAGCAGATCCCATTTTTACATTTTACATACTAGCTCTACTGTTGCTCAACTGAAAATTTCCCACTGAAATTGAAGACAACCTTTTATATTACTTGCTAAAACGCAAGTTTCCTCTATCCCAAAACACAAACCACCCAAGTGTAGTCAGAGGTAAGGGGAATGACAATACTTTCTATCACACATGTACCAGGAAATGGCCAAAGTGCTGCTGTAACAGCTGTTGATCACTTCTGGTTGCATTTACTTCCACTAAAATAAAGAAATCCAAAGATCAAAACTGTCAAATACTGCTGCAGCTCCAAAACCTGTCATTGCACTGGTTTCAATGAAGTCTACAATCTGCCAGCTCTCTAAACACGAGGCCTTTTTTAATCACAGAACAACAGAAAGCAGCATATAACTTCCACTCTACACTATTTTACACAACCTGTACTACACCCTGCTTCTCTGAAAGGAAGAAATTCTGCCACGAGTCAGAAGCATTTACATTTGTGTATTTGAAGCACTGCTCATGTTTTCCTTATTAATTTTTAAGCTTTCAATGTACTCGGAGGCATGCACATGCTGCACAAGTATGTGTCTATAACCACATCTGTTATCAAGACTGCATCTCTTCAACTGATAGTCCTTCCTGGCATAAGGCAACAAGAGAGATGGCTTTCAGGAGCCATAAAAACGATGTCCAATAGGGCATTCCAACCTGGAACCAGCTCCAAGCAGCTTTGCCTCAGCAGTCTAACATCACTAGCAGCAAGTTTTCACATTCACTGCTACCCCAGCACAGGAAAGCACACATGGTCGGACAGACCTAACCAGCTCCCTTCATAATCTCAAGGCTGGGCAGAAGGCCTCTTCTACATTTCTGAGGTACCCATCATCTATTAAAACATCTAGCCTCACTGCAACAAAAATACTAAACACAGTATTGTAACTTCTTTCTAACATTTGTCAAGCAGAAGACCAACAAGCTACACATAGTAGGGCAGGGCATTTCAATCCTATGAAGCTCAGAAGATAATACCATGCAGAAAGATTGAGAGCAATGCAGAGCAGTCTGTGCAGTCCAGTGATAGTGAAGGCTGCAGCTCTAACACCCCTCACCCATTACAGCTTCATCTCTGTGAAGCTGCATTAACACTTTCTGAATGGTCATGAAATTAATAGATGTTTCACAACAGACAGACTGGCTCTGGCAAATCAATGGTAACTTCTGACTTGCAGTTATATGTGATCTCAAAAATCAAGTATTCCTACCATAAGAAAAGAAGCCATTCCTGTCTCTGCTTTTGCAACCAAAGGCATCTTCCCAAAACAGCAGAGTAGTAAACTGCCTACAGACTTTAAAGAGCAAAGCACAAAGGGCAGCTGCAAGCACATCAACACCTTACACAGCCAGGGGAAGCTGCAAGGCCACAGTTTGACAAACTGCAAGAAAGCACTGCATAGCTTATATTTACTCTGTAATTAAAACTACACTTACACACTGAAGAAAGTTAGCATAATTAATCTAGTCAGGCTTTGAGAGATCTCCTATCTGTTCCATTAAGGCAGAAGTTACTTTCATAACAGACAGCTATACAAAACAATCAACACCACGTGCATTTCTAGAGTCCAAAACTGTAACAGAGCACTGGCTTAGACCAGAAGTTCAGTTGTCCAGCAAAGCAGAAAGAGTCTCTAGCACTTAAGGGCAAAAGCAGATTTCCTGGATTTTTTTTTAACCTCTCCTCGGTTCCTGAACTGGCAGAAGCCAGGTTCTCTTGTGATAGTTTGTAGTCCTTCCACACCCTCCTCCCTAGATCCCACAATGAATTTCACAGCTAGTGCATTGTGGACCTCAGAGATCTGAGGGCTGGTTATGGTGGGTAGACAGCACTGCTAAGAGAGGTTCATATCTGCATATATTCCTAAAAGTGTCTGTAACCCATCACAACTCCGATCACACCATCTGAAGAGTCACAACCACCAATTTAGCATTAATTCCTTCTGCACACTCCCACTACAGATCCAGACACGAAGCTACCTCAGTTTTTCTGTGCACCCTGCACAGCACTGTTTCTTCTACTAGATGTTTTAAATAACAGATTTCTCCTGGATTTGTCCCCCAGGTTGAAAATGGCCTCGACCAGTCCCTATGCACTCACAATCACACCAACCGGCTCTCAGGTAGAATTTAATCAGGCAGTTTCAAGGGAAAAAATTTTATTAAACCCACACCCAAGAAAAAGGGAAAAAAACCCCAAACAAGTGAAACGAAACAAACTGTGACACAGCACCATTTCACACACTTAAAAAAACCGAGAGAGAATTGTGTCTTCAGCTTTAGACAAAAAGCCTGGGGGAAGGGACACATCCTGCAACAAATGGAGACCAAGACCACCCCAAGCTAAAGGCTCCCTCCTGACTGCCAATCATGGAGAGCTGCTCCAACCATCCACAGTCTCTTTCTGTCCCTTCTCATACTCAGCAAGGTCTTCAAGTCAGAGGGGGAGAGGGGTCGTGTCCCATGGCATAGCTGGTAGGTGTTGGGTCAGATGAGTGTCATCCTCAGGTAGCAGCAGCACTCGGACGCAATAACACACACCTCAACCCCCAGCCTCTCAACATTCCACCAAACATTTAGAATTTTTCCCACTCACTTAAACATTACCCGATTTCTCAGTCACAGTTGTGACAAAGCTTCTCTTCCCCATAGTCAGAACAAAGCCAAGATGGCACCAACCACATGGTCAAGATGACACTCATGAGGGGATGGCTGGCAGCAGCAGCAAGCTTTCTCCTCAGTAACTACACACCACGTGGGGGCTAGGAGGCTGTAGCTTACCAGTTCCAGTGTCTTTTCAGAGTGACCAGCTCACAGTGTTGTTTGCTCAGCATAGCTCACCTCTCTGGCATGGCAAGGACCAGTTCAGCATTGTTAGGGCTGTGCCTGATGGGCAGGCAGGACCTGCCACCACTCCACTCACAGCGGGTCAGTGGCTGCTCCGGACACACAGCACAGCCCCTGGGACCGGCCCTTGTGCCAACAGCTGCATTTGGGCTGCTGGCCACTGGGTGGGAGGAAGGCCGGTGCTGCAGCTTCTCTGCCCCGCAGCTCTGTGACAAAAAGCAAGCTTTATGGAGGGGGGGGCGCTTCCCGTGCCCCGTGCCATGGGGCACTACCCATCCCACTGCGGAGCAGAAGACAAAAAAAACAACACACAAACGGTGTTTCCCTGCAGAAAAGCACTTGGGTTTTCAAACCACACCGATAGGAAACCTAAGTCTACTGGTTGATGACAACACACAGAATCACAGAATGCACATAATTACTGTTTAATGAGAGTTTGATATAATGGGGCAACAACAAGAAACTTTCCTACAAAGGACAACAAGAAATTTTCCTACCAAGACAGTCATTCAAGTACTTAAAGTCATCCCAGCTTGCAATAGTGACCTAAGCAGAAAACCATTTGGGGTGCAAAAGTCCTACAGTTGGGATGTAATAAACATTGCTTCAGGGTAAGGTCAGGTGAATGGTTCTTGTGGATGTCCACACACACAGTCAGAGAAACAATTACCAGAAAAAAGCACAGCAAGGAAAGGAAAGGTATGCTGAGAAGACAGCATATACAAGTTTCCCCAGAATAAAAGGCTGCTGACTCTACACAGGGACAACGGCACACACTAGTGTCAACAGTAGATTTGCAACTCAGATCACATCCAGAAGGGTGCAGTCTGATGAAGGGTACAGATTCAATTATACATCCAGTGCAGAAAAGCACTGAGGAACACCTACTAGAAAACCACTGGCACACCATTATAGACATCCACTTCAGAGTGCATAGTTGAGGCTGGCCTTCTGGTTTCTGTCCACACTGGATAACTATGAGTTCAGCAAGGGAACTATGTGAGCAAATAAGTGAAAGTGTTGCAGGAATAGCTACCTACTACTCACATAACAACAGCCTGACTCTTAATAAGAGCAACAGAAAAATCCAATGCTCAATAAAAGACATCACAAGAAATGCTGATTTGCATTCATTTCTTATAGATGCATTCAATTCTCCACTAGGCTTTATAAAGGCAGTTGTTTGCAACGAAAATGTTAATTATCTTTTTTCCTCCTTGAGCTAATGGTGGACTACAACTTTCAGAGTGATTTCCTACTTGCATTGTATTTGCTCCACTAAAAGGCATGTGCTTGGAAGCTGTTTTGATGACTTTTAGTCACATTCCCCCTTTTGATTGCCACAACATCCAAAGCATCTGAAAATAAGGGAGCTATTTCAAGTTACATTCCCTTCCTTCCCTGCCCACACATACTTGGCTACCAATTTGGGACACAGGATCAGAGGGAGAGCTTCAGGCTTTAGAATAACACAAAAACTTAAAAAAGGAAATACTTGAACACAAGTTCACCTCCCTTCCACCTGCTCAGCAGCTCTGTTGATGTTCACCTATCATCTCAAAAGACTTCCTACCTATTTCTCACAAACCCACTGCTGCTTCCTAAAGCCTCAACCCAGCAGCCAGTACCTGACCCACTACAGCATCCAGCTCAGGTTGAGCATCAGCTGCTGGATAAAATGACAGTATGCAGGTACAGATCATGTTGGTATCTCTTTCCTTCTCATAATCCTGTAGCATTTTTCCAATGCATACCAAGCATTGCTTGGTACAACTGTTTTACTCCTTGCCTCAGTCATGTTTTCCCTCTTTCCACAAGAGATTCTGCAGCCGAGCTCATGCTGTTTCTCTTCCCCACACATCCAAGAAGTGACTTGGGATTTTTCTGCGGCACTAGATGAATGCAAGTAGGAACTGCAAGAAAAGACGTGGAGGGGACCTCAACCTTGAATGGCCATGTTCAAGACAGTCAAAACGGGTCCTGCAGAAGTGAAGGCAGAGACGATGAAGCAGTGTGCCTGTACCAGTGACAATGGATGCCTGTAGCAGCAACAAAGCCTCTACAACAGTCTCAGCAGACTTACCCATCAGACAGGTAGGTCAAGAGCATTTCCTACTGGCAGAGTGCATAAGTCAAAAACAAAAAATCCAATCACCTAGGCCCAAGTGTGGAAAGTGCTGACTACCAACACTTTAAAGAATCAGCTGGAACTAGCCAGCTCTTTGGAAATAAGCACATTGTTTCCCTCCCTACTTGCAAGCCAGTTGCATAAAAGTTAGGTCAACATGTGGTATGCACATGATTCCAATGTAGCATTTCCTGGCAACCAGCAGCAAGACCAGTAAAGGATCTGCAGTGCTGATAATGTCAATTTTTCCCATGGTTGTCATAAAAAAAGGTCTGCTGACCTCCTGAGACATAAGCAGCAAACCAAATTCTACCAATTACTGTTTCAGCTGGCTTCACTGCAATTTTTTCTTTTTTAAAGAGGAGCAAAACTCAAGACATATATAGAGGCACAGGTCTGTGACCACAACTACCTTCATAAAGTGGAATAACTTAAAATGAATGGCATAACTGCGTGCAGATTCGGTCCCTTAACTTCAAATCACTTCGTCGAATTTCCAAGAATGCGACAAAGATCATCAAAGGATGGGGAAATGCTTCCACACAAAAGTAGCTAAGCAGGCTATGGCTCTTCTGCCTGGAAAATAAGATGAATAAAGGTCCCTCAAATAGGAAAAAGGAGGTCATGGAGCTACTACTATTCATTATTCCCTCCAGTACAGGAGCAGAGGAAGGGTCAAAGCATGTGATATGACACAGTTCTTCTTAAAAGATACCTCAAAACAATACAACTCTTCACTGCAGTATTTTGTGAACACCGGAAGTTTGCACTGGTTCACAAAAAACGTCCACAGAAACCCTAGAAGAATTTGTCTAGTACAAAGGCACTGTTTCTAGGTCAGTAGGTTACAGAGCTGGAAAACGCTGAAAGCCAGGAGACAGCTCTAGTATGCTACCAACTACATCTTTGCCTGTGTTCTTGTACGCTTCACGCGACACAGCAAAGGTGGGATATACAGGACTACACAGAAGCCTTTCTTATACCCCAGCATTGCTGGTTTTGTTTCCTTTATGCACAAGCTGAGCAAGTGGATTAAGAATCACTGAGACCACTTGAAGTTAACGTTTTTCCTACTCCTTTGGAAACCACAAACAAGAGCTCACTGAATTTCTTATATTAGTGCCTGAAGAACAAGTCATTTATACATTACCTTCAATTCTTTCCAAATTTTACAAGTCAGAAGAATAAATCCCTTCTTGTCCTCCTGTACTCTGCAGCAGTAGGCTGCACCTCTCAAATACTGTGTTCAGTTTGGGGGCCCTCTCTACAAGAACAACGTTGATCTGGACCTTGTCCAAAACAGGACAAAAGAGTGAAGAATCTAGAGAACAGCTCCTATAACAAGCAACTGAGGGAACTGGGGTTATTTAACAGAGAAAAGGAGGCTCAGGCAAGACATTGTCTAGAACTACCAGAACAAAGTTTCCGCGAGGTAGAAGTCAGTCTGTTCGCCCAAGTAACAAGCAATAAGACAAAAAGAAACGGCCTCAGTTTGCTCCAGGGTCAGTTTAAGTTGGATATTTGGAAAACTCTCTTTACAGAAAGAGTTAACTGGGACAGGTCGGCCACAACAGTGGCAGAGTCACCATCCCCTGGAGGTATTCAAGATGCATGCAGATATGATACTGAGAGACATGATTTAGTGGTGACCTGGTAGTTCTGGATTAACAAATCTTAAAAAGCCTTATAAGCAAAACAATTGACATTTTTCAAGGTTTTCAAGGCAAATAACTGAAACTATTTCAGAACTTTACCAAGGGCAGGACAGAAGTAACTAGTTTCTTAATGAAGTTAATTTTACAACAGCTGACAGACACATTTATATAAGATCACATAGCTTTACCAGCATCATACATGCCAACAGAATTCCATCAATAATTTTGGAACTGCACTTCCAGAATCTAAACCTGGCACTTTGACAGAAGACCAAACACCAGGCAAGATCTACAAGTATCTCATTTCACAGAAAAAAAAAACCACAAGAATTATTTAAGAGATCAGGCAGCACGAGTAAACCTCATCTCTACTGATTAATTATATGCAAAGGAGATGGTAAATCAGTGCCAGCAGCCTTTACAGGCATGAAAGGTTGGGTGGACAAGAGATGACAGGCTTTATTTGACATGAGATATTCTCACCAGGTATAAGGAAAATGAATATATAAAGGAGTTGATAAATTAATTAAGGATAAATTGGGAGGAATAATCCTTGCAACTGGTCACCCAGAGAGGTTGCACATAGTGCATATTCCTAGAGGTTTCCAAGCAATGTCATTTGAACTTAGGGACTGTGCTTTGAGGAGAAAGTTGGATTACGGACCTCTCAAGATCCCTTCCAATCTGAATGGATTTATAATTCTATGGAAGTTCATATCACAACATTAGATAAAGAGGTCAAACCAACATTAAAGTGACTCAAGTAAAAACTATTGCTAAGGAGTGAAAGACATTGGCAACCAAAGCAATGTCTTCCCAGACACCTTCTAAAATTGCAAATAAAAAAGTAAGATTTGATGGCTGTTTTTCCAAAAAGTATTTTGAATCAAGTAAGCTTTGTGTGTCTTAAGATTTGTCAAGTCAGAGTCAATGTTAGTGACAGGGTAAAAAAGTAACCCTATTATTCTAGGCCTGTGAACAACACCTTCTAACAGTATCAAGCACCCCACAGTGACAATGCCTAAGTTCTTGCACACTAACAGCTATTTTAAGTATTAGAACATTTCAGAAAAGTTAGGAGATCATAGGCTGTGCTTTCCTTTATCCTATCTTCTAAGATAAAGCAAATTCCTCAACTCAGTTACAGGAAAATGGAACAAATTTGGATGGTGGGGGAAGTTTGGATCAAATGGCTGCAGTGATCAAACAGTCTCACTGAATCATCACTTTTATTTAAAAAACACCAATATAACAAAGCCTTCCCTTAGCTATTTCTCCCACTGAATGTTGGAAGATAAAGGCCCACAAACACAGCCTCCAACAACAAAGCTTCTGCATGTCTTATTTGGAATGGCCACAATTAACACTTAAATCTCATAATTTTTCTCTGCTTTTACATTAGAGCTGATGGCAGCCAAATGCAGTTCATATTCCAACACAGAGATCCAGACAACTCACTGAATCAAAGCTGTGGGACTTGGGTGAAACAACAGAACAAATGTCTCTAGTCCAAATAGATGCTTCCCTCCACCCCTTGTCCTGCCCCTCCTGAGCAAGGTAACCCACCACTCACATCTTTTGCCTCAGTCACTACAGCTTACTACTCAGCATGTTTAGAGAAGCCAGAAGTCATTTCAGTTTCCTTTATTTCTGGTCAGAAAGCTGTGTCACTTTGAGTTGTCAGGCAGCCTTCCTGCCTACCATATAACTTGGAAGTTGCTGTCTGAACAACCACACAGCACCACATTTCCTACAGCACAAGGGCAAAACAAAATTCTTATGCTCCCTGATCTGTCAATTCATCACCGTGGCCAGATGGAAGAAGAGCAGCAACACTGACACCTCTAAATAGTCAGTAAAGCCAGATCTAACCTGGTGAGTCTTCCGATTTGTTTGAGAGCACTGACACTATACCTAGTCCTTGTAGTTTAAAGATCACTTTCTGTATTGTGTAGGTGCCATGCACAACATAGCCCCAACCTCACCTCAGTAGCCTTTTTCCCTTGCTTATGCTTTAGGAGACCAATACAGGTCTCCTAAAGAACAAAAAAACCTTAACACAAGGCTACTTTTCTAAGCCTACAACTCTAACAAATGCTCACCAATATCTCCTCCATTAAAGAGGCAGGCATTTAATAAAAGAATCTATTTAATTACAGCAACTACTGATTTAAGATTTGTTGTCTTCTTAAAGATACTGCAGTCTAATTCGCAAAGACCATTACTTCCCGCATCATATTTCTCCCCTCATTTCTAACAACTCTAACACAATTTCTTGTATTGTTGCAGTCACATGTCAAGGCAGATATAAGATTATTGTATGTTTATCCAAGGGCTTTTCATTTCCACACCCTCTGTTCAAAAGGTGTTTATTATCTCACATATACCGGTAAATATCACCCCCTATAATTAAGCTGGGAAATTAAAATCTCAACATAAGCCAGTAGGTTGTCTTTTAAGTGCAAAACTGGGTGGTCAGCACAAAGTCATTTGCCTACATCAGATTGCCTCACCTGCGGCAGAGATCAGTTACACAATGGAAACACATGCCACTCAAACGAAACAGTAAATTCAGGGCCCAGGTCAGACAGCAGAAAAGACCCTCTCATCCCTTTGGCATGAGAGGAGCAAAGGCAGTCCCTGTATTTCTCTGGGTACAGATGCAAGACCAGGAAGAATCACTACTGCCTAAGGTCTCTGCATTGTCCTATGAGATACTCTGCCCTTTGTCTCACAGTTAGGAATGAAAATAAGCAGATAGTCAACATTCAGCCTTTTTCTGATGTGCATAGTTCTTGATGGATCTCTCCAGTTTCTCTTTATGACACAATTAACAGTCCACCTGCATGGGGAGCAGTGAAATTTCTCTTCAAAAGGCTTTTGACTCTGTCCTCCACACAACAGACACATGATTTAAACATAGCCAGCATTACAACAGCAGGTGACAAGTTGACCTTGTGATCACTGCCAGGTAGTAGTCATTACTGGTCTACTATTAAGCATAATCCACATTAATGCTCCATCACTGAATGTTCAACACAAGTTTGCGTGAAGCTTTGAGAAACCTGGTCTAGCGGGAGCTATCCCTGCCCATAGCAGTGGGGTTAGAACTAGATGATCTTTAAGGTTCCTACCAACCCAAACCATTCTGCAATTTATAAGCTCCTCTCTATAGGGTTTGTAGGAACCATCACATCTAGTACTGTATCAGTTTTGTGTTTATTAAATTTGAAGATGACAAAAAGCTGAAATGGAGTGCAAACACAACAGAGAGCAAGACATGAGCTCAAGTGATCTTAAACCACAGAAACTACTCTGAAGAAGCTGGATGGGACATTCCCAGGTGACAGACTCAAGAACAATAAAGTGCCAGGAAATAAGAGTCTTGAGGAGATTGAAAGAGCTTAAACTCTCCCCTTAACCCTTTCTAAACATCACAGATCTTCAATTATGTAAATATCTGCCACAGAGAACAGACTAACATGGTTTTTATTCTCCTGCTGAGTAGGATTAGTAGTAACTGGCAAACAGCACAGATCAGTGCCTGATGCAGCACACTGATGAAGAACCAGAAACCAAGAGATCCCTACAAGGGATTCCCATACTTAGCAAACAGCAGCAGATAATTTGTGCCTGCTTAATATTCTGCTAGCATTTTTACAGCTTTAGACTATTTTTATAGCATTATATTAAGTTAGGATTCCTGGAGAAGGCTTGAGGTGGAAGATCATATTTCAATACATTTTAAACCTCTACTGCTGATTTCTCTTTCTTCTAGAAGTCTTTTAATTGCAGCTCAGCTCATTCCTTGCTTTGTAAGAAACATTTAAATTATTATTTAAAATATCAAATAATTTAAAATGATCCCTTGTTTTTCTTTTCCTGTCTTAAAGCCCACCTGTCCTATTCATATTCATATCCTTGGTTTTCTAGAATAAACTGCACCATAAGCAGGTACCATTCAGCAAGATTAGTTTATACTGCATCTCTAGATTTACAAAAAAAACCCAGCCCCACCCCAGACATCTTAACTTCCTGAGGACTGGTAGCAGTTTGTCACCTTGATTAAAAGACTTATGTACAGTCAAATTTACTAACTGCAACTGAAAGCTTTCTTACAATATATGCAGATGGGGGGGGCACAGCTCAAACATTTCTTGCATTGACAGAAGCTCACAGCAGAGCCTCCACCCAACTCTGACCCAGAAATCCTTTTCCATTACTACTTATGCTTGGAGAAACTAAAACATCAGAGGTCTCAGCATAAGCATGAGACTTCATTTTTCATTTCCTTGAAAACGCAAGGAGCAGCATACCCAATTTAGTAACATGCCTTCGCCTTTGGAAGAGCTAAATCAGACCTCCCCTCCCACACATTTCTGTCCCGGAAAGCAACCTGCAAGTCTCACAGCAAAGCTAGGAATACACATTCACTTCTTTTCTCTGCTCACTCAACAGGTTCACACTCCACAGACTGAGCTTTTAGTCTACCTTTTTTGTTGCAGAGTTCATCAACACTGTATCTGTTTATCTGCTCCATACAAACTGATAAGGAAATAAGCCCACAGAAGATAAGTGGGAACTCTTCAAGGGCTACCTTCCTGCTGAGCCAGCGAGTGCTGCTTCTGGCACCATCTGTGTCCTAAAAGTCTGTACTCCTGCGCTTTTTCTCTAGCACTTTCTTTCCAAGCATTTTCTCCATATTTAGTGAATAAAGTCTCTTGAAACATTTTCTACACTGAGGAAGCTGCTTTTAAGGTGTTTTAATAGAAAGAGGGAAAAGAAACGCGACATTCCATATAACAGGTCCTTCTCAGAACAACTCTCAGATCCCCATTGTGCTGAATCAGAAACGAATTCTGGTTAACCTAGTTTTAAAATTGACATACCTAGAGCTCTCCTAGAAAGGAAATAAATTTGTTTTGCAAATACACTTCCCATGCTGAATACTTTCAATTTAGGTGGAGATTACTCACAGTTACAGATTAGGAGTCAGAACAGTATGTTACCCACTGTGGCTGGGAAGAAAGCAATAGAGATGTATTTACTTTTCTGCAGAGACCACAGAGCTTGTTTCCCATGACAAAGGGATGGAGAATGGGAAAAGGTGGTGTGCCAAATCCTGCACCTGGGGAATGACACCCACCTACCATCACTGAAAAAAGCCATGCTAATAGCTTTGAGGGTTTGCTTCACCAAGTAAACTTTGTAATGAGCGGAACTTCCAAACATAAAAACTGATCATACACATGTCCTTCAAATTACTAAATTGATACAATAACCTCTATAGACAATTTAAATGAAAGCAGAATAAAAGGAAAACCATGATTATATGGAACATGGGCACTGATCCGAAGTCCTCAAATCTAGTCAGTCCACTGAGGGAAAGGAAGGAAGGAACCTCTTAGATGAGTAGAGAACACAATCCTGGATTTCAGTTTGTCTGAGGCAGGTAGGTCCTACATTTTCTTCAGAGAGATACTGTTTTCCCTTCCACCTCCAGTTTTTCCCTAGCTGTGCAAGGACTAAAAGAGCATCAAACTCACAGGTAGAAAAACCTGCAGAACCTTGCTAAAAAAGTCTACTTGTGAAGTTCAAATTAATTACCAGGCAAGTTTCATACAAATTTAAAATTCTAATTTATTCCAAGGCATTCAAGGTTATGTTTTACAGCTGTACATTAATAGTGAGTTCTTCATGACAGCGACCTCATGGTTTTGTTTCAATATGTGCAGTTATTGCATTACAGTGTGTTATTATCTGCCTTTCTTCTACCACTTAGTTCTGAATATAGTCTGAATGCATTCTCACCTTTTTTATTTATACTGTCCTGGTCTGCTAGGTGCATAGTGAACTATTATATTACTCAGAGGAAACAACTATATGTCTAATTGGTATGGGTGGTTTTAAATCAGTATTTTTTGTTGGGTATCTTCAACTTCTGGGAAAGGGAAAACCAGTGGGAATATTTTTCTTCAGAAAGGCAATCAGAAAAACAAATAACTGACCCAAATTTGTGTACTTAGTTCATAACAAGTCTTTTTAATAAATACTTGTTATGCGGTAGCTATTAACATCCAGTGTTTATTTCCCAATCTACATGGAACAACTGGATTAAGTGTCCTACCTCACATGAGTACTCAGGATACTCAGTTTCTTCCCAGCAGAAGTCAAGGTTTACTTAACACTGGAGTTCAGTGTTTGCTCTTTCATGCTATTAAAGGTACAAGATTTTACTTAACAGGTACACATGCCTCTTAAAATAGGAAAGAGCACCAGTGAAACAGTTTTAAAAAGTTTTCACACAAACTCATTTAATCTGGCATTTCATGAATCCTAATAGCCAGCCCCTCTGCAAGGAGAACAAACTACCTGTTATCAAAAATGAGGCACCTTCCTCAGCTGATATATTGTAAAATATTCTCAATTCAGATTAAGCTTGAATTTATTCCCCAAACATTTTTCTAATGTTGAACGCCAGGAGGGTGTTCTCAGGTAGGGAATACTATTCTCTGGAGGGAATACTATTCTCTGGAGTAGTAGGTGCTGCTACCAAACCCCTACACTCCATGTTTGTCTAAGACCAGTATCCATACCTCTTCCAGATCTGCTTTATCCAAACCCAACAAGCTGCATTTAAGAACATTGTGGATGCCTTGCTTATAGTAAGAGGTTTGTGGGTGATTCATTTTAAGACAAGGATCATGTCTCTGGGTGTGGGTGTGTTAAAGACACTTGCTGAGTCTCAGTCCCAAGACCAAGGGACTTTCAGGTGCCACTATTTGACACACTGGCAACAACAGCTGCAAAGCACCACACTGGAGGCATGCACAGTGACTGCTAGGGATACACCTGCAGGACTGCCATACAAAAATGGTTCTTTTCTACAAAGACGACAGTTGCCCCAAGACAATCACATTTCAACAACACTTAAGAAAATGCTTTTGCAAAGAACAAGGTTGATTCCAAATAACGTTTATACTAGGGAAAATAAATCACTAAACCATTAGTATTTCTTCAGGCCTGTTCACACATCCCTGTGTCACTGTAAATAGGAAGGTGTTACAGGATATTTAGTAGGTTTTGTATTTCAGTATCCAACACACATGATGGCTGATAGACTGAACTAACCTAGAGACCTCTTTCATGACTTGTTTTTGGTTTGGTTTGAAGGATTTCACACCCATTAGAATAAGTCAGTCTTAATTCAAGCTATTATCAAAGGAGTGATGAGGCAAGTAGATTGGCACAAAGGGACTATAAGAAACAATTTAAGTAAAATTACTCCAGCTGCCACACATGCACACCAGCCCCTCAGAAAACATTATGCAAGAACCTTGCTTCTCTGTATGTATAAACTTTTATTCTCATTAACAAGCCACTACAAGGAGGAATCAAAAACCTTTTTACAAAGCTCAAAACAAGTTTTATACCAAAAACGTACCAGAGCCCAAGGTAAGCTTCACACAAGACAATGCCCTCATTAAATTAATGACTGTTTAATGTATTTTGTCATCAGCACCTCAAAAATACACAAACTTACCTGCTTAGTGCAGAAGTGACAGACCACCAGCACATACAAAGAGAAACTTTAGGAAGTTCGTGGACAAGCCATACTTGGCAAAGAGCCCTGGCATTGCAAGAGAATGCAAAAGTATTTTAGAACTTATCCGGGAGCCTCTAAAGGTTCTGTGCCCAGACAAAGGGTCAGGTCTGCATAAGCAACTTCAAGACATCTAGGCAAGGTTGAGATTATGTTATTAGGGCCAATTTTAACTCTTTCTTGGCAACTTTAAGACGACAGTGTTTTAAAAAGGTGGGGTAGATGGAACATCTGTCTGAGATCAGACGTCACCACAGACATGACACAAGAGTTGAAAACCTTTTAAAAAACAAAAATCAGGAACCAGATGGGAAACAGGACAAATACATGTATCATGCAAGCAGTGACAGCTACATCAGTATAAGGAAGGATAAGTATGTACAAGCACTCTGATGCACTCTGCTCAGTAGTGTTTGCATCTGTGTTTATGCACATTTTTCTGAATCATAGGCCTCTGCTCTTTCTCAGAGGAAGTTTGTACCCAAAAAATAAGCAACCCTCAAATCAGGCATCCTCAACCACTTCTATTACTGTTCTTCCCAAAATACTGACAAAAATAGTTATGATTTTTAACTAAACGGTCTCAGGTGACTATGGTTCAACTGAGAGGAGCACAAGATTTGGGAAATGCAGAGGAAATGCTTACATAGACAGCACTCACCAGAAAGACAGAAGCAACAAGAAGTGGTGTGTGCTCTGCCTTACAGAAACCTCATGCTTAACAGCCTAAGCTGGAGAGAGCAATGACTCTTTTTCTTCAAAGCTGGGAAGTAATCAGGCAGTAAAAAGAAAGTAGCTACAGATGAAAAGTCAGATGAAGACAGACCAAACCTGCTCAGAAAACCACTACTTGAGGTTTACTCTCAAATCCTCTGCCCTAACTTCTCTTGGGCAAAAGGACAAACTTACCCCTAGTAAAATAACATTCTAAAGATATACAAGGTAAAAAAAACCCGTAAATAAAACAGATCCATCACCCCATAGCTCATCTAATACAAAAATTTTAACACGTGTGGAATACAAACGAGTAGTATACAATATACCAGCGAGAGCCAGTAATTGTAATGGCATGAGCAAACAATTTGCAATAATGCCATCATTATAGAGGAGCAAGGAAAAAAAACAACTAAAAAAAAAATCGAAGTATCAGCATTAAATTTCTGCTTTTGTATAGTTTTGGCCAACTATTTCAATATGAGCTTTTATTAAGTTTAGTGAACTCACACACCAGACACAAGTAAGGTCTAAAACGGCCGAGCTTTCAGTCAAAAAGAGTGACTACATCAGGAAGTCAGCATTCACCAAAGAATCCATTTCAACATTTTTTATGGTTAACTTGGAGAGCAGAAATGAAGGCAGTTATCTGAATTGCTTAGAAGGCTCTATTGTTCCCTCTTCCAAAGGATTTTTCCCCAGAACAGAATGGGTGGTGTGTGCAAAGCAAGTGAAAGGTGGGGGAAGGGGAAAACCTTGTGTATAGAGACAGTAACCGAAATACAGTTTTAAGCACAGATACCAGTTTTTAAAGTAACTTCCTACCTCCCACTGCAAGTGAGGCGGGATATTTCTGATCTGAAGCTTCCGACTCCTGCAGATAAATTAAAGAAAATAGTTAGGGGAAAAAAAAAAGAAAGAAAACATTATTGCAAGATAGACCACACATAGCAGTGTCATATATTTAAGCATCTGTCTCACTAAGAAAGGCAAAACCAAATATACAACTCAAAACTCGACAGATCGCTGGGGAGGGAATGTCAGGGCAAAACCATTTCAAGTCCAAAGAACTGTTACAGAAATACTAGTTACACATTTCACAGCTGTTACATTTCACTGAAGACTCAACTTTTCTTCAAACCCATTTCTTTTTAAGCTTTAAGGTCTTTAGTATCTAACTCTCTATTATAAATGCACGTGATAGTCCTATGTATTTGTACTGGGGTCCCCTCAATAGCCTTTAAAAATTATTTTATTATCTTCCACGCCCCACCCCCCCCAAATTCACCGAGAAGACACTTCAGGATCCTTCTTTCAAGGAAGACAAACTTTAAACACATTAGGTTTGATATTGAGCTTTTCATTAGAAAATAGCCCATCATTAGACTAACATATCACTGGTAATTCTCCATCCCTGAGCACGAGGTAAGGGTAAAAAAAATAAATCAGTAAATTCATTGTATTTTCCACCCGAATTTACATCAGTTTTCACTTATCTAGTAAACAAAACATTCACTTTGAAGTACTACTGCAAAGCCTGGCAGTGTGCTGTCTCTCATCACAGCCAAGTCCTTTGTCTCCTCCCTTCCCCCAAAGTGAGAGAACAAATAAATGCCAGAGATGCCACAAAACCCCTTGGGATTTACAAGAATGTGTAGATTAACACAGTTTCAACCGGGCTCAGGTAGGACATGCTGGTTGGGTCAGTCTGGTTACCCTGAGAAGGTCTGGGGAAGGGAGAAGAGACAGAGTACTTGAGTTTAGAAGGTCTCAGTTGGATACGTTTTGATTCACCAAGGCAGCCAACGTTATCTTGTGTTCAAACGCTCAGTTTTACTTAGTGTTTTAATGGCTCAACACTGACCTCTCACAGAACACTTCATATTTTAGTGACTTCCTATCACAGAATAGAAGTTTGTTAAACTTATACAGGCCAGTAAAACCTTGCAACAAAACAAGTGTAGAGATGTTCCTGTCTAGCAGTAAAATCAAAAGCTTTCATTTTCCCCTCTCAGATCCTTTAAAAAGGCGCTCCGTTCCCTGACACCACCACCACCCCCCTACCCACACAGGCCTGCAGCGTTTTACATCTTGAACTGCTTTTCTAGACAGGCTTTGTTTAGGACACAGACAGAACTTCCAGCACAAAGCTACCTCGCAAGCTTCTCTTCATGTGGAGATGTCACTCACCATGCTATGGGGACCACGAGATCAAGCAACAAGCATGCTTTCTCCAGGAAAGATTTTGGTTGTGCAGCAATTCTCAGGTGTTACCCCCCCCAACCCCCAGGCAAGAGGTGATTTCAGCATTTGATCACACAAATAGATTAGAAAAGGAGAACTAAAACCCAAAACAGCACACAACCACATTTAAGTTTTCATTTCCATTAAAGCAATTATAGATTCAGGAGTTCCTTCATTGTAATAGGGAGAGGGGAAAATTCCCTTAAGTCTGCAAAGCCTTCCTCAAACTGTTAACTTCAGCTAGAGATAGAGCTATAAAACAATACCCCTACAGTACCAACATGCTGCTCCAAAATGACAAAATAACCTCACATGACAACCTGTAACTTAAAAGTTGGGTCCTAAAGTATAACATGAAAGGGAATGTTCATTCAATATTAAAAAATACTGGGAAAACTTAACACAGAAAAATCCCAAACCACAGAATTGGCAGCCATTATGCTATTCAATGTGCTTCAAACTGTGTCATGCCATTAGTCTCTCACACTTGCAGATTCAAATTAAAATTCATGAGGGTTGCGTAGCAAGGAGTGCCACTCACAGAAGGATCCAAGCATGCAACAGCCCAGCCAGCATACCATCAACAGGTCTCACCCAACTCCACACCAAACTGGGCAAAAAACACTCATGCTGAACAGAGTATATCCACTGGTGGAGAGGAGAGCAGGAAAAGTCCTTTCCAAAGCACATATACAAAAAGTTTCACACACACAACTTCCACCTCATATTTCATTCCAGAAAGGCGGGGGGGGAAAAAAATCTACGAACTTGCCTTTAACACCCAACACCTGAGGGATGGGCAACAAAAAAGCAGTAAGCTTCCTGTGTACTCTACAGTAAAGGACATAACACAAGACTTGAAGTTGTTTTCAAGTTTTATTTACCACAACTTTGAGGGACTGAAAAGGTTTATGCCATTTCAAACAACATCTGTAGCACAAAAATAACTTGAACATTCCAAAAGGGTAGAGGAAGAAACAGGAAAAGGAGCAAGGAAGAAATGCTACCTTAAAATTACCAGTTCCTCTGCTGCATTCATGAAGAACCAAAGGAAATGGCAAGCCAAGCACAAATCAGGCACAGTCCTGCTATGCACCTCAATTTATGGCAATAGTGAGACACCTATTGTACGAAACTGTAAGGTCACTTCAAAAACAGCCATCTAAACAGTTTCATTAGAAACTTACACCCTCACCATTTGCTTGGATGGACCCACAAGTAATTTTAACTTGACACACAACACACAAGTTTGAAATTTGGTGCATATTGATGAACGTGACATTTTAATTTACTAATAGATTAGTAATAAGATTCAGACTTGCCTTCAAGCAGTGGTATCCACCCACACAAAGGAGATGGTAGTATGAATAACTGCTAGTGCTCTGAAAGCAGGTGCCATGTAACCTGTACTTTCTTCTAAGACAAAAAAAAAAAAAAACACGCCCCCCTCCTCTATCTCTACCTCACAAGTTTTCCAGAGGTTTGCTTTCCTCTGCCTCAAGTGTTTAACATTGCTGCATCACAGTTAGCGATAGGAGAAAAAGACTCAAAGTTTTGCACAGGCAAGAGAAGAATTACACAGAACCAGCCCCAAATAAAAGATCACAAGCACCTTTCAGTCTTCTCAAATTCAGACTTTCTCAGGTCCTGTAAAAAACCCTATGTGTATATATATATACACACACATACATGTATTTCTTTGAATTACATAAAAATACACAAAAGTTGTAACCTCTTTTCCCCCCATCTGTCCTTCCCACCACACAGAAGGAATAAACGGACATGATAGGAGTGGTTTGTTTTCACAGCACTGAACTAGCAGCAAGCAGACACGACCAAATCTCCCACACACAGTGATAACCTGCACACCTGCTGCTGGGAGACATCGCTCCTCACTTTCTCCTCCAGGCTGCAAGGCAGCAGCAATTCAGTCAGCCCACAGAGAATCAGCTCTTCAAGAAAATCCAAAACCAAATGCAAATGTACAGCAAAGTGTAAGGGATAAAGCCGATTCTGACTGTGCTTACTGGAGCAGCGACAGCTTCCACAAAGACAGGTTGACTTTAGAAACAACTTTTGCTCAGGGACAAAAATTACATAGAAAGTGGGGAAAGAAAAAAGGTGGGAACACCTTCCTGGAAACACTCTCATCTGTGACATCATCAGCTCTTTCATAGTGCTTTCCATCTTCCTCATAACCTTATTTTCTTCAGTTAATATATGCAAGCTCCTATAGGACTCATGAGATCCCAAGCAGCATAAACCCACAGAGGGTTTGGCATGATTTTGTTTGGAAATAATGTTATGTTTTGTTACTTTACAAGTGCATAAAGCAAGAGATAGTCCTTTGAAGTTTCATGAAGGTATTTTGCTAATGGTTGTTTCATTTAATACATAGCTTACCTAGTCTTAATAAATCCTTAATAAAACACAGCCAGTATAGCTCAATGAAACTTTAGCACACACCTTTTCCAGTTTAAGCAGATTTCTTAATTTCTTCCATTCTAAATAAGCACTGCAAATAGATGTCAACTGGAAAAACTTCAGGGAAGGTTACTTTTGTGCCCTGCATAATGCAAAGTCTTAAAATCCACCTAGTGTTCACTTCATGTGAGCAGGTATTCCCTCTTCTCTTTTGTGAAACATCTAATACACCTTTAATAGGTTAAGAAGAAAGCAGAGTTATCTGGTTTCTACATAAAGTTAACCCATAAGCAATTATTTGGCAATAATTTACTTTCCCTAAGAAGAACCGCACACAGTCTAATTCTTCTCTTCAGGTACTAAGCAGGTAACTGGATTCAGTTACTTGAGACCACTCCTGATGACCATACATCAACATTTTTATTCAGAGAACGTTGAGACATGGAGCCTTGTTGTTGGGGGACACCAGTATCTCTGCAACACTCAAAGCAAGTAAAACAAAAGACATCAGTGCACCCCTTCACAAGGAAAGCAGTGTATTTGTGCTACAGACATGTGCAGAGACTAAAAGGGAAATACCATAAAGATGGGTAATTTACTGTAAGTTATCCTGCTGTGTAATAGAGAATACAGGCACAGGGACACCCAGTATTCTCAACTCATGAGAATCCTCCACACATAAAATAGTACTAAACAGATCCCAGAGAAGAGGTGGTGACCGGAGGGAAGAAAATCCACAATTTCACCATTGTTTCTTCTGTACAAAGTCTTTACTTCTCTTTGCCCTGTTTATAAATATCATCTTCTCTTCAACTTATCAAAATCCTGGGTTAAAAATGTTTTGAGAATTACCCCTTTTTTGCACTCCTACATTTAGTAAAACCTCACTACACTGACTCACTAATAAATCTCACTATAAGCTTTACGTGACACTTAGCAAAAGCTAATCACATAAGGCACACCTCCCCCTTAAGGGACAGTAATTTAAATACACAAAAATTAAAGCAAAGAATTGTGAAGTATCGTGCTTCTGCTCACAGTCCACGTTTTCGTGCATCTTGTGGTGTATAAAAACGTGAGTGTTTCAAAGGAGAACACGCACAATTATCAAAACAACTGTGCTTTTACACTGTTGTACCCACAGTTAGCAGATCCTTCTCATCGTCCTCCCTACCACACACATGCACCTCTCACCAAGACCTGTTGCCTCCCGCTCTTTAATTCCAAGCTCTCGATGAGAATGTCACACAAATAGCCTTGTATTCCAGCCGCCACACAAACTACACACAACAGTAACACCTTAAACCTACTCTTTTTGAAGAGGATTGTATGGAACAAGAGTTAGACATGTTTGAAGAGATCAAGTGAACATCGGTGTTAGCTCATTCAATTATTTTAATTCAATGCCTATGAGATAGAAAGTCTACCTTTACCACTCTTAGGAATGCGCAAAGAGCAAGCACTCATTCATTCAAACGGTTCTAAATCAGCACTGCTGTACTGCTCACCTGATAAAGTCCTGGCATCTCACACCAACAGCACAGCTGCAGAGTATGCCCATACTCACCAGCACAGACAGCTTTACTACCCAGAGCTGCCTCCAAGTTCATGGTTCCACAGCTACCCATGGATAGTTACCCCTGTAATCCCACTCACCAAAATAACACCTTTCCTGCAGGAGCTCCAGACAGCTGCATGCAAGCAACACCCATCAATACTCAAACTTGCTCTGCTGACAACACAAACCTCACATGGTAAGCTGAAGATGAAATATTTTAATAAAAAAAATACCCCACACAACAAAAACCAGCACTGCAGACCGTAGCTGATGTCACACAGTAAGAAAACTACCTCTATATACAAAGTCCTGACATGAACAATCGCAGAAACAAAGGTAGCAACTCCTACAACCAAATGGAAAGCTGCCAGCAATCAGCTGAATTTACAGGGGAAGGGAAAAAAGGTGTCTGATTATTTACTCTGCAGCCAGCAAAATAGAAACAGGCGAGCACAAAAAGCCACCCCCATGCACAGAGTTTTAGTTCCCCACCCCACCCAGGTTGCTTCAAGTAGCTCAAAGTAGCTCATGCTTGATCACAACAGAGAAAAAACAATGTTTTCAGCACTATTCTAGTGGGAAGGTAAGAAAATACAGGTATAAAGGTTAGAAATAAAAGTTTTTATTTTGTGAAACTCTAGATTCATATTAATGGGGGGGAGCACAGAATCACACAATTACTGAGGCTGAAAAAGACCTCTGAGATCAAGTCCAACCCATGATCTGACATAACCACATCACTTGGTGCCATGTGCAGCCTTTTCTTAAATTTCTTAAAGATGTCCAAGGATAGGGACTCCACCACCTCCCTGGGTAGTCCATTCCAATATCAAATCACTCCTTCCTTGAGGAAGTGCTTCCTAATATCCACCCTAAACCTCCCCTGGCACAGCTTCAGGCGCTAGTTGCTTGGGAGAAAAGCCCAACCCCACACTTGACTACAACTTCCCTTCAAGAAGTTACAGAGACTGATACTGTCCCCAGTCCCATCCCTGACCACCCTCCCCACCCCCAGGTCTTTTCTTCTCCAGGGGAAACAAAACCAGCTCCCTCAGCCTCTCTTCTTAAGATCCCCAACTCCAGTCCCTTCCCCAGCCTCGTTGCTCTCCTCTGGACCCACTACAGCACCTCAATCTCTGAAATGAGTGGCCCAGAACTGCCCCTGGTACTCAAGGTGAGGCCTCATCAGAGGCAAGTACAAGGGGGGAAATTACATCCTTAGTCCTACTGGTCACACTATTGCTGATACAAGCCAGGATGCCATTGGCCTTTCATGCCACCTGGGTACACTGCTGAGGCAGTTTGTTTAGTTACAAGGTGAGAGCAAGAGCTTCTTATTTTCTTCATGGCAAATGCAGGCTCACTGATAACGAGTGAGTCCCTAGAGTAGCTTGTCCTTGAAAGAGGTGCTGTAGTCCCTGCTGACCTTGACTTCACACCAAAATTCTTTAAGTTAATTTTTCAAGTCTTAGGTTATTCATATTTAATTCCTGAAAACATCTAACCAACACTAATAAGTCCGCCTAAATAAAAATCATTAAATATGCAGAGTCATCTTTTTATATATAGAAGTTCTCTATGTAGTAACACACAGCTATATACCTCAATCTGCTTTTTCCTAACAAGTATTTCTGATAAACACAACACAAAGGGTCATGTTCCCTGCCTAAAAGGAAGGTGTATTGAATTTCCATGAAAAACCCACACAGGTTCAGTAAGGTGACAAACAGGGGCTTATATCACATCTATTAAAAGGTAATTAATTTCTAGTGTACATTACAGAGAACACTGATGATACAGTTACTATGCTTTATCAAATCAAGACATTAGTTTGTGGACCAGCAAGTTCATCTTGATGCCTAACCTACAGAAGAAAGGAGAGCAGTTTCAGATACTGACTTGTTAACAAACATCACTGCTTTCTGGGTTTTGTTTTGTTTGGTGTGGGGGTTTTTTTTGGGTTTTTGTTTTCACAACTGATCTGGATGGCACAATATTCAAAGGGGAAATATACTGCTCCAATTCCAGACCCAACTCCAAACTCCAAGCAGATAAAGCTTACCTAAGCCACAGGCAAACTGCAGGAATACTTGTGTTGCCTCATTATTTAATCCCAAACTTGGATTTAAATGGACTCTGTACTACTATGCAGAGTAAACGTTTTCTGTAACACTGAGACCCAAAAAGGGCTCACAGAAGACAGAACAGTTGGCTCCTAGCTACAACTTTTCCCCTTTCTTGTATACAACCTATCAAAGTAGCCATTTTGGAGAAGTGCTTTATCTGAACATTGGAGTAGTCAATCTGGCTCATGGATTACCTTAAAGATCCCTCTGCACTGATGACCACATTTCCTACCAGTGCCTGCAAAACGCTGGATTTCCTTTCTACCTTCCATCAGGACATACAGTTGGAAAGCTGTCCATGGGGCCAGTAAACCCTGTAGCTCCACACCTTAAGGACACCGTCAGAAGTCTGCGGTCAGGCTGTACTCTTCTTGCTGGATAAGTTCAAATACTCCAGAATTGACTCAGTGTTAGTCAAAAGGAAATAAAAGCTCAAGAAGTACAACCAGAAGATTTGTATTGGCACACCCAAGTTACATCGTGCAAACCAATCCATGTAATCCTGACTGTAGTTCCTATATTTATTTAGATTAGCTGGATAGTAGGCTTTTCCTTTATTACCATTTGCTTCAGGATTTCAAGTTGACAATTCTTCACATCAGTAATTAGACTAAAAGCTTATATTCATTATTTGTAAATCCCTATGAGTGGTCAATAAATATATTTTTAAAAGAAAATTCTAAAGACTCTGCCATTACCATATTAATGTTGAATTTCTGATCTAAAAAAACAACTTTCATTTTCCAGGTGTTGCTAATGAGAGAAAGCTGTTAAGATTTCTTTTAATTAAAGGATTAAACACTACTTTACATTTAATGGGAAGTTTCCATATCCTGTAGGAAAATAGGTTTTCATCTACCTTTGTGTCTTCCGCATTTCAACCTCTCCCCCATGCCGATACTCTTTGGAAAAACTGAAACAGGATTTTGTTGAGTCAGTTTGGGATTTTTGGGTTGTTTCTTGGCTCTCCCTCATCTGTTGGAAGGGAAGTGGGGGGGAATGTCCCCTTATATGTCAGTTTCTCTCCTCATCCTCAGAACAGGAGGGAAATAATTGTACTAAACAGATTTCGTTGAATTTTAGAGCTAAGATCACTTGCCATTTATTCTCCCACCCTACCACAAGCTTGCAATTAACAGAGATGTAGGTTAAGGTGAAAACACTCACGAAACACTGAAAATTACAGCAACATCTGCATATACAAATGTCCTTCTAAATGTGCTAAATAATTATTTATAATCTTAACTGGTATGAACTAGTCGTCACCTAATGATGGACACTGATCATCTCTTTTTCCATACCCATCCCTTCCTTCAGCCACCAAAACAGCGCTCAGGACTAGCTTTCTCCCCTCACCTCCTTTCCAAGTGCCCACAGGGGCTGACACTTTATATTCCCATTGCACATCAACAGTGAAGTTTTACACCAGCTGCAAGTAGCAGCTCTAGAGTGAAAAACATGGCCATGATAAGGGCTTGAGAGAAAAAAATTTAAGATAATGTAAGGGGGTTTTGTGGGGGGTTNTTTTAGAAAGAGGCAAAGGAGGACAATGAAATGGTATGGAGTAGTTTATTTCTGAAGCAATAAGTTCACCAGGACATGAAAAATTAAAAAAGCCAACAAGATACTTTGTTCCACAAGGCAACTGCTGCATAGATACACCCTCAAGTACTTTCATAGTACATGTCTTCCCTACTACCACCATCACTGCCCCTCCAGAAGTTTGGCATCAGTTAAAAATCCACCAAAACCAAGTGATGTTTACCATGTACAATGCAGAATTTTTGCTACTTATTTTGATGTCTTAAAAATAACTCAGTTAATTCTTAACTCCACAATTTCCCCTTCTCAGAGTGAGATATCTAAACAAAATTGGCACTGTTCACAGACAACTCAGTGGCCACCATGCTGTTGAGACCACCTTGCTCAACTATGTGCCTGCACTGGCAAAGAACATCAGAAATGCATTCCAAATTCCTTACACCACAGCTAAATACAGGAACTCTGAATCATTTTGGTCTCTTTTAGGCCAGACTCAAGTAAAATTAAGGTTATGAATGCTTAATTTCACTGCATATTCTAGATTAACCAGTTAAACTCTGTTCTGGTTAGGTGGTAGAAAGGGAGCTAAAAAAGGACCAGAAGTAAAATAGCAAGAGTTGCTTTACCTATACATTTACAGCATGAAATGGCAAGGACTCCGCTACATGACCTTAGAGAGCAGGGAACCTCTATGTGCTACATTTTTGCTATTAACTATCCGATTTAACCTTTTCGGGTTGAGACTAAGATAGTTTAGAGCTGAAACTGAGAGAAGAGTTTGGGTAGTTCAGAGACACACCTCAGTGTGCATTTCACTGCATTGCTGTTCCACCCCATTCACAGGACTTTTTAAAGAAAAGGCTGTTTGCTGCCTCTCTAAGGCTATTTTATTCCAAAAACAACACTAATGAATGACCAGTTCCTAAAAAGATCTCAATAAATGAAGATTCATGTAAGGTCTAGGAAATAGAAACATGTAAAAACACTGTTGCTGCTGAAAGTACCATCTAACTTCAACAAGCTTACACACTTTAACTAGAATAAAGGGGGGGAAATTCTTTCTTCTGATTTTAAGAGCGTAAGTAAACTTCAGCTAACTCAGAGCTCGCTGGCATTTCCTAATCTCTTCTATAAGAGAACATAGCAAGGGCAAACTGCTTCATTTAGGCAGTTGTCTATATAATAACAGCTAAACACAAAGTCCAAAGTTCTTGGGGAAAAAAAAAAGTACAGCAATGAAGGGCACAGCCAGCCAACACTTTGAAACACACAACCATACATTTCAGACTCTTCCCAGATTTTAAAGCCACACTTAATCAATACAGTGTGTCTGTATACATACAAATGCACACGTAGCTTCAACTCTGCATCCACCATGGACAAAACTTACATTTTTATTACTTCTTCATAAGAAGAACCAACACTTATTACTCCACTTAGCAAGAGGACAGCTTTATAACATGATCAGTAAGCATTTAAATGATATACGGTGCCCATCATTCCATGTCCTAGTCTGCTCACGTGGCTAAGGGTTGGGTTTTAACTTAAAAACTCCACATACTATTTTCTCATTACTACTTTCCACTCTTCAATCTCAAGACAAACCAAGAAAGAGTAATACTGTCTTTCAAGTCTTCTAGGCCATACTAACACAAGTAAGTACTTTCATCAGTTCTACAACAGAAGTGTTAAATTTACCACACATTTACCATTGTTTTTGCTTTAAACTTAGTTCCTCCACCTCAAAGGATTCAGTCCAATAAACCATTTTTATACAGGTTAGAAAAAAAACCTCCACAGAAAATGTAAAGTAATACACACTACAGCTAAGACATCACACAGATACCAATTCTCAACTTAGATCCTTCAGTAATTGTTTTATTAGTACACTTTGTTGAACTAATTGAATACCAACAAGAAGAAATAGCAATCAAGTGCTCACCCTTACTAATGGCAATTCCACGTGGCCTTAAACTGATTAAGTGACCTAAAGCAGATGAGATATAATGCCTCTACCAGAGGAGGGCTACAATGTGTGGGTTTTATGCTATCAACACCAAATAGTTTTCCTTCCTCTCTCTTGCCCTGTCAAACCTCAAAAGTAATAGAAAGTGACCACTCTGCTGTTTAGCTTTGTCATTTTTATGCTGAATATCACTGGATGTAGAATTTTTTTCAGAAAAAAAGCCAGCCCTTGCATTTTCTGTACTTGTTAATTGCAAACAAAACAGGCTTACGGTTTTCAGACATTATTATCATGTCTTTTAAGTAATTTCCTCTGAAGAGTTCTCCCCAGAAAATGAAATCCTATTCAATTACACACAAACTGTGGACACAACAACTAGAATTATTTCATAGCAAGACTTCCATCTTGGCTAAAAATTATGTGTTAATGGCAACAACTGCGCACTCTCCTTTAAAGAATTTTATACCCTTCAACTGTAGAATTCATGATCTTCCAGTTGGGATGTAGAATTCAATGGCAGAGACACTGTGCACACATACACAGTTATCTTCTACGTTAAGTCTTGTTCTAAACAGATTACTGGGGGAAAAAATCCCTTTTCGATTAACATGTTTTAAGAAGTTTATAAAGTAATAATGACACAAATTTTTCTATCAGCTACAAAGCTTATTTTCTCTTATCATGAAAGAGTTATGGGTCAGAGTAAGTACATCTATAGTAGTAAATCTACATCCATGTTAAATATTTTGTAACAGCATAGTTTAGAAAACAGCTTGTAGCTAGAATCTGTCAATTTCTTATATTTACTTAACAGAAGCAGTTAATATAATTTCATTAAATGCCCTTTTTAAGGATTACTAGAACAACTTTCTGTAATTTTGTCATAGCAGCTTTGGTTAGTACACACAGGCTTATACAACATATGAAAGCAATCCCCAAGCTTCCATGACAGACCTTGACAGAAACCTTAAGAGTTTAATTTCATTCTGTTGAACTGGAAAAAGTCAGCAACCAAAATTCAACTGTTCACAAATTTTAAATTGCACAACTTTGAGTTTTACAATTTCTTCCAAGGGAAAGTTATGCTGAAATAAATCACCTGTATACAGGAGGTGTAAATGTCTAACCTTTACAGCTAATATTTAGTTATGTCCCCTTACTTACATAATACTATAAAAAAACCTGCCAGGACTCAGAAATGATGTGTAAAGCTATTATAGGATATACCCTTTTCACCTTTTAAATAGTTACATGAGTTTTAATTTTGTTTTTCACAGAAAACATAGAATACAGTGCATTTTTGAGGATAAACACCATAGCGAATGTTGACTTTTTCACTGTCACCGTGGATTTACATACAGCTATGATCAGAGGAAAAAAAAACACAAGCTCACATATCTGCACAGAAAACCACAGTCTTTACACAGGGTAGCATTTAACATTTACATTATTTTAGCTCACTTTGTGTTCAACCACACAAAATAGCAAATATGAATCAGTTCATTTCAAAGCTGAGACAAAGGGTCTACATTGTGCTAAACAGCTAATTAATAAACTAAAACTTAGAAGTTGATTAATCATTAACATCAAGATAGTAACTTGCATTTTTCAAATGCATAGCATTATGCTCAATATTTAAACCATGATTAGGAAGAAATTTTGTATGAACCATGAGGATAATTTCTACCAATAAATTATTTAGCAATTAATTACTTCAGATTTAGTTTGTATACAGATGTGTAAACTTATTATCACACCAAGGCAGTAATTACTATCTTTTAACAACCATGTGGTACAGATTCATTACAGAGATACCTAAATTATGTGGTACCTGCCTCTACTAGTAGATCAAGCAGCTTTCACCCGAGAGTATAGCTTAGTATAGTTTAAATATGCTTCTCAAAGCTTTGAAATCCAACTGTTCTGTCTGCACATAGAAATGCCCACCAGCTGAGGATTTAAGAACATTTTAAATGAAGTAAGGAGCAGGAGAAAAAATTATATTAAATTACAATAAAAGAAAAAAACCAAAGCAATCAGCATAAGGAACACTAACTATGATCTTATAAGATTAATACTCAACCACAGGAAAAAAAAAAATCCTTCAAGGGGTTACTGATTATTTTCATCTATCACTGCAGTTTTTGAAGTCACCTTCACTCATGAACGTCCCAAAATTCACCTCGTTTCAAACCATGCTGGCAACAGCTTCAAGCCTAGTACTGGACTACACAATGAGACACAACTACCAATAGAACCAGAACCTGATCCACCAAAAGCCTCAAAACAAAGCAATTACTCCCTCCCTCTCCTCCCCCAAACCTCAAAGACATGCTTTAATCGTTTATAACCACATGCACACCAAACAGAGTGCAAGGAAAGTTCAGAGAGCTAGATGTTATAGAGAAAAGAAAGAGGTCAGAGCACCTGCTCAGTCCCCACCAAACCAAAAGAAACTCTCCTTTATCCAATCTTTATTCAAGCCTCATCAAGAAAGACAGAAAGTACGGCCATCTCTAGAAAACAATCTTTGCTCACGCACCTTTTCTTCCTCAGAAACTTATTAAGTCCTGTAGGACTTCAGCCGGGAGAAGTTTTAGGCAGACTTCTCCATGCCTTGCCTTTCCCCCCTGCCCCTGCCTTTTTTTAAAAGAGTACCACACAAAATGACAACCAAGAGACACCAGTCAAAACTGTGCCAAAGAGTGGCTTTCTGGAATACAGAGCCACATATGATTTCCACAAACATGCCCTAACTAAAAAGTTAAGATAGTCTGAATTTCATTTGAAAAGCCATTTTGAAGAGCTGCAGTGCAAAACACAGCACTACTATACAGCGGGAGACTGACATAACGACACGTGCAATGCTGGATCTGTACCACCCTTCATGCATGCAGAAGTAGCATTTTCACGTTAAGATGCTGAACTTAATCCAACATAGGCAAAACTAGTAAGTCATAGTATGTGAGCTATACGGATGCAGTGTTGTGAATGGAAGTCGCAAGAAAAAAAAAAGCAATGTATGTAAGGTTATTTATTATAATTTGCCACAGAGATGGGCAAAAGACAGTAAAAGCAATTCTATGATTTTACCAAAGCTAGTCAAACATTAGAGCAATCTTTAACTCAATCTAAAAGCTTGAAGAGCACTACAAATTATAATACCAATCTTTTTCCAAAATTACATTCAAAGACTAGTGGGTAGCTTCAACTTCATGTGGGTTAAGCACACACTACATACCTGAAAAGGCAGTTTTTCCTCACAGTTTTAGATGAACAACTGTCATCAAGCTCAGTTGTATAAAGGGTGTGTGCTCCAAGCTTTAGGTAAAAGTTTACAGTTCTATGTTAAATGCAGAATTTGGGATATATTTAAACCTCAGCAGTCGTTTCTGTTTAAGAGAGCAGCCAGTGCAGAAATCACGTTATTACGTTATTTACAGAAATTTCCTCTCAACTGCATAATGGAAAACAGAAAACTCCTAAGTAGAGGTATATATCTCACTCCAGGCAAACACACTGCTAATGCCCATAAAGTAACCAGCAACCCAGAACTAGTAACCAAACAGAACAGGATCTCACCGTCTGCTATTAGGTCTCAATCTATCAGTGAAAAACAAACTTAGTATTTCATGACTAAATGAAGGGCCACCTGCTTTTTTTTACTATCATAACTTAATGCAGGGTGTTTGGGTCTTGGCTGGGAGGGATGGTATTTAGCAAGAAATTTTTAACAGAACAAGCCTTCTGGTGCATCTTTAAATATGTTAGCAATATGAGTGCAATTTTACACCACTGCTACACAGAACCAGTACTAGACTCCAAAAAGTAATTTGTCTACACAGTATTTTTTAAAGACTCGTGCTCTGAGCTGTCCATTTCTCATGTATTCTGAACCAGTTGTTAGAAACATAATTATCAGCGCTCTACCCTAGGATCCTCCAGTTCCCTCATGAATGTGAAACAGACCACATGGTAAACTACATGCTTACAATCTCTTAGAACGTATTTGAAATTTCAAGAGCCTGAACTTAAGAGAGTTGCAAATGCCCATTGTCTTTGAAAGCTGCACATCTGTTAAAAGCATCCTACATTTAAAACCTATTTGCAGTTACAAGAGTTCACACAATCCAGTAACCAATAAATATTGAGATATTTCAACAGTTCTTTTAGGGTCAAAAGGAATACTTCCAATTAGCATGGCAGTTTTTAGTGCTCTGACACACAGTTATACTGTTGCTCACCAACACCTATCTAGAAACTGCTTAAAAACCCTAACTTCCTAACACACAGCTCACCGTACAACAACTTTTATGGTTGATCAGCAACAGCACCCACTGTAATCAATACTACTAAAAGACACTTAGTATTGAATTCCTCTCACTTGACCCTGGCAAGTAGTTCCCCCCTCTGCACACCAGAGCGCTGGCTTTCCAGAGAAATATGTGGTTCATTCAGGGATCCATCTCCCTTGGTAAGGAAGCCCCATGTGCTCCTGACAGTGCAGTGGTTGCACTGGAGTATCTGTAACAGATCAGTGCCTCAATGACTGGGGGAACCTGTGTGAGCTGGCACACGATCAAGTTCAACTGAAAAAATATGTCAAAATTAGCAATAATAATCCAAAACATGGACAAATAAATCTTCTTTTCCTTCTTAAAGTTGCCATAGAATTTTCACTGTGAAATCATTCCAAGCCTTTTTTATCAGGATTTTAACTCACATGAGGACAAAGGCAAAACATGGTTCACAGTGTAAGCGTGGTCTACGATCTTGGATTAAACTACATTAACTTCACAAACATCCTACAGATGTTTTTCAGGTACAGTCCTACACTAAAACTGTTTTGAGATTTTTACTTTAGATGTAATTATTCGTACACAATAACCAGAAAGCTGCCATCACACAGAGATTTCCCACCTCTTTCCCACATATATAAACCAAATAACCCACTCTAGCACTGAAAATAAGTTTTAAAGGTATTGTTAAAAACAAACCACACCCCAAAACAACAAAAAACACAAGCATACTTGTATCTTTTTTGCCTTTGCTAGATGATATACACACTTTCCTTGTCAAAGTTAGAGCAGTTTTGCAAACTGTTCCCCGAGAGCCTCTAGGCAACAGAAAACACAAAGAATTTCCTCCGAGGGCAGGGAAGAAGGGGCAAACAGACCCCAGGATGAAAGCTGAGTGGAGTATAGCACAACTTGCTTGAGGCTTTGAGTATATTTTATCCCTGTTCTTTTCACAGCTAGACCTTCTTCCTTCCTTCCTTATTCCTAGAAAATTAGAATTGCACCTTCATCCATGCATTCCAGATATTTAACAGATAACTCTCCAAATCTAAACACAACAGGCTTTTTAACTTCATGCCTAACCACTCTTTATCATGGAGTTATACAAAACCAAACCTAACTAATAACTTAAAACTCCAATTCCTTTAGCAGAAATTTTTGTTTGCACAGACTAGAGTTCCTTCTACCTGTAATTCTGATTTCTGCACTACAATATTTAAGTCCCCATTAACATGAAGCAACCTCCATTTTTGAGGTAAAGTCAACATTTGAAAATAAACTTAGTTTACCAAAACAATAAAGTACTGCTATTTTCACAAAGCAAAAAAACGTATTAGACATATGGTGTTGGCTACGTATTTTAAAATAACGTTCCTAAAGTTCAGCTGAGCATGAAAGTTAATCTTTCAAAAGTGAACATTCAGCTCCAGTTGTGTTCAAGTGTACCAGTACTAGCAAAATACCCCAACCTTACTATTTTTATAAATTCCCCAGATATTTTTAGCTGGTCTCTTCTTAAACTGCAAATTATTTTATGGTAACATAATACTTTAAAATGTGTGTGTATATATATACACACACAGAGCAGTACATACACATTTACTTTAAAACACTACTTTGCATTATTTCTCAGCAACCAGACTACAGTCACAAAATCAAGATGCCAAGAAAAAATTCAAAAGCAGTGAGGCCCTTCCCAACTGAAAGCCTTTCATTTCAATACTTCATCCCACACCCAGGAGTCAGGTCCTTCTTTGACTCTTTGTTATCTGTGCACTTACTCAAATTTTACCCTAACTACAAATTGGAATGCCACATTTTACCTGTTAGAAAAAGTTTTCCATCCAGACTTGCAAAGGGACAGCGTTGGTTTGATGCTCATTCCACTGCACCATTAAGAGGTAAGGCGGGCAATAAGGGAAGCACATTGCTACTAAGACTATGTTGCATAGAAGACAACTTTTATGCTACAGGTTTCTCTTGTGCCAGTTGCCATGATGAGACACTTCATCAAGATAGCAATTATAAACTTAATGTGTAATGAAACAACTTCACAATCTGAAATTTCAGCACTCATTTGAAGAAAAGCATTAGAAAACGCTACTTTTTTGGACCCGCCCTTTTAAAGCCATTACACATACTGTATTTCAACCATTACCCTAAACGTTGACCACAGTGACACATTTTATTTCCCAAGTATCCAACACAAACGTCAAGATTTTCTTTCTGGTTAAATATATGTATCTTTCAACTTGCACTGGTACAAACAAATACTGTATATCTGGAAAGAAACAAAACCAAGAGAGAACACAAAGTCATTTTTGTCGATTACCTGAAATGAGCCCAAACACACATGAGCACTCCCTCCCATACAGGACCTTTTAAAAGCCATATTATTTATTCCAGTTGATGAGAAGGTACATGCACTGAAAGTGGCCAGGTGCTGCCACTGAAGTACCCACACATCCATCCAAAGAGCCTGGGCTGCACCAGTAAGCACTGGGCTTATTGATCTCACCAGCACATAACAAACCCAGACACCTGGGAATGTTTTGGATGGCACAATCAGCAATATTTCATTTGCACAGCAGATGTAAGATTCCTACAGCACTGACACAAGATGGAAAGGTGTACAGTGCACACATTTGGCACTTGTGTCAAGATCCCCAAGACACAGGAATGGAAGCCTCAGACTAAACCTACAGAATAACACACAAGTATTTCTGGTAGCAATGTCACATTTACAGATGAAGTAAGTTAAAACTACGGTTTTATCTTAGCTTTTAACAGCAATTAGCATTTCATTCTACATATAGCTCTGTGTTCCAAACCATCTTAAATATAAAAAAAAATTGACTGAAAGAATGGACTCACATGCAGATAAATATCTTGTACATAAGAGAGAGAATACATTAGAAGAGACTCACACAGAAGTGCTCTTGAAACTACATAAAGCACTAAAATATTGCTAAGTACATCAATCCTATCCAAACTCCCTCATCTATTCACCTACAAAAGATAAGTTTTCATCTTCCTTACTCAGATTTTACAGCTTTTAATTTTTGCGTCTATTCTCCATCTATTTACAGATTCTGATTAGTCAAAATCCAAGAATAAACTTTACTCATAAATTACAAGAGAAAAATTCATCTCATTAGTACCACCCTGTGCCCATCTCCCTGGCTTTGTGCAAGAATAAAGTCACCAGAAAAAGTGCCTTCAACTGTTCTCCATGCCACATCATCTTATTTACCAAAATACCAGGAGGAAAAAAATCCTAAGAGCTAAGATGACATTACAGAAAGGAGCAAAGAGTATTTTTTTTGTATTTCCTTGGAGGGCTAGCCCTGTCTGTGGTTAAGCATTAGGTGTATTTTCGTTCTGCCTTGGTGCCTGTCTCATGGCCATTACAGAAAGCTTCACTTTTTCTGTTAGGTGGGTAAAATCCCAGGCCATTTAGGAATTTTTCAGGTCAAAACTAAGCATTTGAAGTCCACCCAGTAGCCGGCCAGAAGCCATAAAAAGGACTCCAGCACTGTAGAGTCCTATGCTCTTGACTTAAAAGAGCAATTAAAACAAACACAGCCCAATTTTACAAAAATACCACCTTTGAGATCTCAAAAATGTGGAAAGTGTTATTATCCCATGCTTGAGGAGAAAAGAAAAAGTTTGAACATATCCTGATTACATTTCTCTACCTAGAATCACACTTCCAAAATATTTCATTTCTTTTATTGTTTGCCCCTCCAAGATTTACCTTATCTACATACAATTGATTGTTCATTGCATGTATGTTCTCAGGGTACATTCTGCCAAGGAAAGGTAGCAAGAAGAGAACAGAACTAACCTTTCCAGACCTAACCTTTCAGGATCACTTCTTGCATTCCACCTGATTTTTTTTTTATTGCTATAATAAGGTAATTTTTAAATGTAACATTTTATTAATGACCAAACAATGTGAGAGGTTCTAAAAACTAAACTTCCAACTACATAACAGTTAATGAGGTTAGCGAAGAACCTTCTGTTCCAGCCATAATGACTCATTGTCTATGTAAGAATCACCACAGCCATCCAGGTTTGTTTCCATGTTAATTGTAACCTTTTAATGATTAAAAAAAACTAACTTCCTGTTCATATCTTTAAAAATAATTGTGAAAACAGAGTAAAAACTCTAAATCACTATGCAAAAGAAGTTTAGTCCCTCATTCCAATAAAACATTCTGGTTTGGGCCCAAGTGTGTTCTCTTCCCCTTTCCACAGGAAAAAGTACAAATACAGCTAATAAATTATGTATTTTCTATCATCTTTTCATATTCAACATATTTCTCTCTGCCTGATATTTACATTAGCAAAATTAAAAATGAGTGCCACTAAACTACTTTTTTAATAACTGTGACCATCACAGCCACCATACACACTTTAGTCTTGCCAGGCTGTTTCCCACCACACTGTACTGACAATTAGCAAGACTCCAGTTCCCACCGAACAGCAAAACCTGGATAAGAGATAGGTGCCGGAGAGACTCTGAACCCATATTCCTCAGGTCAGTCTTCAGTTCAGTAGTCAAAGTGAAGCCCAACTGTCAGGTCATTGTGCTCCCTGTAGCACAGACCTTTAAGAAGCAGTGTTAACTACAAGGTGCATCTTTGCTACCCACTTCTGCTCCTCTCCCAAACAAGACCCACAGAGGAGACACAGGGAGTTTATTTTCTAAACAAAGAGTCATCAAAGGGGGGGGAACCACACCACAATATCCTGTAACTGAAAAAACACCTTGCCATTACCACTGTTGAGGTGTCATGAGCATTTTCAGCACCTGAATGCCACAGGAGTGGGCATGGTACACCAGGTCTGGGTGGGCAGCCCACCTGGACATGAGAGTCAAGGCCTGGAGGCTGTTGCCAGGCACAGACCCAGGTACCCAGAGTTAGCACCTGCCCTCCCCCTTCATCACACGTAAGTGACATCAGGGCTATTTGAATAATCAGATTGCAGTATGCATCGCCTTGTGAGAAACCAGCTGCTCTTGGATTGTGGCAAGGTAGTACCCAAAGCTTTGCACTGAGAGTTTCATGAACACAGGCACACATACGCTATGGACTGCCACCATCCTTGTACCGCATTGCTGCTTGGCAAAAAAAAAACTCATCTAAGTAGCAATCGTGAGAAATAGTGCCAGGCCTTCCCTCCCAGAGCACAACTTGCAGTTAAAATTATTACAAAGCCTTCCCCAACTTTTGCATAAAGTGACCTAAACCTTTAAATATTGCAATAGCCCTCCTCCACACTGAGGGGTCTGAATGCAGAAATGCTGCATTCCTTTAGCATTCCCTTGAGATTTCAATAGTAAAGTCAGGAATCTACTCCGAGCTTATTAAATACTTTGCACCTCCCCCAAAATAATTCTCCACACTTCCATCAAGGAAACCTTGACCAGGCCCCTTCTTTCAACTGCAGTGTATCATCCCCTTGTCTGGGTCTGAATGCTTCCAGGGGGGAGGGGAGAAAGCCACACTGAAGGCTCTCTCCTTCCTTCCACAGCAGGTAGGAAAGCAATTTAGCAAACCTGGGTGTGCCCAGTTCAAATCTGAAGATCCAGCAAGGCCTGGAATGCAGTGACTACTGGGCCCAAGAATTTCACCCCTGAATAACACGACAGGCACACTCCATGGTCTTCTAGATTCAGCTCAACTTTATGGCAACCCTAGCTGACACCACCTCTTGACCTTCCTTTCTGTGGTGAGGATATGGATTACCAAACCCTTACCCTTGTATACCATGCACCTCGGTCACCTCTAGAGGAAGACACCCACAAACTACATTTGTGAGAGATAATATATACACTTAGCTAAAGAAAAAGTCATATTCAAGAACGCCGTAAGGAGGGGAGCTAGGACTCTGCGTGAAGCAGCCTCACAGCAGCAGAGGTCAATACAATGTATTGAATAATTCCAGAGCACTGGAAAACAAACTTTTGCTCTTATGAAGTAATCATTTGACCAAACTATTAACCATATGCTTACACTGAAAGATGGGCTTAACATACCCACTTCCCCACCCCCCCATTTTTTAAATGGTGTCACTCCTCTATCTGTATCTCACAAACTGGAGTACACACGGCCCTCTGGAAAGCCTTCCCCAGTGAACACACTGGGTGGGCCTGGTGAGCAACACCCCACCCCCCCAACCCAGCTGCATCTGTACCTGTCCCTTGGGTAAAAAAAACAACATACAAAGACTTCAAACAAGTTACTTTGAAAGCACCTTAATAACCAGCTTCACCGAAATCATCAGCACACGAAAAATGTTTTCACAGTTTTAACAACTCTAAATACACACCCAGTAAGCAATGTCAGAGACACATAGAAAAAACCTCCAGCTTTATGAACCCCCTCATCAAAAAACAGCATTACACAGCTATGAAATGGAAGAGTTGCTTTCACATGTGGAAGCCACTGGATTAATTTCAAGTGGCTTCCTACATTTTATTTTGTGAAAGGGTAAGCAGAAAACAAAGGGGAAGGAAGTGTAGTTAATGCAATGAAAAATGCAAGTTAATTCTCTGTTAAACAGCAGTATAAAACTGTACTATATCTAATAGACCCCAACACGATGCTGCACAGTGATAACATGTTTACACAAATAAAGACCCAGGGAGAATCTGTTATGGGTTGCTGATACAATTACATGTGCCATTTTTTCAATATGCCTGTATGGCAATGCATGTAAGACGCAAGGCATGACTGGAGCAGCACTTGAGTTCAGTGCAGAATCCCTCCCAACAAGTCAGGCAGATGCCTGTTTCCAATAATTCCTAATTCACAGACAAATAGCAAGAAGCTATGCTACCCAGTGCAAAGAATGGACTTCGACACTATTTCAGCTGACAGCTGAACGAACAGGAAAACACTTTCAAACACATTAGCAGTGATGAAAAAAACAAGTTGTGGGGGTTGCTGATTTTAAATATGCTTTTATATGAGTGAAATTAATTAGTTTTCAACATATATAGAATACTACTTGTGCAAGCTTAAGATTAACAAGCATGATCATAATTTATTAAAGACTAATAGAAAATGACCAGTTCTTATGTGCTCCATGTCAAAGACCTCTATCCTGTACATTAAATGAGAAAGAGCAAACATAGCACATAAATTGTTAGCTAGAAGCTTCAAATAAACACAACCATAAAGACTAACACACTATGAATTGTTCCAGAGAGGAGTTTCTCCCTCACTTTAACTAGAGCAAAAATGCTCCAGTTTCTCTAGCAAAGATGTCTTCTAACACCAAATAGTGATTAAAGTTGTAATTCTCAAGATACCAAGATACAATGCCTGTCAAGACATCTGAATCACCTTTTCAAATAAACTTTTTTTTAAAATACTGTACTTTCAAAAATAGCCCTGAAATAGTAGAAGACCCTTTTAACAAAGTTGCACAGACAGACATAGTTCCCAGATTGAATAATGGAGTAAAGGGACAAGCACGTGGAAAGTTTGATCTATTTCACTTTTACTCTCTACTGCAGCCAGGTTTTCTATAAATATTTGTGAAAGAAGCAGGCTGAACTGCTATAGGCAGTATAAAAAATACTACCTTGCTTTATTACAAGTATTGCTTCTTTACATGAGGCCAAACCAAATTAATGCTTTCCAAAAATTAAAGACATTTAGAAATTAAAAGATGTGTAAATCCTGTCCTTTCGGAAAAGAGTCATTCTCCTGCTGCTACTATAGACTGGCTCAAAATAGTGATGAAAAATCCTCTCAAATACAGATATGACTTCTACCACATACCTATAAAATACTGCAGACTCCAACATGGCAGGATCAAAAAAAAAGTGTATTTACAAGATGCTTTTTGTTGCTGGAGCAAAGCTCACCAGCTCACCCATTACAGTTCACAACACCACATTTCATTTCCTGCTAACACCAAGATTTTAACTCCTCTCGTGAAACTTTAAAATTTAAAAAAAGTCTTCACGGTAATGGACCATTAGACCAGAACAGCTTGTTTCTGAAACAAAAAGATGGGGTTTGTTGTTTGGGGCTTTTTTTTTTTTCCAAATAAATTAAATACTATCACTGCTACCCAGCCAAAACATTACATTAGAAATACATGGGATGATTAGAGAAAACATCTCCGAGAAAGCACATAAGCCTGTGGATTTAAGCAAGTGGTGGTTTTATCTAGAGAAGAGAAACCCAAACCGAGGCTTTTTTCAGATTGCTTCTCTATGGGTTAAAAAAAACAAACAACCAAAAAAAAAACCACAAAACAATAAAAATAAATTACCTTTGTCTTTTCGGGACTGAATGTTCAACTTCTATGAGTTTCCCATGTAGCTCTACTTTACCTGGAGAGATAAACAGAAAAGGGGAAATATCTGAGCGCGGTTCTGCATACCTCGCGCCTCTTCGTTCCCCGGAGCCGTCTCGTAGAGGTGTGGAGCGGCAACGGGAGCGCAACACGTTACAGCCCATCCACCGGGCACCAGCGGAGCGGGAACCAGGCGCCCGGGAAAACGGCAGAGTCTGGGGATGGGGCTGCCGTCGGCCGAGCCCCTGCAGCCGCCCCAGACTCGCGTAAGGCCGTGTGCGGGATCCTAGCTCGGGCAGGACTCAGGGAGGGGGAGAGGGGCCCCGCCGCCCCCTGCACCGCCCCCCGGGCCCCCAGCTCGGGGCGGTTTTGTGTGCAGCAGCGGGAGGGAGCAGAGCCGAGAGCAGCTCCGGATCGCGGCCCGAGCCCGTCGCTCCCGCGGGAGCCGCTTCCCGCGAAACCCCGCAAAGCCGCTCCACTCGGGAAAAAAAAACCATCCACCACACGTCTCGT